>CM077628.1:27814-363249 GCA_039566895.2 Turritopsis rubra
TCAAGAAAATGTATGGGATCGCCTGTGTACGACTTACTGTTACAGAGATATAGTCGATCAACGATTGTGATGACGTCACATCCGTCCCCAAAAAGTTCTGGACCCAAATTTTTCGACACCTCATCGGGCACCCAAAGTGACGTCAGTTATTCCCATTGGTTCTCGAGATATTTGCCCTTAAATATCGCGTTCTATTTAGGGTGCAATGCAACGTGCCCACTGACGTCGCGCTACTCCTATATTACTAATATCGCCTATATCTCGACAACTCATTTACGCATGATCTAAAATTTAATTATAACATTTTACATAAGAACGTTTTGTTCCCAGTCCTTTTATTCATACTGACCAAACTAAAAAGTGGATGCACAGTCGCTATTAGTATATAGACTAGTATCCCGTGTAAAAACATTTTACGGTTCACTCTCAAGGATCATGATAAGATATATAAGAATACAGCCTAAAAATGGTTTAATTATATATATTTGCCAGCTATTGAGTGAAACCGTAAAGTTATGCCTTTGCCCGGGATACCTGAATCAATTAAAATGTGAATCGTAAAAAACATTATACCTCCTCAGTATACACAACCAAAGGATCATTCTTCTATGAATTCATTAAATGCTTTATCCAAATTGCTTGTACCGTGATTATGTAAAACCATGATTGGCACATTCAATATTCTTTTCATAATTTTTATTTACACTATATTTTTAATCTAAAAAGAAAGAAGTCGTATAGAAAAGAAGCAAGAAAAAAATGCATTCAGAATGTAAAATAGCACTAAATAACCAAGATAAGCACCATGGCTTAAATTCAAACTGCGAATTCCAAAACGACATTCGCAAAGCCAGTACAAATAATAAGTAGGCTCCCCTAAAATGTACATGATGCAGGAAAATAGCCACTTCAAAGGAAATCATACATTACACATTACACACTCCCTCTCCCCTGCCACAGACAAAATAAAACAAACAACAAACAAAATAAAACAGAGATAATTTAAAGAAATATGACTGTGGCCATCATGGAATAGGTAGATGTTATCAACGAAGAGTATAAAGGAAAGATATTAAGCTAATAAGATCCTCTCCTCCACTGAAAACAAAACAAACAACACACTTAAAAGTATATATAGCAATATAAAAACATAGGTTAAACAACGAAATGGGATAGGTAAAAAAATTGGATCTGTGAAGAATAGATAAAAAACTTATAATTTAGGCTGGCGGTGTGGGTTGTATGTAGGGAAAGGGTTAGGGTTCAATCATTATATGAGAGTAGGAGAGAGAGCTTTAACTTTCTTGAAAACAGCCACAAAAATTCGCTTGAAAAATAAACAACGACAATAACACAGCCGCAATAATATCTCAGCGTAACGCAAAACCCTTTACTGCTTCACATGCAACAAAAAAACATCAGAAATAACGATGTAGCTCTTCCACACAATAAGTTGTTGTTTCGACATGGTCGAAATGATTGCAACGACGGAACCATTTTTAATCACAATATGTAAATACCACTTCGTTAACAATCTTCCAATTCCATTAACAGTTTCTTTGCTTTCCAGCACACCATTACTACCAAAAATAACGACATTATCTTCGTGTTTTGATTCAATTTAATGTATATACTTCCACTCGTTAATTCCATCTTTACGAAACCATCAGTTCCAAGAAAAAGAAATAAATCAAAAACCATTTGCTATCATTTGACAACTTCTTCTGTGCAAAACCATTTTTAATAACTGTAAGTAAGATGT
Organism: Turritopsis rubra; assembly: GCA_039566895.2. Taxonomy (NCBI): domain Eukaryota; kingdom Metazoa; phylum Cnidaria; class Hydrozoa; order Anthoathecata; family Oceaniidae; genus Turritopsis; species Turritopsis rubra. Next base: position 29,577 of record CM077628.1, read on the forward strand.
TCTTCACTTCCAGTACACGTTTCTACCATAAACCACACTTTACATTTTTTTCTCCCACTCTTTAATTCGTTTAATAATAATACAATCCTTCGCTTGATTTCTTCGTTCGTCTCGCGAATCAATCTTTACGAAAACAAAATCAGATTTGTTTACATTTTAAAAACCCTCGTTTCTTTTCTGCATCATCTTCATGCGACTGGTAGTAACTTTACTAATACTTTTGTAACAAACAACAATATTATTCTTTGCTTTTTGAGATAAAAACAAACCAAACAACAAAAAACAGTTCTTCGCTCTTCTTGTTCACCAAACAAAAATGATCGTTGAGAATATAGCAAACGAAAAACCATTGCATTGCATCCTCCACCGTCGAGCCTTTTCATTGTCTTCTTTCACGTACAGCACGGAAAAACCCAAAAGAGCCCATAAGGTGGAGTCGGGACTATTACTATTACGCAAACGAAAAACCAACTTGCTCGTGCCGTTTCAAACTTCCCCAGACAAACCTGTGAGAAACGGACCGTGAAAAATCGGCAACCTCACACGCAAAATATTTTACCAAACTAAATTTGTTATGCACAACTCGCTATTAGTTTATAGACTAGTATCCCGGGTTAGAACATTTTACCGGTTCACTTTCCCCATGACTTACCGCCATCCAATGATTTTCCTATCAACATAGGGGTGACCAAAAATAAAATCACACAATCCAAAAGGTTAAGTATCACTAAGTTGTAAAGCTCCAAACGTTGATCAAAAAAATGTATGTGATCGTCTGTGTACGACGTGCCGTTACGGAGATATCGTAGATCAAAGATTTTGATGACATTTAAAATACAACTTTTTACAGGATTTTACATTTTTACATTTCACATTTTATATGTTTTAAAAGCGATTGAGGAGAACTTTTCTCTTTTCTCTCTTCAATGAAAAATGTCAGCATAAGAAATATCCAGCAAAGGAAAAGATGAGTCAGGACGCCGGGCTCTCTATTCATAAGTTTGGAAGATTATTTGGAATATGACGTTTTTTTCTAGATGAAGGAAAAAGCGAAAATTTAGTCTTTTTGACATTTTTAATGATAATTTGTTTGCCTGAAATGTAATTTATGCAAACATGTCTTCATTCATTTTCTTTAAAAAGTTTCAGAATTTGAAGGAAACCTGGTTTATTAAGCTTTAATGAGAAATTCACAAAGTCGTTCACGTAAATTAAACAGTAATATTAAGCCCTACGGTATACCACAGATTATGTTTATGGAGAGACTTTTGTTAGGATAAGTTACATGCTGTTTTAGAATATTGTATAATTTATCAGATAATTTTTTAGAATATTGTATTATTTATAATCCCATAATGCTTAAGTTTTCAAAACAATATCTGATGATCAAACAGTGTCGGAATTCTATAATCTTTGAAATATTCTATACAATGGTATTTTTATTACAACCTTGTAATCTCATCAATTCCAATCGCATTATTCCTGCTTACGCTGCTAAAGTTATTGAATACAACTTTTTTAATGAAAGGTACCTTCGACATCTGTTAGTATTGAGTGATTTCCCTTCAGGTATCCTTCAAAGTTGTGTTTGTTTTGGCAATTGTAATCTGCTAGATTATGACCTGCATTTGTATAGAAATTTGTTATGCACAACTCGCTATTAGTATATAGACTAGTATCCCGGGTAAAAACATTTTACCGGTTCACTTTCCCCATGAGTAGTTACCCCCATCCTGTGATTTTCCTATCAATATAGAGGTGACAAAAAATAAAATCACGCAATCCAAAAGAATATTTATCACTAAGTTGTACAGCTCGAAAACCTGATCAAGAAAATGTATGGGATCGCCTGTGTACAACTTACCGTTACTGAGATATCGTCGATCAAAGATTTTAATGACGTCACACCCGTCCCAAAAAGTTTTAGGCCCAAATTTTTCGACACCCCATCGCCAATATCGCGCGCCCAAAGTGACGTCAGTTATTCCCATTGGTTTTCGAGATATTTCACCCTAAAAATCGCGTTCCATTTAGGGTGCAATGCAATGTGCCCCCTGACGTCGCGCTACTCCTATAATACTACTATCGCCTATATCTCGACAACTCAATTACGCACGACCTAAAATGTCACTATATCACAGTCCATACGAACATTTCGTTCCCAGTCCTTTTATTCACACTGACCAAACTAAAAAGCGGATGCACAACTCGCTATTAGTATATAAGACTAGTATCCCGTGTAAAAACATTTTACGGTTCACTTTCCCCATGAGTTCACCGCACCATGATAAGAAATATAAAAATGCAACCTAAATATGTTTCTGTTACATTTTCCAACTATTGAGTGAAACCGTAGAATTACCTTTGCACGGAATACCTCAATCAAATGTGAACCATAAAAAAAATTATACCTGCTCAGGTTTCAACCGAAGGGTCTTTCCACAATGAATTCATTAAATGATTTAACAAAATCGGCTGTACCATGATGTTAAACCATGATTGGCACATTCATTCTCCTTGGTCATATATTCCGTTTTATTAAATTTTCTAAATCTAAAAAGAAAGAAATCGTATAGAACAGAAGCAAATACATGATCATCAGAAACAGAAAAAAATCTCTTAGAATGTAAAATAGCACTGAGTAACTTAATATCACGCACCCTGTCATTTCCACTATAGAACCAAGATAAGCACCATAGCTTAAATTCAGCCTGGGGATTCCTAAACGACATACGTAAAGTCAGCAAACAAAAACATAAACAGTGATAAATTGAAAGAAATATGATAGGATATAGATACAGCAAAATGGAATGATCTTAATGGTCTCCCTCCCACGCTAACAAAAGAAAAAACAAACAAAAAATCAGCAGCATATACTTTAAGGAATAATAGCAATAAAATCATTGCTCGAAGGACAAAAGAAAATCTGAAAAAGCTTGGGATGTGTTATGATCAGTTATAATTCTCTTGGTATAGTAAGTGGCGTGGGTAGGGGTAGAGGACAGGGATAATCAATCATCATTGAAACCACACCATCTCACTCCAACGTTTCAACATAAATATGGCAATAATATATTGTTTTAATGAATTCATTAAATGATTTGTCCCAATCGCTTGTACCATGATCTAAAACCATGATTGGCAAATTCATTCTTTTTCGTCATTATTTTTATTTATACTAAATTTTCTAACATTAAAAGAAAGAAATCATATATAACAGAAGCAAGTAAATGATCATCAGAAACAGAACAAATGGTTGCAAAATGTAAAATAGCACTGATAAATAAATATCATGTGCCAAAACTTTCCCACTATACGATCAAGATAAGAACCATGGCTTAAATTCACGCTGCAGATTCCAAAATGACATCCATAAAGTCAGTAACGATAATCAGTATGTTCCCCTAAAATGTACATGATGCAGCAAAAGTTCAACTTTGAAAGAAATCACATATTGCACACTCTCCCTCCCCACCCACTAACCAAATAAAACAAACAAACAAACAAACAAAAAAACAGTACCAAATTATTAGAGATATGATATAGATACAGGAATGACTTAGAGAATCATCATAGAATAAATAGATGTGATCATTGTGAGAATCATGATAAGAAAGAATGCAGCCTAAAAATGTTTTTAATGTATTTTCCAACTATTGAGTGAAACCGTAAAATTACGTCTTTGTCTGAGATACCTGAATCAAGTGTGAATAGTAAAAAGATTATACCTGCTCAGCTTACAACCAAAGTGTCATTTTTTTATGAATTCATCAAATAATTTACCAATTGCATGTACCATATGATGTAAAACCATGATTGGCACATTCATTCTTCACATCATAATCTTTATTTATACTAAATTTTCTTATCTAACAAGAAAGAAATCATTTAGGATAGAAGCAAGAATCTGATCATCAGAAACAGAAAAAATATTACAGAACATATTCTTTTAGATTGTAAAAGCACTGAATAAATAAATCATGTGCACTGACATTTCTACTATAGAACCAAGATATAAGCACCATGGCATAAAAATCGAGGATTCCTAAACAACATACGCCAAGTCAGAAAAAATAATCAGTAGGCACATCATGCAGCAAAACAGTAACTTATACTGAAATCACACATTGTGCACACTCTCCCTCCCCTCCCACTGACAGAATATATAAAGCAAACAACGATCCAAAACAACAAACAGTTCTCAATTAATAAATATCTGACATAGATACAGGAATACATAGAACCATCATAGAATAGGTAGATGTGATCATAGTGAAGATTAAAATGTAAAGACATTCAGTGGTCTCCCTCCTACTACATCCTACCCCACTAACAAAACAAACAAAATTATATAATAGCAATAAAACCATAGCTTAAATAAAAGGAAAGATGAAATAACCCTAGGATGTGTTTACTACAGTATGAAAACCTATAATTCCAGCTGGCGGTGTGGGTTGTAGGGGTAGAGGGGGTGTTAGATATTCAATCATCATTATGGGGGGGGGGGGGGGGGAGAGCTTTAACTTTCTTGAAAACAGCCACAAAAATTTGCTTGAAATATAACAACAACAACATCAGCAATAATATCTCAGCGCAACACAAAACCATTTAATGCTTCAAATGCAAAGAAACCCCTCAGAAATAATAGTTTAGCTCTTCCAAAACATGTTGATAATGTTGATAATCCCACATGGTCGACATGAAACCAATCGCAACGGCGCAACCATTTTTAAGTAAAAAAATTAATGCCACTTCGTTAACAATCCTTCAATTCAATTCAGTTTCTTCGCTTTCCAGCACACGTTTACTTGTTTCCATTCACTTTTTTATGTATATGCACTTCCACTCATTAATCCCATCTTTTCAAAACGATCAATTCCACCAAAGAAAACTAAATTAAAAATCATTAGCAACCATTTAATAACTGTAACATAAATAAGTAAGATGTTCTTCAGTTTCCAGTACAGTACACGTTTCTGCTTTTATAAACCATACATTTTTTCTTCCATTCGTTAATTCGCATTTAATATTAAAACAATATCCTTCGTTTCATTTCTTCGTTCGTCTCGTCCTCGCAAATCAATCTTTACGAAAACAAAATCAGATTTGTTTACATTTTAAAAACCCTCGTTTTTTTCTGCATTATACGACTGGTAGTAAACATACTAATACTTTCTTAACAACCAACAATATTATTCTTTGCTTTGAAAATAAAAACAAACAGAATAAACAACAAAAACAAAACAAACAACAAATACACATTCTTCTCTCTTCTTTTTCACCAAACAAAAATGATCGTTGAGAATATTTCAAACGAAAAACCATTGCATTGCATCCTCCTCCGTGGAGAACTTTTGTTGTCTTAATTACCCTACAACACCCTTCGACATGAAAAAACCCGTAAGATGGAGTTGGACCATTACTAATATGCAAATGAAAATACTGAAAAAACGCTTCTCGCAGCAGCGTGGTTTTACGCGCCCCTCGTGAGAAAATGACCGTGAAATTTTTCTAAATGTATCACTCTCTAAAATAAAAGTGGTATGCACAACTTGCTATTAGTATATAAGACTAGTATCCGGCGTAAAAACATTTTACAGGTTCATTTTCCCCATGACTTACTACCCCCAACCCCTGTGGTTGCTCTATTTCATACAATATGGAGGTGACAAAAAATAAAATCACATAATTGCTAACAATAAGTATCACTAAGTTGTAGAACTCGAAAAGTTAATCAAGAAAATGTATTGGATCGTCGATCAAAAATTCTGATGACGTCACACCCGTCCCCAAAAAGTTTTAGACCCTAATTTTTTCGTCACCCCATCACCAATATCGCGTGCCCAAAGTGACGTCAGTTATTCCCATTGGTTCTCGAGATATTTGCTCTTAAAAATCGCGTTTTATATAGGCTGCAATGCAATGTATCCACTGACGTCGCGCTATTCCTATAATACTAATATCGCCTATATCTCGACAACTCAGTTACGCAAGACCTAAAATGTCACTATATAACAGTCCATACGAACATTTCGTTCCCAGTCCTTTTATTCACACTGACCGAACTAAATTTATTATGCGCAACTCACTATTAGTATATATACTAGTATCCCGTGTAAAAACATTTTACGGTTCCACTCCCAAGAATCTTGATAAGAAATATAAAAATGCAACCTAAATATGTTTCGGTTACATTTTCCAACTATTGTGTGAAACCGTAAAATTATGCCTTTGCCCGGGATACCTGAATCCAATTTGAATCGTAAAAAAATTATACCTGCTCAGGAATCAACCGAAGAGTCATTCCACCATGAATTCATTAAATGCTTTATCCCAATTGCTTGTACCATGATGTTAAACCATGATTGGCACATTCATTCTCCTTGGTCATATATTCCATTTTATTAAATTTTCTAAATCTAAAAAGAAAAAAATCATATAGAACAGAAGCAAATACATGATCATCAGAAACAGAAAAAAATCTCTTAGAATGTAAAATTTCACTAAGTCACTAATTATCACGTGCCCTGTCATTTCCACTATAGAACCAAGCTAAGCATCATAGCTTAAATTCAGCCTAGGGATTCCTAAACAACATACGTAGAGTCAGCAAACAAAAACACAAACAGGGATAAATTGAAAGAAATATGATAAGATATAGATGCAGCAAAATGGAATGATCTTAATGGTCTCCATCCCACGCTAACAAAAGAAAAAACAAACAACAAATCAGCAGCATATACTTTAAGAAATAATAGCAATAAAATCATTGCTCAAAGGACAAAAGAAAATCTGAAAAAGCTTGGGATGTGTTGTGGTCAGTTATAATTCTCTTGGTATGGTAAATGGTGTGGGTAGAGGGGTAGAGGACAGGGATAATCAATCATCATTGAAACCACACCATCTCGCTCTAAAGTTTCATCATAAATAAGGCAATAATATATTATTTTAATAAATTCATTTAATGAATTCTTCCAATCACTTGTACCATGATTTAAAACCATGATTGGAAAATTTATTCTTCTTCGTTTATTATTTTTATTTATACTAAATTTTCTAATATTAAAAGAAAGAAATCGTATATAACAGAAGCATGTACATGATTATCAGAAACAGAACAAATGGTTGCAGAATGTAAAATAGCACTAATAAATAAGTATCATGTGCCAAAACTTTTCCACTATACGATCAAGATAAGAACCATGGCTTAAATTCATTCTGCGGATTCTAAAATGACATATATAAAGCCAGTAACAATAATTAATAGGCTCCCGTAAAATTCACAGATGCAGTAAAACAGCAACTTGATAAGAAATCATACATCACACAAACCCTACCCTCCCCCCACCCACAGACAAAATTAAACAAACAACAAACAACAGAGGATGAATTTAAAGAAGTAAGATGTAGATGCAGCAATGACTATGGCCATCATAGAATAGGTAGATGTAATCAATAAAGAGTAAAAAGGAAAGATATTCAGTGATCTCCCTACTCCATTAAATACAAAACAAACAACACACTTTAAAATATAAATGGCAATAAAAACATACCTTAAACAACAAAATGGATAGGCTAAAAATACTTCGATGTGTTAAGTATAATATAAAAACCTACAATGGGTTAGGAGGGAGGGGGAGAGTTGATGATAATCAATCATCATCATGAGAGGGGGAGCATGAACTTTCTTGAAAACAGCCACACAAAAATTCGCTTGAAAAATAAGCAACAACAATAACACAGCAGCAATAATATCCCAGCGTAACGCAAAACCCTTTACTGTAGAATTTAGCTCTTCCAAAACATGTTGATAATGTTTCCCACATGGTCGAAATGATTGCAACGACGGAACCATTTTTAATCACTGTTAAATTTGTAACTTCCACTTCGTTAACAATCCTCCAATTCCATTAACAGTTTCTTCACTTTCCAGCACACCATTACTACCAAAAACAACGACATATGTTCATGTTTTCATTCACTTCTTTATGTATAAGCACTTCCACTCGTTAATTCCATCATTACAAAAACGATCAATTCCAAGAAAAAGCAATATATTAAAAACCATTTGACAACTTCTTCTGTGCAACAATTTAATAACTGTAGCATAAATAAGTAAGATGTTCTTCACTTTCAGTACAGTACACGTTTCTGCTTTTATAAACCATTCATTGTTTCTTCCACTCGTTAATTCGTTTAATAATAATACAATATCCTTAATTTCCTTTCTTCGTTCGTCTCGCGAATCAATCTTTACGAAAACAAAATCAGATTTGTTTACATTTTAAAAACCCTCGTTTCTTTTTGCATCATCATCATGTGACTGATAGTAATTTTACTAATACTTTCGCAACAAACAACAATATTATTCTTCGCTTTTCGAAATAAAAACAAACAGAATAAACAACAAAAATCAGTAAACAAATCTGTTTTTGTTTTCGTAAAGATTGATTCACGAGACGAACAAAGAAATCAAGCGAAGGATTGTATTATTATTATTAAACGTATTAACGAGTGGAAGAAAGAAATAGTAGTAAAAACGTGTACTGGAAAGTGAAGAACACCTTAATTTTACAGTTATTAAAAATGGTTTTGCACAGAAGAAGTCGTCAAATGGTAGGAAATGGTTTTTAATTTATTTCTTTTTCTTGGAATTGATCGTTTTGTAATGATGGAATTAACGAGTGGAAGTATATACATAAAAACGTGAATGAAAACACGAAGACAATGTCGTTATTTTTGGTAGTAATGGTGTGCTGGAAAGCGAAGAGACTGAATTCAATTGGAGGATTGTTAACGAAGTGGTATTTACATATTGTGATTAAAAATAGTTGCGTCGTTGCAATCATTTCGACCATGCGGGAAACATCAACATATTGTGTGGAAGAGCTAACTCGTTATTTCTGATGTTTTTTTGTTGCATGTGAAGCAGTAAAGGGTTTTGTGTTACGCTGAGATATTATTGCTGCTGTGTTATTGTCGTTATTTATTTTTCAAGCGAATTTTTGTGGCTGTTTTCAAGAAAGTTAAAGCTCTCTCTCCTACTCTCATATGATGATTGAACCCTAACCCTTTACCTACATACAACACACACCGCCAGCCTAAATTATAGGTTTTTTTATCTATACTTCACAGATCCAATTTTTTTACCTATTCCATTTCGTTGTTTAACCTATGTTTTTATATTGCTATATATACTTTCAAGTGTGTTGTTTGTTTTGTTTTCAGTTGAGGAGAGGATCTTATTAGCTTAATATCTTACCTTTATATTCTTCATTGATAACATCTACCTATTCCATGATGGCCACTGTCATATTTCTTTAAATTATCTCTGTTTTATTTTGTTTGTTGTTTGTTTTATTTTGTCTGTGGCAGGGGAGAGGGAGTGTGTAATGTGTAATGTATGATTTCTTTTCAAGTGGCTATTTTGCTGCATCATGTACATTTTAGGGGAGCCTACTTATTATTTGTACTGGCTTTGCGTATGTCGTTTTGGAATTCGCAGTTTGAATTTAAGCCATGGTGTTTATCTTGGTTATTTAGTGCTATTTTATATTCTGAATACATTTTTTTCTTGCTTCTTTTCTATACGACTTCTTTCTTTTTAGATTAAAAATTTAGTGTAAATAAAAATTATGAAGAAGAATATTGAATGTGCCAATCATGGTTTTACATAATCACGGTACAAGCAATTTGGATAAAGCATTTAATAAATTCATAAAAGAATGATCCTTTGGTTGTGTATACTGAGGAGGTATAATGTTTTTTTGCGATTCACATTTTAATTGATTCAGGTATCCCGAGCAAAAGCATAATTTTACGGTTTCACTCAATAGCTGGAAAATATATATAATTAAACGCCTGAAGGATATACGTCGTAAGCACCCAAGTAATGTTATTTTTTCATACCTAAATATTAACTCAGTTAGGAATAAATTGGATTCGTTAGGGTCATACTTAAATGGCCTAGTAGATATCTTGTCGATTGGGGAGACTAAACTCGATAGTTCATTTCCTGAATCTCAATTTTATCTCCCAAACTTTAAAACACCCTATCGACTTGATGTCTCGGGTCAATGTGGTGGTCTTTTAACGTTTGTGAGGAACAATATTCCCTCACTTCGTCTTTTTGATTTTAATTTTCCTGTTGATATCCAAGTAATTCCAATTGAGTTGAAATTGGGTGGGAGGAAATGACTATTATTGAGTGTTTACAAACCACCAAGACAATGTTCAAAATATTTCTTAACTAAGTTACAAGAAGCTATAATGTTTTATTGCAAATTTGATTACATCATCATAAGTGGTGACCTTAATCTAGAACCAACAAACCCAGAATTATCTGAATTCCTTGAAACAAACTCCCTATTCAATCATGTAAAAAATAAAACCTGTTGGAAATCTACTTCGGGGAGTTGTATAGACCTTATAATTACCAACAGGAGATATTGTGTGATGAATACTGGGACTGTTGAGACTGGATTAAGTGATCACCACTTGCTTATTTATACGATGCTTAAAACTAGATTTTCAAAACTTCCTCCTAAAATTATTGAATATCGCCTATGGAAGAATTTTGATCATAACTTATTTAGGAATGATTTAGTAAAGTCTTTTGATTGTATAGGCACATATTCGAAATTTGAGCAAATATATACTCAAATTTTAGATAAACACGCTCCAAGGAAAACTAAAATCCTCCGTGGAAATAACCAGCCACACATAACCAAAAACCTCAGGAAAGCCATCATGCTAAGATCTAAATTGAAAAACATGGCCAATAAAACCGGAGACCCTGAGGTTAAGGCACGTTACAAGAAACAGAGGAATTTAGTTGTTAATCTAAACAGACAAGCAAAGAAGTCTTGCTTCAGAGATTCCATGCGTTCTAATACCTCATTTTGGAAATCTGTAAAGCCTTATTTTGATACAAAGCATGGGATCACTGAGGAAAGAATTCTTTTAGTTGAAAATGACGATGTTGTTAGCGACGAAGGTGAAATCTCTTCTGTCTTTAACTCGTTTTTTAATGGAATCACTGAAAATCTTTCGATCTCAGATATTCCAGAAATCTCAGTGACCGAAAACCTTGATCCAGTTACCGCAGCTATTGCAAAATATGCTGCACATCCATCTATAGTGGCTATTAAATCCAAAGTCAGTAATTCTTCACCTTTTGAACTTCGTCCAATCACAGAAGCTGAAATGATCAAGGAAATTCTCTCTCTGAATTCTGGAAAATCTGTTAGTGGTTCAATTTCCATCAAAGCTCTAAAGTTGGGTGTTTTTGAATGCGCTGGGACTTTGACTAAAATTTTCAATGACAGTTTAGTTCAGGATTCGTCTTTTCCAGATGAGCTAAAGTTTGCTGATATCATCCCGGCCCATTAAAAAGGCAGTAAAATCAATAAGGCAAACTACAGACCCATCAGTTTGCTTCCTGCAATCTCGAAGGTGTTTGAAAGATTGATTGCTAATCAGTTGAACCCTTTTGTGAACTCTTGGTTGTCAAAGTACCTCTGTGGCTTTCGTAAAGGCTACAGTTGCCAGTATGCTTTGCTCAATATGCTCTTAAAATGGCAATCAACTTTAAACTCAAACGGGATTGTAGGGGCAGTTCTGATGGATCTTTCCAAGGCGTTTGATTGTTTGCCACATAACCTTTTAATAGCAAAACTCTCTGCTTATGGGTTCGGTAAGAAATCACTCAAACTTTTGCACAACTATCTAAGTCGTCGCAAGCAACGGGTTCGAATAGGTTCTCTTTTTAGTAAATTTTTAGCTATCATTATGGGCGTTCCCCAGGGCTCAGTTCTGGGTCCAATGTTGTTCAATATCTTTATCAACGATCTTTTATTTTTGGTACAAGAAGATATTTGCAACCTCGCTGATGATAATACCACATATGTCTGTGGTAAGAACATAACCTCCGTAATTGAACGCCTACACAATGACCTGGAAATTGCCTTGGACTGGGTCTTAAATAATGGCATGGTTGCTAATCCTGATAAATTTCAGGCAATCTTCTTAGGTGCCAAAAATGAAAGTATCACAGTTAGTGTGCGTACAACAAACATTGTTAATTCTAAGTCAGTGAAACTTCTAGGTGTTACGATCGATGACAAGTTAAGTTTTTACCGTCACATAATGGAAGTTTGTAAGAAGACTTCCAACAAATCAAAGGCTTTAATGAGGATAAGAAGTTATCTGTCTCAAAAGCAAGCCGATCTTCTTTACTCTTCGTACATAATGTCTCCGTTTAACTACTGCCCCTTGGTGTGGATGTTTTGCAGTAAAAGGGCACACAATTTGATTAATGCAACTCATCACAAAGCTCTGTGTGTAAAGCTAAATACATTCGCATATACATTAGATGAGCTGCTACTTATGTCAAATAGCATTCACATCCACACCAAGAATCTTCAGCTCATGATAATTGAGATTTTCAAGTCCCTTAATCAATCAAATCCCGAATTAATGAGGGGACATTTCATCTTAAAGGGGAACATGTATAATCTTAGACAAGGCTCTTCTATTGTTGTTCCCAAAGCACAAACAACAACAGCCCTAAATTCCATCAAATTTCGTGCATCCTTGGCGTGGAATCACTTACCAGCTAATCTGAAGAAAATAAAAGACCTGTCTAAGTTTAAACATGCCCTCAAGGGACTGAATATCTATTGCAGATGTAAGAACTGTATTTGATTGATAATATTTTCTTTTTTCTTTTTAATTTTTATCTTTTACATATTTTAGCATGTTGGACTGGATTAGTTACATTTGTATACTATTTTTAAATCCAACTGAAAACAAAGAATAAATAAAATAAATAAATAAATAAACCATTTTTAGGCTGTATTCTTATATATCTTATCATGATCATTGAGAGTAAACCGTAAAATGTTTATACCCAGGATACTATCTATATACTAATAGCGACTGTGCATCCACTTTTTAGTTTGGTAAAATATTTTGTGTGTGAGGTTGCCGATTTTTCACGGTCCGTTTTTCACAGGTTTGTCTGGGAAAGTTTGACACGGCACGAGCAAGTTGGTTTTTCGTTTGCGTATTAGTAATAGTCCTGACTCCACCTTACGGGTTCTTTTGTGTTTTCCCGTGTTTGTACGCGAAAGAAGACAATGAAAAGGCTCGACGGTGGAGGATGCAATGCAATGGTTTTTCGTTTGAAATATTCTCAACGATCATTTTTGTTTGAACAAAAAGAGCGAAGACTCGCTATTAGTATATAAGACTAGTATCCCGGGTAAAAACATTTTACCGCTTCACTTTTAGATGACGTCACACCCATCCCCAATGAGTTACATGAGTTACACCCCCATCTTCACCTGTGTTCTTTTAAAACATAGCGGTGACGGGTCACATAATTGCTAAGAATAAGTATCACTAAGTTGTAGAGCACGAAAACCTGATCAAGAAAATGCATAGGATCACCTATGTACGACGTGCCGTTACAGAGATATCGATGATCAAAGATCCTAATGACGTCACACCCGTCCCCAAAAAGTTTTAGACCCAATTTTTTCTACACCCCACCGCCAATATCGCGCACCAAAGGTGACGTCAGTTATTCTCATTGGTTCTCGAGATATTTGCCCTTAAATATCACGTTCTATATAGGGTGCAATGTAATGTGCCCACTGACGTCGCGCTACTCCTATAATACTGATATCGCCTATATATCGACAACTCAGTTGCGCACGATCTAAAATTTAATCATAACATTTTCCATACGAACATTTCGTTCCCAGTCCTTTTATTCACACTGACCAAACTAAAAAGTGGATGCACAACTCGCTATTAGTATATAGACTAGTATCCCGGGTAAAAACATTTTACCGGTTCACTTTCCCCATGAGCTGCCCGGGTAAAACGTTTTTACCGATGCAATTCCCATTAAGTTGCAATCTACAGTACAACCCGAAAGAAACTTTCCGTGTTTGCATAAGTTAATTAGCTTTCACGAAGGTCGAAATGGTTATCTTCATGTCCAATTTAATTGCATGTCAAAGAAACTGCATGGATTACAAAAGATTTTTAATAATGACTTCATATAACATAAATCTGTACACGAAAATCTTTTGTGGTTCTTCAGGAATAAGCATATTTTTCTTTATCAATAAAGACAATCTTTAATTATAAAACTGAAGCAAAACTAAAATCATACCTCCTTGTCTATTTGTATGACAAACCACTCTTTTACAGCTATTTTAACAACTTTTAACTAATATTAATATATAGTCTAGTATCCCGGGTAAAAACATTTTACAGGTTCACTTTCCCTATGAGGTACCACCATCCCGTGATTTTTCTATCAATATAGGGGTGACCGAAAATAAAATCACACAATCCAAAAGGATAAGTAGTACCAGTAGTAGTAGTAGTATCCCGGGTAAAAATATTTTACCGGTTCACTTTCCCCATGAGTTACTGACACCAACCCCCGTGCTTACCCTCTCTCTTACAATATGGCGGTGACGAAAAATAAAATCACACAATCCAAAAGAATAGGTATCACTAAGTTGTAGAGCTCGAAAAGCTGATCAAGAAAATGTATGGGATCGCCTGTGTACGACTTACCGTTACGGAGATATAGTCCATCAAAAATTCTGATGACGTCACACCCGTCCCCAAAAAGTTCTGGACCCAAATTTTTCGACACCCCATCGCCAATATCGCGCACCCAAAGTGACGTCAGTTGTTCTCATTGGTTCTCGAGATATTCGCCCTTAAAAATTGCGTTCCATTTAGGGTGCAATGCAATGTGCCCACTGACGTCGCGCTACTCCTATAATACTATATCGCCTATATCTCGACAACTCAGTTACACACGACCTGAAATGTTACTTTATAACAGTCCATACGAACATTTCATTCCCAGTCCTTTTATTCACACTGACCAAACTAAAAAGTGGACGCACAGTCGCTATTAGTATAAAGTAGGTAAGTAGGTAAAATGATTTTACCGGTCCACTTTTAGATGACGTCACACCCGTCCCCAATGAGTTACATGAGTTACACCACGATCATCACCCGTGTTCTTTCAAATTATAGGGATGATAAAAAATAAAATCAGACAATTCAAAAGAATAGTTATCACGAAGTTGTAGAGCTCGAAAACCTGATCAGAGATAGGAAATGGACAATTTCAGGACATCTCTTTTTCTCGCTATTTTAGTATCTGCGCAGATAGTCAAAATAATGTAAAATACTCGCTAAATAATGTAATGAATTTTTTGATGACGTCATCAAAAATAAAATTCGGATTTTCAAAAAAAAAAAAAATAAATAAAAAATAAAAAATAAAAATATGGAAACCATTCGGGAATTTCCCCTTTTAAGTTTTGTCCACTTTCAAAATTTTTTTCTAAAAAATTTATATAATAAAGATGTTATCTATAATGAATAAAATTTATAATTATGCGATGGAGTTTGCAGCTTTTAAAGGTGATATTGAGATCGTGAAATTATGTAAAGAATGGGGTGCGACGGAGTATAATTATGCGATAGAGTTTGCAGCTCTTGAAGGTCATATCGAAATCGTTAAATTATGTAAAGAATGGGGTGCAACAGATTATAATTATGCGTTGATGTTTGCAGCTCTTGAAGGTCATATCGAAATCGTTAAATTATGTCTAGAATGGGGTGCAACAGATTATAATTGGACGATGATGTTTGCAGCTGAAAATGGTCATATCGAAATCGTTAAATTATGTAAAGAGTGGGGTGCAACGATTTATAATGATTGGTAAACATTATTCATCAAATGAGTGAAGAGTAAATTCCCTAGTCTGACTAGCCCGGGCATGCGCTAACTTCAGTTGCTCATCATTCATCAAATAAGTCAGGGGAATTTCCCTGACTTATTTCTGTCCACTTTCAAAAAAATTTTTCTAAAAAAAGTTTATATAATAAAAATGAATAATCCTATGATGAATCAAACTTATAAGGATTTAGTGATGTATAATGCAGCTCTTGAAGGTCATATTGAGATTGTTAAATTATGTAAAGAATGGGGTGTAACGGATTATAATAATGCGATGATGTGTGCAGCTGAAAATGGACACATTGAGATCGTTAAATTATGTAAAGAATGGGGTGTAACGGATTATAATAATGCGATGGAGTGTGCAGCTGAAAATGGACACATTGAGATCGTGAAATTATGTAAAGAATGGGGTGCGACTAATTTTGATTGGACGATGATATATGCAGCTAAAGAAGGTCATATCGAAATCGTTAAATTATGTAAAGAGTGGGGTGCAACGATTTATAATGATGTGATGGAGTGTGCAGCTGAAAATGGACACATTGAGATTGTTAAATTATGTATGGAATTGGTATTGATGAAGAAGAGAAGAAATTTATAAATGATAATAGTTATTGAGAGTTTGTGATGAATGAAATGCTAAATGTGATAACATCAATTTCCACAATCTTCCAAAAATAAATATTTTTGTGACTTATTAAAAATCACAAAAACATTTAAAAAATTACGTTATATGAACGTGGATGTTCTAATCGTAAATATAAGTAAACATGTTTACCACTCTCCAAACGATTCTGTATGGTAATCCATTCACCTTTCTTTATAACATTACTTTCTTTATCAATTAGTATCACATCATCCCTTTCTTTTGGATACCAAATAAATAGCATTTTTGTTTGTCTTCGAATATCCTTTGGTCCATGTTCAAAGTTGACTTGTCCATCTTGTAAAACATAGAGGTAACAATTGATAGATCCTGCAGTTTCTGCTTTTTTTGTGATTGCTAAGGATACTCCATCACTTGTGTTCTTTAGTTGTATCCCTGTTCCATGTAACTTATTATCAGGTGTGGTTCTAAAATCAATGAATAATGAGTAACTCGTATTGTAAAATTCTGCTGGTGATATACTCGTATATGCATCCCGCTAAAATATAACCAAGAATTTTTATACATATCTTTTGGTAATAAACCATGTGTGTAGAGTTGATTTGGTTCACCTTCTACCGTGATGTCTACTTTTGATATTTTCGGATTGTAGAACTTTTCATTATCAAAAGCGTAATCTTTTCGATTATTAGGTTCTATGAAGAGCATTAAAATACCTTTTAAACTTTCACTTGGCACATTAACCTGAATGTTCCACATAGTATCTTCTTTTTTGAGAGGTATTGTTCTATATTTTAATGTTCTATCATAAGGAAAAGATTTATTCATGGAAGCAATCTTAACTGTTTTCTTTAATTCTATATCTTCTACTTTATCGAATTCCTAGGTAATGTTAGATATGGTATAGGTGCCATCAGGATCCTTCTTTGATGCTCCGCTTCCTGTTCCAGCATCTCTGATCACATTTCCATAAGGTGCAAATTTAAGTTGAAAACTGAGTCGATCGTCAAGCTGTACAAAGGGTAAATATTTTAAGATATCATAATATTCCCATAATGGTATACAGAATCGATTTCCATGAGCATTAGCCAACGCTGTTTCACTCGCACTACCACTTGCTCCAGATGTTTTAATTCTAATTTTATTTACATTCCCTTCTGTATCCACTCCTTGTTCGATCTTTAGAACTTTTTGTTTCTCTGAATCCCACTTATCTGCATAAAGCTGATAGATATCAAAATCAGTGATATCTTGTACGATATTTCCCTCGTATTGAATTATAAGCTGTGTAATCAAACTTTTTGCGAGATTGTTCATGATATATCTAGTCGTATCCGTACTCTTCAGTTCAAAATCGAAAGTAAGTTTCAAACTTTCAGATTCTATAACATCATGTGCACCTAAGTTTGGTAATCTTACATGTAAGAACGAGTTCTGATCGATGGTGCTTGGGATGTGTGCTATTTTAACATGTTGTATTTTAGCTTTTATACCAAATCGAGTTCTATATTTTTTATTAGCGTTTAAACTTGTACCATATGAAGTCATTTATAATATAAGAAATGACAGATATTTTCGATAATTATGGATATAATGATGAAGGTGAGGATGATGAAGACTATTCATATCCTATATCTACAACAACCGATCCAATACCTGATACAGATACATCAATAGGTGATGTATCTACCGCAACTCAAGAAATACAAGAAATACATAGGAATTTACTACGCAATAATTTGGAGGGTTTGTATTTTCATCTTGATGTTCAAGGCTCCTTAAACCTTATAGATCTGCGAAAGTTTAAACTTTCGAAATACAAAGGCGTTCCTCGGTTCGAATACTATAAGAATGGAAAATGGTTTAGTCTTACTGATTCACGTAATGGAAAATGGTTGAGTAAGAATTCAATCATTAAAATTATTGGAAAGACAAGAATTAATGATGTTCTCAAACTAGGCACTCTACAAACTGAGGATATTCAGATGCAAGATCTTGGTAAGAAGATCAAGATATATAATGAGGAACTTAAGTCGATAAATCAGGAGATATCAGAAACACAGCGAGCTCTCGATTTAGATCCTGAAGATATAGAGGATAAAGAAAAACTTGATCAACTGCTTGAACAAAAAAAAGGAATTGAGAAACAAAAATCATCACAGATTTCCCGAATAAAAGAGACCATCACCAAGATAGCGGATAGCGATACATCGTTAGGTGAAAAACTTCGATATCTTTTTCGAGAACAAGGTATTACGATTACAGCAATCATAACAGCGCTCGGACTCGTTATATCTACAATCGTAACTTCATTAATCGGAGGGGTAAATTCATTAGTTGGTGGAAAACCACCGGGAAAAGGTGGAATTCAACAGTGGCTAAAAAAGCAGCTCGAAGCTCTTGGACGACTACTCGGAAAGCTTGGTGCAAAGTTTGGAGCTGCATTACCTGGTATCCTTGGAAGCGTTGTAAGCTGGTTATTAGGCTTTCTGAAGAAGGGTATTATGATGTTAAGTTCAAACTTCTAGTTACTCATTGTTTTCATAGTAGGTTTGCTTGGAAATTGGTTACTAAGAAAAGTAAATTCCAAGTAAAATAAGTGATACTCCAGCAATAATTAAAGCTTGCTTTTCCTCTTCATGTTGCTAGGCTGAGCTGCTCGGCTGCTCGGCTGAGTTTCACGGCTGCTCGGCTGAGCTGGAGCGATGTTTTGGATGAAAACCAGCTGTTCTCTTACCTTTGAAGGTGTCATGTTTTGGAGGAGGATGTGTTTTTTGCGCTGCTGCGTTCACATCTTGAGGAGGAATCAATATTGTTCCAATATGATCCGCATTAACTAATTTAATAGTGAAATCTGATATATCGTTTAAATTTTTTAACTTCAAATCACTTGGTATGAGATAAGTTCCTAAAGCAACGCCAAAATTTGGAATTGTTCTGGCATATTTCAAAACATTTTGAAAATTTGTAATCTCCTCCTGTAACGTATTTTTTTTTTGAATAATTTTTTCTAAAGAAAACTTTTGTGCATCTAAAGCACGCCCTGTATTACCTATAATATTTGATCTCGCACTAGCTTGTGATTCTAAAATTAGATACGTGTAATATCGTATAGATTGTGGTAATCTTCGCAATCCTACACGTGTTAATCCG
Organism: Turritopsis rubra; assembly: GCA_039566895.2. Lineage (NCBI taxonomy): Eukaryota > Metazoa > Cnidaria > Hydrozoa > Anthoathecata > Oceaniidae > Turritopsis > Turritopsis rubra. Next base: position 49,124 of record CM077628.1, read on the forward strand.
TTTACATGAGTTTCAAGCCACATTTTAATATTATCATTACCAATATTAATTCGTGATAAATATCGCCAATACGTAGGTTCTGGTATGATATCGAATTCTCGAGAAATACTTCGAAAAGCAGTCTTATTATATGAATTTTTTCTTGGATTAAAGGTATGATCTCCTGGTAAAGGTATATCCATTTCCTCTAGAATAAGACGAGTTTGTAAGTATGTATGAAAGCGAAAAATAGATCGTATCATTGGATTCTTATGATTAAGATGAAAGGTGGATATTCCAAAACCTATAGTACTTAACCAGAAACTAAATGAAAGTTGTCCAAGATAAAAATCAAACGGTTCTCCGAAACGATCATTCGGACCTTCAGGTTGAAATGGTAGAAAGATATTACGGAAATTTACAGCGAATGATGAATTATTTTGATCAACAACGATTCGTTGTTGCCATAATTCATTTGATGCTATTAAGACGCTAGGTTTACCATAATCAGGTATATATTTTACTTTTAAATTTAAACTTAAAAGATTATCCATTTCTTATAATAAAATGGATCAATATATGTATGTGAACAAACTTGGTAAAACACAATTACCTATCAACTTGAAAGCGGGAACTGAGTTGTACTTGTATGATGCATTGATTATAGTAAAATGGTTTAATTTAGATCAGAATTCTCGCATAATCACATCGAGAGATGATGATCAGATTTTAACATATATCGATTTTCAAAAAGGTCTTTATACATTGAAATATATCCTCAGAAATATAAACGCGAGAGGTAACAAAACAGTTTTTATAGATGAAAATGCAGATGGGACTTTAACCTTATCTGTTACAAAGGGGTATAAAGCTGCAATCACGGATGGTTTATTAAATCTTCTAGGATTAACGATGCCTAAACACAAACATTTCACAGCTGGATCTTATAGAACAACTCCAAATTTCTGTACATTTAAAGCGCTCCGTCTACACTGTGAAGAAATCGAATTGTCTAACATGATGGAAAATACAACCCTCACGAATACACTACATCATTTTGTATTTGCTAAAGAGGAGTATGAGTACAACGATCATATGGTATATGATTATACTTCAAATCCTGTATACATTGCCAAACTGAAATATCCAACAAAGACCTTAACCTTCAGGATTACTGATGAGAATGATAAAGATGTTGATGTTGGTGTTAGAATGAAACTATTATTAAAATAAACATATGGCAAGTTATGATTTAAATCCTCCTCATAAATTATATCCTGTTTTACCTAGTGCTCCGGAAGATGTTGTAGACGGCCCGACATTACAAACGCAAAACAATAGAATTCAAACAATTAAGGAGACAGAAGCGTTCCTATCTAAAGAGATAGTAAACAGAACGTCTCTAGAACGTAAATGTTCACGCTACACTATAGTTCCTACATATATCTCTTACTTTCTAAATGCGGCGAACGTTGTGCTTTCAGGCGGAGAAATCGCGTGTCTTATCTCTGGTATAGATGTATCGATGAGTATTGCATTATTTTTGACGACTCTTGTTTTGAATATGATATTGATTATAATCCAGAAAAGTGTCTCTGTTTTTGCTGTGAAAAGACAGAAAAATCGTGATATTTCTACGGCTGCTCAAACCATCTTAGATGGTTTGATTATGCTTATATCAAAGAGTATAGAAGATGGAAATATTGATCAATATGAATTCACTCGAATTATAGGTGAGAAACAACGTTATTTGAGTAAGAAACAAGAACTGCGATCTAGATCGAGTAAAGCAATTAAACAACTTTATGATTACCAGAAAGAGGAGCTCTTAGAACTTGGGAGAAAACAAGGTCGTGAAGAGATCGCAAAAAAGCTCGTAACTGGTTCCAATATCCCCGATGTAGATGTTACATAATTTATGAACCACCACCTCCCTATGTTTTATAGTTTGATAAAACTAAAAAACTTTACATATCGATATCAAACATATCTTCGAACAACTCTTGCGTATCATCATCTGGTAGAGTAAAATGGTTTCTCCAGAAATTGTCTTTACCTAGGACATCTTCTCGGAACCGGTACCATGCATGTACGGCGTTGGCGTCTTCGCATTCGCCGAGCTCTTCCATCTCCGGATACCTTATTCCTAATACATTCAATCTATTACTAAGTTGTCTCTGTTGACATCGTATCATATAGTAAGGATGTCTATCAATGTTATTCTTCTTAACAACACAGAGAATGTTATCAATCGATCTTCGATGCGCTACATATCGTGCTTCAAGTTCTGTAACACGATTCTGCGTCTCTATGATCTGATTCTGTGTCTCTGCTATCTGATTCTGCGTCTCAGTAATTGTTTGATCACGCTCCGCGATCTGATCATTTTTCTCTTGTACAATCCTTTCAACTCCTTTATGTATGAGCCATTTTGTAAGTTCTACAGCTTTGGGTTTCTTAGAGCGAATTGTGATCTCTAAAGCACTTTCTAAAGAAACGAACACATCATGCGGATTTTTAGATCTTCCAAAGGGTGGCATGTCATGCCGACCCTCTCCAAGTAAATCATAACGTGTTTTAAACGTTATTTTTATCGCTCTCATTGAGGTTCGTATATCAACAATCCCTAGAAACCTTCCGAGATCTGCACGATTAAACCAAGGTTGATTTTCAGCATCAAAAATCAGTTCTATTGCGTTAGCGGGAATGGCATGAAATAAAGATAACATTATTTTTTATTATTGTAAAAACAACTTCCAACTAGCATTGATATATCAAATAGACGGCTTTTCCTTCGTTATAGTTGGACATTTACCTTTTAGTATTTTGTTTTATTGTAGAGGGAAAAACCTCTACAATAATAAAACCTCTTTAACTAAATCTCATCATCATTATCAGATTCACTAAGAAGACTTTTATCCATGTCTACTCGCTTATACTTACCCTCCTTTAGATATACTTGTAAATAGTAATTATGGTTTTTCTGAGTGTATATACTTCCGATTTTCAATACACCTGTTACTTTACAATTTTGATAGAATGGTATATCTCCGTTAAATATTGTTTTAATATCATCATCCCACACGATAAGTTTAGGATTAATCCAACCCATAGTTGTGATCGGTTTATTTGTAAGAGTTTGAAAAAGATCCTCTTCAATACGATTTATGATTGCTATATAAGCATCACACCATTTTTTATCATCTATTATTATTATTATTATTATTATTATTATTATTATTATTAATGTTTACCCAGGATAGCCTCTTCAGTTCTGATAGAACTGTTATCAATGAGGGTCCTGCGAAGGAGGTCCCAGAGCATTTAAAGCCCCCATTTGGGCTACGGAAGCTGCAAGTATGCTTCAACCGCTCAACCAGACAACCCCCTTAGATATCAATCCCGCTCTCAAGCTGAGTGCTAAGCTGAGTGGATCGATTCACACTGTTATAGTCGCTGGCATGACTCGGCCAGGATTTGAACCCTGACCTCCCGCACTGAAGGCGAACACTCTACCACAAGGCCACCAGTCGGTTAAACAAGGCCACCAGTCGGTTTGAAACCCATCTTCCAAACCGAACTTTCATTATATCTTGATATACCAGAGGAATAACAATTTTTAGGTGTTTTGATTAAGAGTGGAATGATTTTACCCGATTCCTTCTCATAACCTATATAATATCTAATATCAGTTTTGTTTGTTAAAATAGGTTCTGATACAATGATTTTAGATTTATCAATTGTGTAAATGTCTGTAAGTTCTATACTCTTAGTAGAATTAAAATCTATTCGTGAAATTTTAAGTTGTCCAAATCGTAACATCTTTTTATTATTGTAAAAACAATTTCCAACTAGCATTCATTTCTAATAAATGAATTTCTTATATTCTACTTCCACTCCTACTACTTCACCCGTTTGAGCATCAATTTCCACACCTTCTGGTGTCATATGAATTTTTCTTTTTGGTGATGCTTTCCTCAATTGTTGACTAACATAAGTCTTCAAAGCGCAATCCTGACACTCTTTCCACTCTGTTTGAATACCAATACTACATTGATTTTTTTTATATTTCACTATCTTTTCTCCTCTCAAGAGAGCACTAAGTTCATCTTTGTTTAATATAGAATATCCTCGAATACCTTTTTTTTTGCTTTCTCTCTTAAATTCATCAAAGTAGACATCTTTTATTATTATTATTGTAAAACAACTTCAAAACTACCACTTTTTCACATAGTTCGGAGGTACTTCCGTATCCTCTGGAATTAGCATAAGTTCTTCTCGAACAAAAGCTCTCTCGGGTCCATCTTGGAGATAGTACAAAATACGTTGTCCTGGATACTGTAAGATTTCACGGAAGCGATACGTTTTACGACTCCAGTTGTTGTCCGTTGCACGACGTCTTGTGTCATCATGTTCCTCACCTGATTGTAAGAGATAGCGATACAATCCTGATTCAATCAAAGCGTCTTCCTTCGGATAGAATTCGACTTTTAAAGGAACTTCCTCAAGCTTTATCGCTTTTGATGGTTTCATACCCGTCCTCGAAAGCACGGTGTTGTTGAGTTGTTTCACAATCTTCTGATAGTGTCGAATCCATGTGGCACTCTTTTTCTCTGGATCCTCCATCTCTTGCGCATCTTGTATCTTGAAGAGTTTCAGAGCCAGAATCTTGTTAAAATTTTCCACAAAGGCTGTAAACTTATGGCGATACTTTGTCGTAATTCTCTTCACTTTGACGTCATGCTTCTCAAAGAGTTTGCTTGTTGTCGACTTGATCTCGGAACCATTGTCAACATGGAGTTCATCCGGAAATTTCAGAGGTCCTTTTTTATAGATGTCAGCAAACATCTCGACAACGTCGCTCGCTTTCTTCGTTCTCAGAGGTCTGCTCACTTTATAACCTGAAGCGATGTCGATAACATTCAAAACGTACTTGTACCTATTCTGATAGACCTTGTCATGAGGTAAAAACATGAGATCTGCCTGATGTATCTTGTTTGCCTTGGTTACGTAAAAATGTGCATGATTAATATGTTTAGGACGAGGTAGATGGATCTGCCATAACGCCTGTCTCACGAGCCAATGTAAGACTTCCTTCTTTTTCAAACCTAATTCCTTCTGAAGCTCTTTAACAGCCTTATGACCTATCCAAAGGTTTTCAGGCTTGTAGTAAATATCACTCAGTTTGTTCTTTTCACTCATTTATTATATATAACGACGATACACTAAAAAACCTAAAATACTTAGACTTCCTCCAATAAACATCAACTCACTTAACTTTTGAGGTTCAGAAGGTTTATAAAAATCGCTGAATTGAGGTTTAGGAGGTAGTGGATTAAGATGTTGTTTTGTTATTTGATAATATTCACGCATATCTTCATCAAGATCGCGAATATAATTAGTTGCAGCGTTTCTTTCTCGTAGTTTCTCGTTTAGCCATTCTATTCTATTATGTTCCTCTCGATTTGCTTTAGCTTGAGCTTTTTGAAATTCTAATACTGCTTTTGCTCTTTTACGTCGTTCTTCATCTGCTTCTTCAGCAGAAGAATGATTCATGAGATAGTTTCCACCAATGAAAGCACCTGCGTTTAAAGCAGCGCCAACAGCTATAGCTAGTAATGTTGCCATCTTTTTTATTATATAAAATTAAAAAAGATGTCCCATATAAATTTTTTTAATTTTCCTTTTTCTTGTCTATATCATCATTTAAATTTTTGAGCATCCAATGTTGTGCATTATAATCTGTCGCACCCCATTCTAGACATAATTTCACGATCTCACTGTATCCATTTTCATCTGCATTATACATCACCCAATCATACTCTGTCGCACCCCATTCTAGACATAGCTTAACAATATCAATATGACCATTTCTAGCTGCACATTTCATCGCATCATTATAATTCGTCACACCCCATTCTTTACATAATTTAACAATCTCAATATGACCTTTTCCAGCTGCACACACCATCGACCAATAAAAATTATTAGCGCCTCATTCTTTACATAATTTAACAATCTCAAGGTGACCTTTTTCAGCTGCACACTTCATCGCAACATCAAAATTATTAGCACCCCATTCTAGACATAATTTAACGATTTCGATATCACCTTTAAAAGCTGCATACATCATCACATCATTATATTTCGTCGCACCCCATTCTAGACATGATTTCACGAGCTCAATATCACCTTTAAAAGCTGCACATTCTTTCAATAATTTCACGATCTCAATGTATCCATTTCTAGCTGCACAATCCATCGGATAATTATAAATTTTATTCATTATAGATAACATCTTTATTTAAAAAAAAAAAGATGTCCCAGAACGCTGAATATCATATCTCTATAGCTAGTAATATCGATCTTTATACCAACCTTTCTTGATTGCGTAGTCGTCAGTAACAACCGCTAACTCAAGATAACTCAGGAATTTTCCAGCATCGGCTAAATCCATCTTCGCACTTGGTGAGCTGACACCAAAGATCTTTTTCGCCGCGAATGCGTACAACAACGTGTAAGCACCGAGTCTGACTGTTGTCCAAATACTATCAATAGCTTCCTTCTCCATTTCCTTCTCGTCAATCGTCATTTATTATACCTTTTTAGATGATATTTTAGAACATCTAACACATCTCACTGAAGTTCAAACATCTATCAACATTTTACCTCCAAATCCATCAACCTTATTTTTTACGTTTTTGAACGGTGAATCATTCGTTGTATTTTCTTCTTTCTTTCGACTCTTAAAATATACAAAACCAGCTATGACAAATATTACTAAAACTCCAACACCTAAGACTTGATATGAGCTGAAAGACTTATCAAGTACTTGCTTAGGTACTTGCTTAGGTACTTGATTAGGTACTTGATTAGGTATTTGATTAGGTACTTGCTTAGGTACTTGCGAAGCTGAATTAACTTCTAACTTTTTCTTACGATTCCATTCCGCTAACTTCTTCCCCGATGCTATCCGTCCTTCGTTCTTCACTTTTGTTATCTTTTCGTTGCTCATTTATTATTTCTAGTCGTTTCTTCTGTTCATCAATTCGTCTATACTTCTCCCAATCAAGATTATTGAAAACGATCGACACTAACGCTACTGGACAAAGCCAGTTTTTGAAGTTTGAGTAGATAGCCGATCCCATATTATCCATAGGAGAAAATCCTTCTAATTTTGAACTTATAATGCATGCAATCGAGCTATTAATAAGCGGATGAGTATTTAACTGATTCATCATCAAACCCATATCTTTCACACCGAAAAATTCACTTATCACCTTATTCATTTGCGGAGCTGCTGTTTGCATCACTGCTTCTATCTGAGCTTTATCCAGACCATCCTGCTGTTGTAAACGAAGATGTAACTTATCGATAGTTTTGTTGCTTGCTTTATTCAAACGATCAATTGTCCATGCTATTTTCCCACCTAGTTTTAAACCTTCACCACGCTCAATAAGAGATTTTAAAAACTCTCTTTTTTTCATCTGATCCACACCTTTTTTAGGCGTGTCTACACAATCAGCGTTATTCAAAAAATTGTCAATATGAGCATTAGATAAACTTTTCTCGAGATCCATGAGTAACTTTATTATATATTTAAATCGGTATAAAATTAACATCAAAAATAACATCAAAATTAGTATTTCATACATATTTATTTCTATATACAAATTTACAGTGAATTATGGTTTCTTTGGTATTTGCTTTATCTTGTTACAACCACCACACACATAGTACTCCATTTTCGCGACTACTTGCTTAGTTTTTTTATCGTAAGTTTTTTCAGTTCGTGTTAACTGCATCGGCTTTCGACAACTATCGCAGGTAACCATTTTTTTTCTCTTTTCGCCTTTTCGCTTTTTTTTTTTTTTTTTTTTTTTTTCTCGATCTTTTCTCTTCATATGAAAGACTGACTGATCTGTAAAGTCGCTATGTGTTTTTTCACATATCAACTCCTGTAGAGATTTACTGATCTGTGAAGATTAGTAAATCAAAAACTCTACTTCGGCTTTACTCAATATTCAGCATTTTTAAACTTTTTTACATCAGGAAGTTTACTTTCTCTAATTTTTCGATCTTCCAAAGCGGTTCAATTTATGTGGTTTTATCACTCGTTTGGGGTTATAATACATCCACCAGATTCATGTATAAAATCAATAGATGTGCCGTATGCCCATGAACGCACGCCATCAACATCTTGAAGACGTTTATCGTCATTTTTTGTTAATGCAATTTTGTTAATTCTTTGCGTGTACATAACATGTTTTCTACTCCTAAATGCTAATTGACTTCGATACTGAATTTTTCCATCTTCAAAACATTTTATATAGTGATCGAATGTGATATGCTTTTTTACCACACATTTTTTTATTCCCTTGCATTTTTTATCAACCTTTCCATCCAGCTGCTTATATGCATACATTTTTGGTCTCAAAGCAACAAACTCAGTCATAATTATTCCACCAAGTTCATTCTTCATCATACCGATAATCTTCTTATTTTTTCCAATAGGTAATGGTCTCGCATCTTCTTTGCAATAACCGCTTGTATCAAATCGAGCTTTTTCTGCTAGATCTCGATACATATTACCATTGAATGCATCTTCAGCGATATCTATATAGAAATCATCTGTTTTAATATGATAGATTAATGAATCTGTATCCATATATATAGGTTTGGCTTTATTCCCATATTTCGACAACATATAGTCATAGTGAAATTCATATATTAATATTTTACTAATATCCAAAATACTGGCTCCAAGATAAATTGGTTTGTTCATTACAACTTCAACACGCCGCATATTCATTGCGATAAGATTTTCAGAAAAACGTATTGTATTCTGATAGTTTGGTTTGGAAGCTAATTTTTTACGTTTAACATCATTGCATACAATCTTTATGTTTTTGTGTTTACGAACATTTTCCATAGTCTTACCAAACACTGAGTTATTTGCCAGCTTGAAAAAGTCTTTCTCAAACGAGTTCTTCGCCTTTGCACGATAGTCTGTATTCATCTCAATATATCGTTTCAACCATGCACTCTGTTGAAACTCGATGACTCTGTGCACCTTTTTCAAAATCAATCCATGCTCCAAAGCCTGCTTCAAAAGACGAATGTGACATGAATATCGTTCTTTATTATTAACATTACATGTTAGTTTCTCGATATTATTAGTTAAAACCATTTTTTCAGGTAGAAATGGTATATCATTATGTTTCAAATGAAGCTCTCTAGGATATTCAATATCAGCTTCTATTTGATAACCAATATCATCATTTTTATATTCTAAGATTTTCTCTGTTGTAAATATTTCTGGATTTACCCACTTAAAACCATGTGCTGGTAATTTATCTATCATTGGCCATCCGTATTGATTGTTGAGATCAAGATATTGAATATATGATGATTTTTTCTCGATATTATATTGTTCATTCATATACTTATTATTTGCTTTAGCATGATGTTGAATAACCTGACAAATTCCTCCTCGAATACCCTTTTCAAACATAAGAAGCATGTTTATATCTGTTAATAATTCTAATTTAACTTCAGTTTTCTTTAAAGCTGCTTGCCAAAATAATCCAGGAGCTGTATAAAAATGACATGGATCTAAACCATAAATATCATGACATACATCTCGAAATTTCTCAAACACATCAGCCAACAATAACACATCTCCATTCAAATACAAGTCATGATAATCTCCAAGATCTTTACATTCAAACGCCTTCCATACTTTCTGGGCGTGTGTATAGTCATTTTGAGATATGCCGCACAAGTTTAATTTGCTGTAGAACATTTCCTTAGATGGTAACTCTTCCTCATTAAATCTTTCAAAACTATCCATATATTCATATGGATACACTCCTTTTCGAAGCATAAGCCTAAATTGTTCATCACCACCAGAATATTTATACGTGTTGCTAAACCTATTCTTAAGCTCATCCTGATTCAACATCTTCACAGTTTTGTAATCACATTTTTTACATTTAAAATGTGCTACATACTCCTCATCAATCTCTAAAACTTCCATCTCATCCTTGCAATTCATACACATCACATCACTCGTATCACTCAAATTATCAACTAAGTTACTAAGAGAGCTTTGCATAAATCTACAACTGTCGATAAATCTCACCATACACTTCTTAGTCAGCTCCTTTTCCTCCCCAGTTTTCTTATCCTTAAATATGATAGGTTTACCGCTATCATCATACATCTTCACCCTTATAGGAACCGAAAAACTGATATATTTCTCCGCATTTTCAGCGATGCATTCCATCTCATCTGCATCAAACTCTTTCGCCAACTGCCGTATAAATAGATGTGAATCATAGTTTAGGTGGTGAAATATTACAGGGATATACTTTGGTATTTTATACGTTAAATTACAGAGATTATGTGCTGCACTTCGATATTTACCAGTGTAATGACAATGATCACGTACTTTAGATTCTCCGCATCTAAACACCTTCTCACAGAGATAACATTTCTTCGCTTCCCTATGAGCCTTCTTCTCTTCTTCCGTGAGTGGATCCATGGCTCTTCTCTTATAGCGAATAGCTCTATATATTTGTTTCTTTAATGATTTACAAAAATTTTCTATACAATTTTCACCTCTATGTTTTATCATAGCCCTATCAATATCACCATGAGCAAATTTAGTATACAAACCTTCCAGAAGGTATATGTCTGTTTATATCCTGTTCAAATGGTTGCTCCGAATTTCCTTCAATTCCTGATATTGGTACCATAATACACTCACTATCTCCATATATCGTAAAAGGAGCTCGTATCATCTTATCTCCATCTTTATATTTCAAGATGTTATTCCCTTCTTTAGGCATTTTTATATGACAAAAATCCTGATCTTTACATGCATCAACATGCGTGTTTAAGGCTACCTCTGTTCGAAAAGAGTTGAGACAATTACGACAGTAAAAGTCACCATCATGCTTTGATGTTATACCATGAAGCAGAGCTGAAAGCTTCTTGATGGTTACATAATGTTTCTTCTTTCCCTCTTGAATGATGAGAAGGTCTGCAACTTTATCACGCACCGAGTTATACTTAGAAATGTACGCTTGCTTGATGTCTTTTCCTTCAACATACAACACATTCAACGCGATTGAAGGATTCTGCTTCTCAAACTTAGACCACTGATTAGACGGTGTTGGAAACTTGATACCATTCCAGTTGTAGCGATCTATGAAGGGTTTCAGCTTCGATATACGCTCAGGGTGAACACCAATTTCACCATGATGCAAAGCTGCTATCACAGCCCACTTGAAGCACTCTTCATCCTCGTTCTTAGGATTGATACAACATAGCTTGTTAAACACCCATTTAGGCAGCTCCAGCCAAGAGCTTCCACGCATCAAATCCACTTTGTGACAGTGATATGTCATCTCAAAAACGCGATTAAACACAAAAGAGCTATTATTTAACACATTCATCATAATCTCATATTGCTTCAAAATATCTCTAATCATATCATCAACCATCTCTTCAAGATCACTACCCATCATGATCGTGTGATTAACACCCCATATAAATTTGGTTATTTTATCATTTTCGTCTTTGATATTCACAAACTCTGGGACTAAGTTTAGCTGAAATTTCCAGCTTTCACCATCCTTGATCAAGTCTCCCATGACCTTAATCACATGTCTTCGAGTCTTCTTCAGATATTCTTCAATCGTTATGATTTTCCCCTCATCAACACCTTTGCTTTTAAACCGTCTAAAGTTCCCTCTAAATGCATCCTCTTCTTTTTTAGCTTTATATTCATCATTTGCAATATCTTCAACGATATCTTTCAACTTCACTGTGCGATGTCTCACAATATTTTGAGCAATACGCTCCTTCTTCCCTCCTATAACCTGTAGACCTAAATCACGTGCTAGTTTTCTGAGATCGTCTCTCTTCAACTGTTTAAGATCGTCCATCTGAGGTTTAATAACCCTTCGATGGAAGAGAATAGTATCAATTAGATCACGTCTTTTCAAACTTGAATACCCTCTGATTCCCTCAGATTTTGCCATTCTCTTCAAAGAAGTCTTGTTTTCCCTATACAATGTACCTACCGTTTCTCGATAGTGTTGTATACGATCAATTAAAGTAGCTTTATTAGCTCTGCTATATGGAACATTCTCCGCCTTAGCGATGATCACTAAGTCCTTATAAGTTTGATTCATCATAGGATTATTCATTTTTATTATATAAACTTTTTTTAGAAAAAAATTTTTTTGAAAGTGGACAGAAATAAGTCAGGGAATTCCCCTGACTTATTTGATGAAATGATGAGCAACTGAAGTTAGCACAAGTACCTAATCAAAATACCTATAAAAATTTTTCTCACCTCATTCTTTACATAATTTAACAATCTCAATATGACCTTCAAGAGCTGTATATTTCATCGCCCAATCATACTCCGTCGCACCCCATTCTTTACATAATTTAACAATATCAATATGACCTTTGTTAGCTGCATATGCCATCGCCTTATTAACATTAGTCGCACCCCATTCTAGACATATTTTAACGATCTCAATATCACCTTCAAGAGCTGCATTACACATTAAATAATTATAATTATTAACACTCCATTTTTTACAACCTTTGGTAGCTGCATACGCAATGATCACTAAATCCTTATAACTTTGTTTCATCATAGGATTATTCATTTTTATTATATAAATTTTTTTAGAAAAAAATTTTGAAAGTGGACAAAACTTAAAAGGGGAAATTCCCGAATGGTTTCCATATTTTTTTTTATTTTTTTTTTTTATTTTTTTTTATTTTTTTTTGAAAATCCGATTTTTATTTTTGATGACGTAATCAAAAAATTCATTACATTATTTAGCGAGTATTTTACATTATTTTGACTATCTGCGCAGATACTAAAATAGCGAGAAAAAGAGATGTCCTGAAATTGTCCATTTCCTATCTCTTGATCAAGAAAATGTATGGGATCGCCCGTGTCCGACTTACCGTTATGGAGATATAGTCAATCAAAGATTCTGATGACGTCACACCCGTCCCCAAAAAGTTTTAGACCCAAATTTTTCGACACCCCACCGCCAATATCGCGCGCCCAAAGCAACGTCAGTTATTCCCATTGGTTCTCGAGATATTTGCCCCTGAAAATCGCGTTCCATTTAGGGTGCAATGCAATGTGCCCACTGACGTTGCGCTACTCCTATAATACTAATATCGCCTATATCTCGACAACTCAGTTACGCACGAGCTAAAATTTAATTATAACATTTTCCATAAGAACATTTCGTTCCCAGTCTTTTTATTCACACTGACCAAACTAAATTTGTTATACACAACTCGCTATTAGTATATAGACTAGTATCCCGGGTAAAAACATTTTACCGGTTCACTTTCCCCATGAGTTACCACCATCCCGTGCTCTTCCTCTTTCAATATACAGTATATGACGAAAAATAAAATCACACAATTCAAAAGAATAGGTACCACTAAGTTGTAGAGCTCGAAAACCTGATCAAAAAAATGTATGGGATTGCCTGTGTACGACGTGCCGTTACGGAGATATCCTCGATCAAAAATTTTAATGACGTCACACCCGTCCCCAAAAAGTTTTAGACCCAAATTTTTTCGGCGCCAATATCACACGCCCAAAGTGACGTCAGTTATTCCCATTGGTTTCCGAGATATTTGCCCTTAAATATCGCGTTCTATTTAGGGTGCAATGCAATGTACCCACTGACGTCGCGCTACTCCTATAATACTAATATCGCCTATATCTCGACAACTCAGTTACGCACGATCTAAAATTTAATCATAACATTTTCCATACGAACATTTCGTTCCCAGTCCTTTTATTCACACTGACCGAACTAAATTTGTTATGCACAGTCGCTATTAGTATATAGACTAGTGTAGCGTGTAAAAACATTTTACAGTTTTTCTTCATAAATTGTTTCTACACGCAATACTGTCATGATAAGTCTGTGTATATACAAAAATTGTTGTGTTTCTCCATGTTGGAATTACATCATATTTAACACAAATATTTTGGATCGATCATTCAAAGAATGCTATTATCCCTATTTTTCAGTGCTATTATTTGGGCTATTTAGAGATTTCTAAAGTTGTACAGTTGAACTAAAAGATTTAGAAAACAGACAATACATAGCCTACCTAACCAATGGATACTCCTACCTAACCACGATAAAACGTCTGACATATAAGAAAATACCTTCAAATTTCCCTATTAACTGAAGCTAACAAAAACAATACCTTCTCAGACGTTTTTATCTTTCAATTCTTTATTCTGCTATGAATTGTGGAAATGTCAAAACCCAAAACTCCATTTGTGCATCATGATACAAAAAGCATGTAAATATGTATGTAATCACTCTCTTCTTGTATTACAATCATTTATACTATTCAATTTTATAATCTAGAAAAGGTATCATTCAAATACTATCAAAACAATATGATAATGATCTTGCTACCTTCGTTTACCTTAATAATAACAATCCACATACTACAATGAAATACCAAATAAACTGCTAGCTACACATTTCGGTATAGTAGTCAAAACTAACTGATACGAAAAAGCTACGTTCAAACACATCAAAAAAATAGACATCGGTAGAAAATGATAAACTGATAACACATAACAGGTCTACATCGACTATCTCGTCGGATAGAATAGTTACTGATACTTATCAATGTGGTTATTCTTTATTACTGAACTTAAAGCGTTGAATAAAAAAATTAAAACAAAAACAAAAAATTATACACACAGCGTCTTCATTCTCATTAAGAAATGAACGTTGAGAAAATTTGATGAACTTTCGAACGCAAAAAAACATTGCATTGCGTTCTCCTCTGGGTGGCTTTATGATGTCTTCCTTTAGGCACAACAATCCACGAAGTCATAAAAACCCGTAAGATGGAGCTACAGATTCTCCTAATGGGAGATTCTCCCTATAGTAATACGGAAAAACAAACATCCATTGACGAACTTCCCGAGAAATTTTACCTAACGTTCTTTCTTTAAAAGTTAGGTAAGAAAAAAGCAAGATTGCGTATTAGTATAAGAAGATAGTATCCCGGGTAAAAACATTTTACCGGTTCATTTTAGATGACGTCACACCCGTCCCCAATGAGTTACATGAGTTACAACCCCATCTTCACCCGTGTTCTTTCAAAATATAGGGATGATATCAATCAAAAATCACAATCCAAAAGAATAGGTACCACTAAGTTGTAGAGCTCGAAAACCTGATCAAGAAAATGTATGGGATCGCCTATGTACGACTAACCGTTATGGAGATATCGATGATCAAAGATCCTAATGACGTCACACCCGTCCCCAAAAAGTTTTAGACCCAAATTTTTCGACAACCCACCGCCAATATCGCGCGCCCAAGGTGACGTCAGTTATTCTCATTGGTTCTCGAGATATTTGCCCTAAAACATCGCGTTCTATTTAGCGTGCAATGCAATGAGCCCACTGACGTCGCGCTACTCCTATAATACTAATATCGCCTATA
Organism: Turritopsis rubra; assembly: GCA_039566895.2. Taxonomy (NCBI): domain Eukaryota; kingdom Metazoa; phylum Cnidaria; class Hydrozoa; order Anthoathecata; family Oceaniidae; genus Turritopsis; species Turritopsis rubra. The sequence continues at coordinate 64,645 of CM077628.1, forward strand.
TCTCGACAACCCAGTTACGCACGACCTAAAATTTAATTATAACATTTTCCATAAGAACATTTCGTTCCCAGTCCTTTTATTCACACTGACCGAACTAAATTTGTTATGCACAGTCGCTATTAGTATATAGACTAGTATCCCGTGTAAAAACATTTTACTTTTCCACTCCCAAGAATTATGATAAGAAATATAAAAATGCAACCTAAATATGTTTCTGTTACATTTTCCAACTATTGAGTGAAACCATGAAATTGTCTTTGCACGGGATACCTGAATCAAATGTGAGTCATAAAAAAATTATACCTGCTCAGGATTCAACCAAAGGGTCTTTCCACCATGAATTCATTAAATGATTCATCCCATTGCATGTACCATATGATGTAAAACCATGATTGGCACATTCATTCTCCTTGGTCCATATTCCGTTTTATTAAATTTTCTAAATCTAAAAAGAAAGAAATTGTATAGAACAGAAGCAAATACATGATCATCAGAAACAGAAAAAAATCTCTTAGAATGTAAAATAGCACGACGTAAATAAATATCATGTGCCCTGTCATTTCCACTATAGAACCAAGATAAGCACCATAGCTTAAATTCAGCCTGGGGATTCCTAAACGACATACGTAAAGTCAGCAAACAAAAACACAAACAGTGATAAATTGAAAGAAATATAAGATATAGATACAGCAAAATGAACTTTAATGGTCTCCCTCCCACGCTAACAAAAGAAAAACAAACAACAAATCAGCAGCATATACTTTAAGGAATAATAGCAATAAAATCATTGCTCGAAGGACAAAAGAAAATCTGAAAAAGCTTGGGATGTGTTGTGGTCAGTTATAATTCTCATGGCATAGTAAGTGGTGTGGGTAGGAGTAGAGGACAGGGATAATCAATCATCATTAAAACCAAACCATCTTGCTCCAAAGTTTCAACATAAATATGGCTATAATATATTGTCAGCCACGATAATTCTTCTAACAACAAACTCTAATATTACACTGATCAAATACAAATATTACACCGATCTTAAAGTAATTGTTTTATCGCCACAATGTTTCTACCAAACAAATTATTTATGCTAGAACTCAAACGAAATGGCTGGTCGAAAGATTATCTAGATTATCGTAAATTCCTGCGTAAATGGATAAATCACAGCCTTCGTATCAAATTTCTGGATGATTGTCTAAATGCAAACATCATCCCAAAGTTCCTGAAGTTCAGAATTCCTGCCAATGGTTGTTTTGATGATCGAGCAGTGACTGATTTCCAACTACGATTATTGAGGAAAGAACTTTATAAAGCAAAAGGAGAACAACAAACCGTGAGTAAAAAGCTTTCTGAACACAGGGATAAGTTGAAACAAAAATTCAATACTGCAATCATACCATCAGTTATATTACACTCAAGAATAGATATTCGTAAATTCAGAAGTGATCTTAAAGGAAAATTGAATGAAAAATTGATTAGACTTTCAAATGAACAAGAAAAACCGTTATTCAACGTAGACAATACAGTGATCTGCTATCAACTTGAAGCGAACCCGCCCAAATATGTGATGGATACATTAGCCCTGGGTCCAAGGAGCGCAGTGATTGAGAAATTCGACAAAAATGATGTTCTCTCAGAATTGGATGACCTAATCAGGTTCTGTAGAAAAAACAAAGTTAACGAGGAGATAATTACTGATATCAATGTTAAGACTTTGGCGTATGTAAAGAAATGTAACAATCAAAAGTCATCAAGAAATTTACGAATGACAAAGAGGTATTTGAAAGAAAATGAACTTGTTGCTGTTCCGTTTGACAAAGGGATAGGTATTTGCATAATGAAAAGTAATTGTTATAATGAAAAAATGAAGGAGATAATTGATCTACCCCAATTTGAGAAATGGATACCACAACGAAAAAATGCAAAGCATCCTATTCTGAAAGAGGAGGAGAGAATAACCGGAATTTTAAAGAACTTATACGAGAACAGCAAAATTAGTCAAACACTGTATGATAAGCTAAAGCCAAAGGGAAGCCAACCACCTCGTTTGTACGGTTTAGCTAAAGTACACAAAGATGGCATGCCAATGCGACCAGTGTTATCAATGCCCGGATCCGCCTATTACAAAACCGCCAATCAAGTTTCTAAATGGCTTTCAGTGGTTGATGAGTGTAATATCAATTCATCAACAAAGAAGATTTCATCCTTGTTACCTGAAATTAAACTTGATCCTAATGAAGAGCTAGTGAGTTTCGACGTCAAATCGTTATACACTAATGTACCATTGAATGAAGCAATTGATGATTGCACAGACTTGCTTTATTCAGGAAAATATGTTAAGCCCCCTGTGGACAGGAACACGTTCAAAGAATTAGTTAAATTGTGTAGCTGCAATGTTCTTATGCTTACCCATGATGGTTACTACATTCAAGTTGACGGTTTGGCTATGGGGAGTCCACCAGCCCCACAGTTAGCAAACGGATGGATGAGTAAATTTGACACGACAATAAAAGGCAACGCGAAGTTATATTCTAGATATATGGATGACGTTTTAAGAGAAATAAGCACGAATAAGATCGAAAACAAATTACACGAAATCAACAGCCTTCATCCGTCACTAAAGTTCACGATTGAACGAGAACACGATACTTCGATACCTTTCCTTGATATGTTAATTAAACGGACACCGGATGGGCTTACATCGAAATGGTACACAAAACCAACTGACACTGGTCTTACGTTAAATTATCATGCTCTAGCACCGCAAAAATACAAGAGATCAGTACTCTCGGGTCTGGTCCATAGAATATACCAAGCCTGCAGTACATGGAAAAGTTTTCACGAAAGTTTAACAAAAGGAAAAGAAATTCTCGAGAAGAATCAGTACCCACCATCGTACTTTGAACCAATTATTGCGAATACATTATCAAAAATCATTGAGAAAGATGTCGAAAGTACCGCAGAATCGGTAGATGAGGAATCCGAATCGGAAAAGAAAATGCTTTTCATACAATATCGTGGAAAAGTTTCTGAGAAATTCGAACATTCTCTTAAGAAACTGGATGTCCCGTGTAAAGTAATCTTTACTATCAGAAAGTTGAAAACAAGTTTGCCCACATTGAAACCGAAAGTCGAAAATAGCTTCAAAAGTGGTTTGGTCTATAAAATTACGTGTCCACGATGTAACTCGTGCTATGTCGGACAAACGAGCCGGCATTTGATCGTCCGCATAAAGGAGCATATGAGTAGTCTAGTGGGAAAACATTTGAAAGAGTGCAATTGTGAATTATCAATGGATAATGTATCGGTTTTATACCCGCATTCAAAATCTGTCTTCCATTTAATGACCTTGGAAGCCTTAATGATCAATGAATTAAAACCATCTCTAAATACAAAAGACGAATATTGCAGCCGTGCGTTAGTAATAAAAATTTAATTAATTTTCAGTCAGTTTTGTAAGGCGTCGTGAGTGTTGTATATAACTATGTATATATGAATGTTAATATGAATTTGATTTTAGATTTTTACTGTTTTTAACAGATTTTATTTTATCTTTTAGACCTGAAGATGATATTATTAATATCGAAATATATTGTCAGAAATTAAAATAAAAATCATTGTTGGATCCGATCTTAAAGTAATCATTTAATAACTGTAACATAAATAAGTCAGATGTTCTTCAGTTTCCAGTACAGTACACGTTTCTGCTTTTATAAACCATACATTTTTTCTTCCACTCGTTAATTCGCGTTTAATAATAATACAATATCCTTTGCTTCATTTCTTCGTTCGTCTCGCGAATCAATCTTTAAGAAAACAAAATCAGACTTGTTTACGTTTTAAAAACCCTCGTTTCTTTTCTGCATCATCATCATACGACTGGTAGTAACTTTACTTATACTTTCCTAAGAAACAACAATATTATTCTTCCCTTTTTGAAATAAAAACAAACAACAAAAAACAAAAACAGTTCTTCGCTCTTCTTATTCAAACAAAAATGATCGTTGAGAATATTTCAAACGAAAAACCATTGCATTGCATCCTCCTCCGTGGAGACCTTTCATCATCTTCTCTCACGTACGACACCCTTCGACATGAAAAAAACCGAAAGATGGAGTTGGACCATTACTAATACGCAAATGAAAATACTGAAAAAACGCTTGTCGCAGCAGCGTGGTTTTACGCGCCCCTCGTGAGAAAATGACAGTGAAATTTTTCTAAATGTATCACTCTCTAAAATAAAAGTGGTATGCACAACTCGCTATTAGTATATAGACTAGTATCCCGTGTAAAAACATTTTACGGTTCACTCTAAAGAATCATGATAAGAAATATAAGAAAACAGCCTAAAAATGTTTTAATTATATATATTTTCCAACTATTGAGTGATACCGTAAAATTATGCCTTTGCCGGGATACCTGAATCAATTAAAATGTGAATCGTAAAAAAACATTATACCTCCTCAGTATAGATGATTTTCTTGTGACGTACGTTGTTGTGGTTCCCAGACCCTTTCGCGGTTTCGGAGGCAAAAAAATAATAATCATGGCGGCAATAAGGCGTAAAGACTGCTAAATTCATAAAACCCTAATGAAATCTTTGATATTCTATCTGTTTAGTTATATGTTAGTTTTAAGAATGATATTTTGCTTTCGTTAAAATGATTGACAGTCCTATTAATAACAGCAAACCAATAGAAAGTTGTCGTATTGTACCGTCTCGATAATCTCTTTTCAACTTTTGCGTTGCAGCTGTCCCTAGGGATTTCTAACAGAAGAATTAAAAAGCAAAACTTTCTTGATTCATTCATATGTAAAGCACGCGCTTCTTTTTCTCTTTTCTCTATCAACAATTATGTGGAAATCAATGTCTAGTTACGTTCAAGAATTGGATGAGAACGATAGAAAAGTATTTGAAAAAACTCACTCTAAATAACGGAAAACTACTTCCCGATCCCTGTAATATTACGATTGGTTGGAATTCTGATATTTCACGATTGCCCGATGTGACATGGCCTGATTTAGTAAATTATCTGATCGATACACCAAGTGAATACACCAAAGATAAGATTAAAGCTTATAAATCTTTGGAGGCATATAATTTTTTCGTCTGCGGACACGTGCAAGACGTGTTTATTTATGAAATAAAAAATGAACAATTCTGCTACATTAAATCTCAAGTCCTCCCAAGTCAGAGGCAAGGGAAAACGGAGAATCTTTATGACGTGTGGATTGCAATGCATAAAGTTGGTTGGATTCTGTCTGCTAATTGTTCTTGTATGGCTGGGTAAGTTAATAATTGGTCACTTTTATTCAATCATTTCCTACTGGTGTAGTCACGTAAGTAGTTAAAATGTCTTCCTTATCAAAAAGAAACGGGTGATATATCACTAATAATGTTTTGTAGACTTGGATCAGCCTGCAGCCATATAGCAGCACTTTTGTTCAAATTACAATCAGCTGTCCAACTTGAGTTGAATAAAGTTGCATGTACCAGCAAATTGTGCGAATGGAAGAAGTCCAGAAAGCGTGCACACCCTGCTCCACTGAAAAGTATTTGTTTCAAAAGGCCTCGTAAAGATGCTAAAGTGCCCATGGTGGAAAGTCCGTTCAAGGGCAAGCTTTCTGGTTTTTCCTCACCAGATCCGTTAAAGTTCTCATCTGAAAAGCAAAAAACTATGCTACGGGAATTGAAGCAACTGGCTCCAAACGCAGTAATTTTCAAAAGTGTTAGTCTAGAATTTGATAACGAAGAGGAAGGGGAGACGACAGACACAGGAGATGAGGATGGCAACAGTGTCATACCAGAATTGCTCACGTCTTTTTACAAACCATCTGCTACAAACCTTACAAAAGAACAACAATTACAAATGGGCAAAAATTGGTACAAAAAATATCTTGAGGTATCTACTAAGGAGCAATATAAAAATTTAACAAGGTTAACAAAAACTCAATATCTCACAAATAAATGGATGCTTTACAGAGCTGGAAGGATCACATCATCTAATTGCAAAAAGGCCTTTACAATGGATATTGAGAAACCAGCATTATCAACAATAAAATCAATTATGCAATATGATGAACCAGCAAACACGAAAGCAATGAATTATGGCAAAAAATGGGAAAAAACTGCCCTGCCCTGCCCTGGATTGAAAAATCCAAACATAAAAATTTTAATGTCTTTACAACTGGGTTACATATTAACCAAAAATTCCCATACATAGGTGCTAGTCCTGATGGAATCGTCAGTTGCTCTTGTCATAGAAGAAAACTACTTGAGATTAAGTGCCCATTTAAGTTTGAAAAGGGGCTAACAGATTATTTATCCTGCAGTAACTGTCCATTAATTGCCATTAACAAAATGGATGAGAAACATGAATACTTTTTTCAAGTACAGCTTCAAATGCTAGTAACAGAAACTGAAAGCTGTGATTTTTTTGTTTGGTCAAAATTTGATAACATTTTGGTAAGTGTTTACAGAAATGAGGAGTTTTGTGAGAGATTAAAGGGAAAATTAGAAAAAGTATTCACAAATGTGTTACTACCAGAACTTGTGACAAGAGCCCTCGACCCAAACAATGAGAAGAAACATCAACTGTATTGTTATTGTAAAAGACCATCTTTACCACCAATGATTGCATGTGATGGGAATAACTGCCAAATCGAATGGTTCCATTATGCATGTGTTAATTTAAAAAGGAGACCACCAGAACATAAGAAATGGTACTGTCCTGACTGCATCAAGATAAAGCAAATTCCCAAAAGAAGAAGCCAAACAGTTTAGATGTCACAAAAACAAAGTTTGACGGATCCATACATGGAAGCAATTAATTTCAAAGTTCTGTTTAAAATCACTTGACTAGTATCAAATGGACTAACAATATATAAAGTACCTATAAAATTATAAAAATATAAAAAAATATTTATTTATTAAACAATGCCTGGACATAAGTTTGTCAAACCAGCCACAGTTGTCATCACATCATCTAGTAGATCCACTTGTTTTATAGGTATCGTCGTATTCAAGATGTTAAATTTTCTCATCCTCCCTATAACTCTTTCAATATGGATTCTAACATTGGATATTTGCCTAGAGCCATCAACGTCTTTAGCAGGAAGCTGTGATTTCCCTTTGGTGAAGGATGGTATCTCTAAAATTCCTCCTTTGGTTGCTATTTCTTGATCAACAGTAAATCCCCTGTCTGCAAGAACTTGGTCACCTCTCTCAATTAGGTCTAAAAACCCACTTTTAATTGTAATTTCTTTATCTGAGACCCTTCCTCCCCAGCCTTCAGAAAGAAAACTCACAGCACCAGCTGGAGTACAGGCAACAAGATATTTCATGGTGTTTGTGTTCTTGTAATTAGACCATGTCTGTGCTCTAGCATTTAAATTGAGTGGCCGCTCAATAAATATCTCGGTGCAATCAATGATACATACACACTTCAAGTACTTTTTATGAAAGCATTTGGGGAGATTTTTACGTAGGGCTGGTTTTTCAGGCCAAATTATTATGTTGTTTACCATAAGTTTCGATAACTTTTTCAGGAAACGACGATAAATTCGAGAAACAACTGCATTACTGATACCAAACCGATAAGCCAAGTCTTTGTTTGTTAGTCCAACGCGCAACTTAACAAGTGTCAAAAGCAAGTGATCTGAAATTAACAATTTATGACAAACAGCATCAGCATTTATGTACTTCAAAATCCATTTAAAAACATTTCTGGAGATGCCCATGTAAAATTTATGCATTTCAGCAGAATGTTTGATATTTTTATATCTGAAAGTTTGTTTTTCCAATTTAGAGATTTTATTCTTCAGCCTATCTGCTTCCTCCATGCGAGAGACATTGTCAGCTGTTAACTTTTTGACTTTCTTAACTAACTCATCTTTTTCGGTTGACAACTCCTTTACCATTCTTTGAAGGTTCTCAACTGTTTGTGAATCTAAAAGTGTAATGATTATGGTGTAGTAAGGTTCCATTTTGTTATTTTTTTATGGAAATACTATTAACAAAGTAAGAAAAGCACTTACCACTCACTTCATTTTCTTCTGAGCTCAGCATCATGTCATCATCAAAAGGAGTAGTTGAGGAACTTTCATCAACAAGTTTACAAGTACTTTCAGCAGTGTAAAGCTTCTGTCTTTTGGTATACCTGACCTGGCGTTGCAATGTCTTCTCAGTTGATTTACGTTTTCTTTGTCGCTCGTTGTATTCAAATACAGAAGGAACATAATCAATATTATTTGGGTCAGCTGATTTCTTACCTACAAACAAAAAAAACTAGATTATCATCTTTGTGATAACTTTGCTAGTGAGATCAAAACCATGTTGTTATAAAAAATACTTCAGCACAAACTTATTTTGCTTTGAATACTGGCAAACGCACAGTAACATGAATAAGTAAGACTTACCAGACACAAAATGTGCACTACAAATTCTTGCATTGTTAATTTCAACTTCAGTCCAGTTTTGCCTACGAATTGCATTCAACCAGAGTTTTCTTCGTTGTAAAGTACTTGGTATACTATAGAATTTGAATTCAGAGTCCTTTTTGCTCCTATTCGAGCAACCAACAGCACAGCATGAACTTGGCATAGTACTAGTAGTACATAGTACTAGCGTTTTGAAGCAAAATAAACATTCTTAAGGGTAGCCGCCTCCGTGTTTTGCCTCCGCATGCGCAGTAGAGAAGCACAAAACGTAAACACGGAAAATCGTCTATACACAACCAAATGATCATTCTTCTATGAATTCATTAAATGCTTTATCCCAATTGCTTGTACCGTGATTATGTAAAACCATGATTGGCACATTCAATATTCTTCTTCATAATTTTTATTTACACTAAATTTTTAATCTAAAAAGAAAGAAATCGTATAGAAAAGAAGCAAGAAAAATATGCATTCAGAATGTAAAATAGCACTAAATAATCAAGATAAGTACCATGGCTTAAATTCAAACTGCAGATTCCAAAACGACAAACGTAAACCCAGTAAAAAGGTTTTGTAGGCTCCGCTAAAATGCACATGATGCAGCAAAATAAGCACTTGAAAAGAAATCATACATTACATATTACACACTCCCTCTCCCCTGCCACAGACAAAATAAAACAAACAACAAACAAAATAAAACAGACATAATTTAAAGAAATATGACTGTGGCCATCATGGAATAGGTAGATGTTATCAATGAAGAGTATAAAGGAAAGATATTAAGCTAATAAGATCCTCTCCTCCACTAAAAACAAAACAAACAACACACTTAAAAGCATATATAGCAATATAAAAACATAGGTTAAACAACGAAATGGAATGGCTAAAAAAATTGGATCTGTGAAGTATAGATAAAAAACCTATAATTTAGGCTGGCGGTGTGGGTTGTATGTAGGGAAAGGGTTGGGTTCAATCATCATATAAGGGTAGAGAGAGCTTTAACTTTCTTGAAAACAGCCACAAAAATTCGCTTGAAAAATAAACAACGACAATAACACAGGAGAAATAATATCTCAGCGTAACACAAAACCCTTTACTGCTTCACATGCAACAAAAAAACATCAGAAATAACGATGTAGCTCTTCCACACAATATGTTGATGTTTCCCACATGGTCGTTATTATTGCAACGACGCAGCCATTTTTAATCACAATATGTAAATACCACTTCGTTAACAATCCTCCAATTCAATTAAGTCTCTTCACTTTCCAGCACACCATTACTACCAAAAATAACGACATTATCTTTGTGTTTTCATTCACGTTTTTATGTATATACTTCCACTCGTTAATTCCATCATTACAAAACGATCAATTCCAAGAAAAAGAAATAAATTAAAAACCATTTGCTACCATTTGACGACTTCTTCTGTGCAAAACCATTTTTAATAACTGTAAAAGTAAGATGTTCTTCACTTTCCAGTACACGTTTCTACTACTATTTCTTTCTTCCACTCGTTAATACGTTTAATAATAATGATACAATCCTTCGTTTGATTTCTTCGTTCGTCTCGCGAATCAATCTTTACGAAAACAAAAACAGATTTGTTTACATTTTAAAAACCCTCATTTCTTTTCTGCATCATCATCATACGACTGGTAGTAACTTTACTAATACTTTCGCAACAAACAACAATATTATTCTTCCCTTTTTGAAATAAAAACAAACAACAAAAAACAAAAACTGTTCTTCGCTCTTCTTTTTCACCAACAAAAATTATCGTTGAGAATATTTCAAACGAAAAACCATTGCATTGCATCCTCCTCCGTGGAGACCTTTCATCGTCTTCTCTCACGTACAACACCCTTCGACATGAAAAAACCCGTAAGATGGAGTTGGACCATTACTAATACGCAAATGAAAATACTGAAAAAACGCTTGTCGCAGCAGCGTGGTTTTACGCGCCCCTCGTGAGAAAATGACCGTGAAATTTTTCTAAATGTATCACTCTCTAAAATAAAAGTAATTTATAAGGTAAAAACATTGTGACCAAACAATTTGATATCAGGTATAAACCAACAATGTAATTTTATTGAATAATATATTTCGAAACACTAGGTTCCATCATCAGATTCTTTCTAAAATTAAAATAAAAAAACAGTTTAAAAACAGTAAAAACAGTAAAAACATTATGTACAAAGGTTAAGCTAACTTCGTTATCAACATCTATCTACAACCTAATTACTAATTCGTGTTGTTTATATTCGTCTCTCGTGTTGATTGACGGTTTCAACTCCCTGATGTATAATGCTTCCAAAATCATTAAATGGCTCATTGATCTCGATGATGACGCTAAGATCGTTACGTCATCGAAAGTGGGGTTGTTGTTACATCTCTTCATATGACGTGCTACCGGTTTTGACGCGTTCAAATATTCCTTAAAACGGGTGATAAGATGTCGGCTCGTTTGTCCGACATAACACGACTCACATCGCGAACAATTGAATTTGTACACCACTCGACTTTTAAGGTCCTTTTCTACTTGCGTTTTCAATGATGGTAATAAATTTCTAACTTTTTTCGTTGTAAAAACAACTTTGCATGGCGCAGTTATTTTCTTCAACGAATGTTCAAACTTGTCAGAAACTCGGCCACGGTACTGAATGAATAGTAGTTTGACTTCTTTCTTTTCCTCATCCGGATCTGGTTCTTTGTCTTGTTTGCCCAAAATGGATGTCAAACAATTTTTAATGATTGGGTTGTAGAAGCGTGGTGGATATTGGTTGTTTTCAAGAATTCCCTTTGCTTTCTCCAGACTTTCGTGGACTCCTTTCCATGTGCTACAGGCTCGTACAATTCGATGCACCATCCCTGAGACCACTGACCGCTTGTACCGTTCCGGCGCCAATGCATGGAAGTTCATAGTTAGACCCGTGTCTGTTGGTTTTGTATACCAGGTAGAAGACAATTTACCGTTGTCATTTCGAATTAGCATATCCAAGAAAGGAAGGCAACCGTTGGTTTCATGTTCAATGGTGAACTTCAAGGAAGGGTGTAGGTTGTTGATTTCATGTAGTTTTCTCTCTTTCTCAGCTCGTTTTATGTTACGTAGAATATCATCCATGTATCTTGAGTATAACGGTGCTCGACCTTGAATCGTTTCATCATATTTGCTCATCCATCCATTTGCCAACATTGGAGCAGGTGGACTGCCCATTGCCAGACCATCAACTTGTTTATATAACCCATCGCTCGTTAACATCATGACATTGCAACTACATATCGATAACAGCTCCTTAAATGTTGATTTTGAAACAGGCGGCTTTTTGTATTTCCCTGAAAACAGCAGGTTTGTACATTCTGTAATCGCTTCCACCACAGGAACGTTTGTATATAGTGATGTTACGTCGAAACTCACGATTTCTTCATCATCAGCCATGTGAATGTCATTCAAAGTGTCCGATATCAGTTTCGTAGAAGAGTTAATTCTGCATTCATCCACCACTGAGAGCCACTCAGCCACTTGGGCAGCAATCTTATAATACGCAGAGCCTGGCATGGACAAAACAGGTCTGACTGGAATGTTCTTTTTGTGAACTTTGGCTAAGTTATACTCAAGATACATGGATGATATTCTACGTAACATAAAACGAGCTGAGAAAGAGAGAAAACTACATGAAATCAACAACCTACACCCTTCCTTGAAGTTCACCATTGAACATGAAACCAACGGTTGCCTTCCTTTCTTGGATATGCTAATTCGAAATGACAACGGTAAATTGTCTTCTACCTGGTATACAAAACCAACAGACACGGGTCTAACTATGAACTTCCATGCATTGGCGCCGGAACGGTACAAGCGGTCAGTGGTCTCAGGGATGGTGCATCGAATTGTACGAGCCTGTAGCACATGGAAAGGAGTCCACGAAAGTCTGGAGAAAGCAAAGGGAATTCTTGAAAACAACCAATATCCACCACGCTTCTACAACCCAATCATTAAAAATTGTTTGACATCCATTTTGGGCAAACAAGACAAAGAACCAGATCCGGATGAGGAAAAGAAAGAAGTCAAACTACTATTCATTCAGTACCGTGGCCGAGTTTCTGACAAGTTTGAACATTCGTTGAAGAAAATAACTGCGCCATGCAAAGTTGTTTTTACAACGAAAAAAGTTAGAAATTTATTACCATCATTGAAAACGCAAGTAGAAAAGGACCTTAAAAGTCGAGTGGTGTACAAATTCAATTGTTCGCGATGTGAGTCGTGTTATGTCGGACAAACGAGCCGACATCTTATCACCCGTTTTAAGGAACATTTAAACGCGTCAAAACCGGTAGCACGTCATATGAAGAGATGTAACAACAACCCCACTTTCGATGACGTAACGATCTTAGCGTCATCATCGAGATCAATGAGCCATTTAATGATTTTGGAAGCATTATACATCAGGGAGTTGAAACCGTCAATCAACACGAGAGACGAATATAAACAACACGAATTAGTAATTAGGTTGTAGATAGATGTTGATAACGAAGTTAGCTTAACCTTTGTACATAATGTTTTTACTGTTTTTACTGTTTTTAAACTGTTTTTTTATTTTAATTTTAGAAAGAATCTGATGATGGAACCTAGTGTTTCGAAATATATTATTCAATAAAATTACATTGTTGGTTTATACCTGATATAAAATAAAAGTGGTATGCACAACTCGCTATTAGTATATAGATAAAAAAAAGAAAGGGAGGAGTCGTGAACACAGTCGTTGCAAATGCTAAATTGCACTTATTGACCTAAGTGAAGATGAACACTCGAAAAATATCGACCTTGGAAGTTCTTCTTGGGCGAACAGCCTATTCCATAGGATGGGATTTGTGAAACGCACTTGTACAACATCAAAGCCAGAAATTCCCGAAAAAGCAAAAATGGAATCTATCAGCATCAAATTGTGAGTTATGTTGAAGAGTACTCTATTCCCCCGTCGCTCAACTTTGATCAGACACCTCTGAAGTTTGCTCCAGTCGCTAACAGTACATTATCAGCTAAAAGATCAAAGCACGCCATAACTGGTACTTCGTTTAAACAGGCAATAACAGCTACATTTGGCATAACATTTGAAAACAAATTAATTTATGGAGGGAAGACGGAAAGAAGTATCCCAAGAGTAAAATTTGCTAATTCATTTTCGCTAAGCGCAAATGAAAAACACTTCAGCAGCACGCTTGAATCGTTGAAGTTACTGGGATGAAATCGTTATACCATACATCGAGAAAGAATGTGCAAACCTTTGATTACCCGACGACCAACCAGCTTTACTTATCATTGATGTATTCTCCGGACAGATGACGGATCCTGTGATTAAGAAAATCCACGAAAATAGTATCAAGCTTGTAAAAATCCCAGTGAATATGACCCAGCTGTTTCATCCATTGGATCTGACAGTAAATGGGGCGACAAAGGCGTTCATGAAACGTAAGTTCACTGAGCGGTATAGTACCTGCATTTCAGCACAACTTGCCGAAGTTAAAGAAATTGAAGATGTGGAAGTTCTGTTAAAGCTGTCAGTTCTGAAACCTCTTCATGCAAAATGGGTAATCGACCTTTTCAACTATTTGACATCCGAGAAGAAGGTAGAGAAATTATATCGAATCGTTGGAAAGCCGCGTGTATCAGCGAAGTCCTCTTTAGGTTCACTAGGTCTAGAGCCCTTAGATCCAATTCAAGCTGTCGATCCCTTGAAGCCTAAAAAATCTTACACAGAGACCTATATGCCCTCACGTACAGACGGGAACATTTTTGTGAACACTAAAAACCAGGCAGAAGACGACAAAGAAGACGACTGGGTAATTAATGGAGAGGAAGTTAAGAATATTTTTGATGTTGTTGATGATTTTTTGGAAGACGATATTTAAGTACTTTATTGTTCGTTTGTTGTTTATAAACGGGATGATTGTTAGTTTTGTGTTTGAAAAGAAGATATGTAAAGCATTATTATCATTATTAATTTTTACCCAGGATAGCCTCTTCAGTTCTGATAGAACTGTTATCAATGAGGGTCCTGCGAATGAGATCCCAGAGCATTTAAAGCCCCCATTTGGTCTACGGAAGCCGCAAGTATGCTTCAACCGCTCAACCAGACAACCCCCTTAGATATCATTCCCACTCTTAAGCTGAGTGGCTCGGTTCACATTGTTATAGTTGCTGGCATGACTCGGCCAGGATTTGAACCCTGCCCTCCCACACTGAAGGCGAGCACTCTACCACAAGGCCACCAGTCTTTTTATATTTCTTTTATATTTCGTATCTGTAAAAATGAATTCCGCAAAATCTCATCTGGACATCGAATCCGCAAAAATGAATTCCGCAAAATTAGGCAAAAATTAATTCCGCACTAATTTATTCCGCATTAATTAATTCCCTTATGGTAGTCGGGAGAGTGATTCAATTTGTATAGACGGGGGTGAATTTAAACGACTTTACAGTCTAAAGTATTGGTTAACATTAATCAAAATTACCCCCGAATAAGACGTTCCTTGAAGTTAGTCAAGATCTTCTGCACGGATTTAGGAAATTGAAAAAGATAACTTAGTTACCAGTTGACTAAGAAATTGTAAACGCTCTCGGAATTAAAATATTACGATACAGATTAAACAGGGAAGATAGAAGAGAAACTGAGAATGGATTGAGCGTTGGTTAAATTTATTGTTTTCTGCAAAAAAGATGTTAGTCATTGTAACCTTCTATCTGCGCCTGTCCATGATGCAGATATCCTTCTGCCTGCAACCACGGCATTTCATTTCCATTTACTACGCTCCCTGCTGGAGGAGAGTGGTACTGAGAGGCCTATCAAGTAGCTTCTTTTTAACGCGTTAAGACGCAGACTCTCGAACAACTTTAAAGGATTACTGCCACAAACACCATCAGCGTTTAATTCTACTCACATTGTTATAGCTGCGTATTGTGTAGATGATAACTCACTGACTACTTTTCATTATAAATACGATTCCGGGCATATTGAAGAAGACAAGAAGATTAATGTTGAAATGAGTAATGTATCTGAGTTGATTAAGTTGATTAAGTGGTGTTCAATTCTGTCTCTTTATTTGGCTCAATATTATTTACCCTTTTCTATTTAAGAAAAGGTAAAGGATCCACTTAAACTCCTAAAAGTATGTCTGGTGATTGGTTTAGTACATTATATAAAACATATACGAAAAGCATTGAAATTTTAAGGAATATATAATTTTTCTTAAAAAGGCATGATTTTGGATTCAAGTGTCTGCATGGCCGGATGTTTTTTATATGGCTGGCAGTGTACCATTCAAGCATTTTTGTCGTTCTTTAGAGTTACAATAAAAGGGTAAGCAAGTCACCCGCTGGCCATTTAAATCTAAGAAAACAAAAGAAACTACCAGTCATGCAGGCACAGTGTTTTGGATTACATGTAGCCGATTTGGCAGTCAAAAGTAACCAATTCTATTCTTTTGATTGCCATAGGAGGGTTAGTAAAAACATAAACATTATTTTCACATCTATAGGCGTGCTACATTGGACACTTTTTTAACTAAAAGTTAAAAAATTGGTGATAAATCAAAATTTGTCGCAAAAACGGCAGTAACATAATTTTGGTGTGAACGTTAAAGTGATAGAAAAGTATCACCTTTTTAAGGTGATTGGACAGTATCGCCAATTTTGGAGTCTAATTTGGATATTGCAATTTGTTGTTCTTCCTACTGACTAAAACTGAAAGTATTTTTATATTATATAATTGAAGTATTTATTTTTAAAAAAAACTTTTGTTTTTTGTTATGTGGAAACCACCCTTCTGAATTCGACCTGCCAATGTTTTCTAAGTCTTTTTTAGACACTTAACCGAGGCATGTGTCTTGTTATTTACTGCTCAGTTCTGGTGGGTTCTGGTCGGTTACTAGTGGTTTCTGGTCGGTTCATGTTTTTGTCATCACTGTTGTTCTTTTACGGTACAACTGTTCATTTGTTTTGCAATAAAATTTTCATCTTTAGATATATCAATAACAACATAATGGTTTTGGTATCCCTCTTCATTTTGATTTTTGGTCAGACTGTTTTAAGTAAGTATTTTTGGCGTTCTGATATTTCAATATTTCTGTGGTTGTGGGATTTTGCAATATTTTGCGGTATCGATCATCTATAAACTACAAACTGAACATCTCCAAATCCTCCCTTTCCTGGATCACTGACTACTTCTGAAACCAATCACATGGTTCAAATCGTCAATAAGAATTCTAATATCCTCTATGTGGCAGGCCGGAAAAACCACGTAAAACAGTGAAATTTCATCTAAAACTAAGACGATACTACGTTATACAATTCAATTCCAAAAGCAATCCCAGATTCAACCAAGAAACTTGAAGATGACATAAACAAACTTCAAAAATGGTCTTTGTCATCAAACTTCGTCTTTAATAACAAGAAGACAAAGTTAATAACTTTCTTTAACAAACAACTTTCCCTTATACACAAGCTTGATAAGAACAAAATCCATATAAATTACTAGATCGCCTTCGATTAACACCTTAACTGAAAGGAACACATTAACAATGTGGTAAAAAATTGCTATATAACGTTAAAAACCCTATGGAACCTAAAAAGACTGGTAACAACTCTCATTCTTTCAAAACTACACTGGCAACGCAATTCTCCACAACGTACGAGAGTATCTCCTGAAACGATTTCAGAAAGTGCAAAATGTTGCTGCTAGATTTGTTTGAAAAATAAAGAAACGAAAAACATTTAAATATTTACTGGTATAACTAGTATTATTAACTCAGAAACATTCTATAGGCATGCTATATGTATATGCATATGTCCTTTAACAGTGCCTTTGCTGTGTTACAATTTGGGCAACACTCAACTCCTACGTTTGATTAGAATTTCCGCTATGTTTTTTTTAGATGTGGATAAGCAACCATGTGGGTGATCATACCTTAAACATTTCACGTTTGAAAGTTTCAACTCATTGTTACTCCTTTTTTACAAAATTCAGTGACATAAAAAACACATAAATTTGAGAATCGAGAATTTCTTCTCTTCCTTCTCCAAAAAAATAAGAGTTCAACTGTGCATGCATATAATAAAATTGAAAAGGTGAAACTTTAAATATTGAAAATACATAAATTATGATGGAGGTTTATAATCTGGAGTTTATAGAATAATGTAAGAGACCAGAAATGAAGGGAATAAAAAAAGGTGAAACTGCACGGACGTGTACTAACCAGAGTTGGGAGTAGCAGTAATTTCTCAAATGACGATATTCTTTATTCAGTTTCACTTTTTCATAATATTTTTCTTTTTAGTATCATGTGGTACTCTGCAATCAATCAATGGTACAGATGTATATGGTATTGATGGTGAAAGTTTGGAACTAAAATGGATTGTAACACCTGCCTCACATGAACCAACAACTGTATTTAAAGTTTGTCTTGATAAAGCGGAAAAAAATATTATTGCTTCTGGAACAGATACAGCATTTACTGTCCGTAAAGGAACTAGTTATACTGAACGTCTAGAAGCCAAAGTTGATGATGGGAAACATGTACTGAAGATGAAAAATTTGGATGTTGTAAATGATGATGGTCTAAAGTTGTACGTTAAAGCATATTTTATTGTGGAAATCAGTTCAACAAACTTTACACTTATTGAGAAAGAAATAGTCATTCATGTCAGAGGTAAGATATTTTTTATTGTTTTCAATTATTCACATTTTAATGAAAATTTACTTATCTATAATAAACTCCTCTGATTTTTGCTCTGTCCTGAAATTCTGGTATAATGACCAGGAGATTCATGAGATGACGTTTACATCTTTACTTTACATCTTTATGGTCTCTTGCTGAAAGATAACTACTCGTTAATATAAACTATAAAGAAAATAAACCAGGCTGAACTTTTGTTGGAAATAAAAGCTACATGTGAATAAACATGAAAACCAGTCAAGCCTTTTGCTTATTTTTTAGGATAGTTACAACAGTTGTATAGATTATGAGTTAATAAGAGCATAGAAAATTATAGTGATTTTTGGTGCAGCGAATATCGAAGAATGAATGCTGCTGCTTAATAAAATTTAGAATTTAAGGATAATTTCAATGAAATGGAAATTGAGTTTGTGTTTAGCTTTCGATTATCTTGGGGATCAGTTAATGGATTTCATAAACTGAGAGAGGAAGCATTTATACAATTATAATTATCTCTCATTATCTTTGTTAGTTTTTAGACCTTGCGAGACTGTGAGGGTTTTAGATCAGATTTCTAAAGTTTTTGCTCACATATAAGATGTTCATCAAATCAGATGTAGAAAATAACAAAAACGTTTTATGATTTCAACTCAGCATTAAGTTCAACCACAAATATTCAAACTTGATAATAATTTAGGTATGCTTTCGATCTGGATACGAATTTACTGAAATCCTACAAAACCATTGTATTTTTGTTACCCTTTTTAATTTAAACAGAATACATTCAAACTTCCATATAGCAGAGAATATATCAGGACTGTCCACGATAAGGAGGTGTCTTTTAAGTAGAGGTTTGAACTTCATGAAGATAGGCATCCATTCCTGGATCCATTAATGGGATGTCTGCTATTGAGAGGTTTGACTGGAATTGATTCAAGGGAAATCAGTGCTTTTCTCGAAAAATTGCGCAAATTTTGCTAACATCAGTGTTCAGCAATTCAGTTGCTTATGCAAATTAATTCCTAAAGCAAACTGGGATTATAAGTGACAATAATCCTAAAACCAAACTATAACAATTTAGCTTATCCAAAACTTCTTCAACCGCTGGATTCATCATTATATTTTAATGAGAATGAGAGACCAACAGTTACTATAACTGCTTCTGGTATTCCACGACCTCGTGTTACATGGAAGTTTAATGTTGACATCAGTGAAGGAGATTATACTGACAATAAGAATGATACATACACATACAAATACACATTACCAGAACTAAAGCGGAACTTATGTGGATATAAGTTAAACTACACAATCAGTGGTTGGAACAACAAAACCATCACAAATACATCAACTGTGATTGTCAAATGTAAGTAGGAGATCGCTTTTATGTATTTCCTTATGTTTTTATTTATACTTCCTATAATATTTTTAAATCTTTTACAGTTCAACCTAAAGTAATGGTCGCAAGAACAAATTATACAGTTTTTGTTTCATGGGGTGAAAACAAATATGGTAACTGTGCCCCACTGTTCACAATTGAAGTTTTGAATGCTACTGGTGTAGTGGAAAGCAGAACTATTACTACATCACCAACTAATTTTACATTCGATCCTGAAGTGGGAAAAACAATTCGCATCATTCGATTTAAAACATCACACGGAATACAGAGTAGCGTGGATATGAAAATACCTGTTTTGCCTACTTCAACCACACCTCCCCCAGGTCCACGTACACCTACAAGTAAGAAATTGTGATTTCTCCTTGAGACTAGTTACTTCAACAGGGTTCGAATGGTACCTGGAAAATCTGGAAAACCTGGAATTTATGATCATAATTGACAATCTCAGGGGAAAAATTGGAATGTAAGGGTGACTTAGGAAAAACCAATCTTTAAATTTGTAAAGTCTGATGAGGCTGTGCTTAGTGGAAATGTGAAATCTGGCAGATTTTCTCTCATAGAGGTCGTGTTGTGATTAATGTAAATTTCCTAACGAAATTTTCTAAGCAATCAGGACACAGCTTTTGTGCGATTGGAGTTCGCTTTTACGGATTATTCGCCTGGTGGAGATCAACCTTAAATAGTGCAATCTGTAAAATAAAAATATGATATCATGATTTTAAATTTTCTGGACTCAAAGAAAAAACTCATTGCCTTTCTTCCATGCACCATTGTGGACGTCCTTTGAATGTCCTCTCCAAGTCGTCCCTGTTGAACGTCCTATTACGGCGGACGGATTAGACTTCACTTTCGGCGTCCCGAGTCGTCTCCGGGACGTCACTGTGCCCACTGGGTAGGAAAAATAGTTCTGATTTTATGGAAAAATTTCAGGGGAAAAGTAAAAAATTGACCAAAGTCAGGGAAATATTTTTGAAAAAACTGCTACGAACCCTTTCAAGCAGCGCTGTTGATATATTTATCGTAATTTTTGCTTTTATTATTTCATCATTTACAGGCGATTCAAGCAGTAGTAACATCGCTCTTATCATTGGTGTAGTGGTTGGTGTCATTGTTATCATCATCATTGTTGTTGTCATAGTGATATATTTGAAACGAAAAAGTATGATAAACATTAAAACTACTTTATTACGCGACAAGAAATCCTTTTATGATTCAGATTCTCATTTAAACATTTTCTCGCCTCCTCTCAAGTTCTATAAACCATTCTTCCAATCAAAGAAATTCTAAATTCTTTGAAATTCTTTAGATTAAAGTCTTTGCAAATCTCTTTTCTCTAGATAAAAACAATTCTCTTTCTGCTATTGGTAAGTGTAGATGTAATTTTTACTCTGCGTTAGTTATTTATTTTACATTGGTTTCATGAACTGAGTGGAGGCGTCAATATTTTACTGTTTTGTAAATTTTTCTATTGATTTTATTTTAGGTTCAAGTCAAGGTATTGAAAATAGGTAAGTTATTTGATAGTAAATTTCACGTATTTATAATAAACTTGCCTTAATTATCCTTTGTTTCTAATCTCCTCTGTCGTTTTAGTTATAATCACGTCCCGTTGGATCGTCGTGATGGTGCAGAGGTATTCAAACACATTTCAATCTTTTATATCTTCTTTTCTTTGTTTCTGTATTTAATGGAAATGTTAGTTATGTTTATCGTCGTTTCTTTCCAGGAAAACAATTACACATCAGTACCATCTTCAAAACCTCCCTCCCGAGCAGATGATCCTGATCAGATGTTATATGCGGAACTTGGTGCTGGTGGTGGTAGAACTGGTCCCAAACCAGCTCCTGAGCAATCCAATTATGCGGTGGTGAAAGTTGATGAAATGGGTTATCCTGCACGTGGACCAACATCAGATAAAAAGTCTCAACCAACATATGCTGCTGTTAATCGAGACCAATCTAGAAGACATAGCCCACCACCACCTGATGATGATAATGAAGGTGTAATTGTTTGATTGAAAAAAGGTATGATCACGTGACTCCTTAAAAAAATCGTTGAAAGTGTTTTCATGATTTCCATAAATAACTGCTGATCTTGCATTTATTTCGTTTAGGTTACCGAAGATAATTTTCCATGTGTGTAGATCACAAGCATCTTATATTGAAAACATTTTGTTTAAAAAAAAACTATTTTTGTAAAAACCAATCAATGTTGATTTTTTTAGATGAGGCGCGTTTAAACGTTGTTGTAAACAAAATGATCGTTATTAGAATTTAATGTTGCATTTCAGTTTTTTCACTTCCCCCAATAAAAACGCGATGGTCAGATATTTCATGGTTAAATTTTCATATGATAAGAAATAGAAAAGGTTTTAATTTCTTAATTTTCCGTTTACATCCTCTTGTTGATATTTTTCGAGCCAACCTTCATTTACCGTATTGCCTCTAATAAGCGCCCGCGATCTTTTAAGCGCCCCAAAAATTATCTTTTCAGCTGCAAGATGGTTATGATATACAAAAGTTAAGAAGAAAACCCAGGAGACGTCATTAAAGAAAATGAGGGTGAGGACAAGGAAACAGACGGAATAAACTCTTTTTGTTTGTTGTTAGTCGAAAGAAGTTACTGCCCTAAGTGCCTTCTTCTAGTAAGCGCCCCCTAAGATCTCAACAACAAAAAAATTAAGCGCCTTGGGCATCCTTTTCTTTTAACATTAAATTTTACTAACGATTTCCGTTAAACAAGTTGTCATATTAAATATCATAAATATCAACATATTTAGTTGTTCACAACTTGTTTATTTACAATGCGCAGTTATTTTTATTCTTGTTATTTATTTTATAAGTAAACATTTAATTATAAGGTAGTTGTGTGTGTGTTGGGTATTTTATAATTTACCAAGTGTGTGCTGGACAACTTTTCGTTAGTTTTTCCACTGTTCATCATGATGTTTCTAAACGAATATATTAACTGTCGTTATATTCGTTCATCGCTTTCATCATTTCATCCAGTATTAAAGATTTTCTCGATATATCAAATAAAAGAAAAGACAGAATGAAATTTGACTGGATATTCGAGTGACGAATTTTTATTTTTCTCTGCATTGCATAATATTTTTTGAAGGATGTAAGCTATCTTGAGCATATCAGCTTTTTCTTCTTTTGTAATTTTACGATTTTATATGATTCTTGAAGAAAGTTAACGTAACCAAAAAACAAAACTTGTTATCTGTTTGTTGTTTTAAATGTTCATAAGCATGATGAAAACTGAAAGTGTGATTGGTTAGATGAAACTGAAGAAGAAATTTGATTGGTTGGATAAAAGTGATGGGGAAATATGATTGGTTGCATGAAAGTCACGAAGAACTGTGATTGGTGTTGGTAGTAATGAGATATGTAAGCTATTAAAAGTTATATTCTCTTCATCATATATTCCGCTTTAAACATACAAAGACAAGATTGCCAATGACATCTGTTTCAATCTATCTGAAATCTTCGTCTATTCATTTAGATATATACGCTATAATAATAGTAGAGATGGTGAAGATGTGATTGGATATCATAATGTATCATTCTGAAGACATGTATATAAAGCAATCTGTAAATAATTTATTAAGTTGTGCATGAGAATCTTTATTGAAGTACTCTAGTATGAACTGCTCTCTCTTCCCTTCAAAACGTTCTATTCCATTTGACTTACAATAAGCCTGAGTTGTGCTTATCTGTCATCAACACACATGAGTGTCTTTCATCTCGAGTATTTTCTCTCATGCACAACTTGGGCTAGTTGTAAATCGATTATTGTATTTGACAAGAAAACATAGGTTGCAATAAACCCGTTCCTATTTCTTCCCTCCTATCTCTGTGTTATCACTTCGTGAAATTTATTTGAATTCATCTTCCATTTTAGGTGGAAGTACAAATGGTGGTGGTGACAGTAATGTAGGTGCAATTGTGGGAGGTGTGATTGGAGCAATCGCGGGGATTATCATCGTTGTTATTGTTGTATTTTTGGTTCTTCGTTGGAAAAGTAGGTAATTCACCACTTCCGTAAAGCCTGTATGTCACAAACATTTAAATGGTAAGCTAAATTCTCAACTACTAATCCTTTAATAACTACTAATCCTTTAATATTTAAAAAAAATGGAAGCAGTTCTCTTGAATATGCTCCAGTC
The DNA here is from genome assembly GCA_039566895.2 of Turritopsis rubra. NCBI lineage: Eukaryota > Metazoa > Cnidaria > Hydrozoa > Anthoathecata > Oceaniidae > Turritopsis > Turritopsis rubra. Next base: position 88,359 of record CM077628.1, read on the forward strand.
TGTATTACAACACAAAACTGAACTTCTCATGTTAACTTCGTTGAATAACTTGTTGACCAGTTAATTAATCTTAACGTTTTTGTACTTGTGAACTTAACGACTTTATAATGACGACTATCTATGAGATGAACTTTTTTCATCAACGTACTGAAAGACGTCTTCATACAATCTAACCATGACTTAACACAACTTAATATTCTAACATATATAAAACTGTTCACTCCTTGCTTCACTGTTAAACATTCACACATAACTTTCAACACTAACCAATCAACAGCTTGCATGCACGTCACACACTGTTTAAATAATTCTTTCCACTTTATGTTAAATTTATATTTATTATATGATTTAGAAAACAATCCATCCAAGACATCCAACAGGTATCTGCTTGCTCAGTTCCATCAGTCTTTTTCTTTCATTTTTAATAGTTGTATCAACTATTACATATCTATTGAAAACATTTCTTAATATTATAACTATTTATTTTTAACACAGTGAACGAATGTCTGCTCTCAATAAAACTGATCCTCACGATGAAGGGGTAAGGAGTAATTCCATCAGATTTTATTTTCTCGATGTTGTACATACTTAATTTCCTTCATAAACGTGCTTTTGTTTTTTCAGACATTATATGCATCCACAGAAGCAGCCGTTCCCCAGCAACAACAAAAACAACAAGAATACGCGTCATTAGGTGCAGGTGGTGGACGAACTGGCCCAAGAGAAGAGCCTAATAAATCTATGTATGCTCAAGTAAAGACGGATGAACATGGTTATCCAGCGACAGGACCTCCACCAGATAACGAAGATGGATTCAATCCAGGAATAGTTGTTTAAAATATTTTTGTACGATTAATTCATTCTAGTTTTTAACGAATCAACATACATAAGAAATATTTAAGTCGATGTGATTGTTACACGAATCTTCAGTTTTCTTGTTAATGGGCGGTTCCAGAGGAATTGAACTTCAGTCAAATAGATTCTTCTTTTTCTGTGTGTTGCATATTATAACATCATTGAAATTTTCGATTGAGGATGGTTTGTTTTCACTTGTGATTATCTTCTCAATTTTTTTTATTGTTGTATATTGTTCATTTGAAATATATTAGGTTCGCTTGTTTTATCTTTTCATACTAAATGTTTTCATGTTTGATTAAGTCTGTAGGTGTTAAAAGGGTTATAATACACAACTGTTTCTTTTTGGTTGGATACAATGGACATCTTTTGTCTCTCTCAATTTCAATTTATTCAATACATTTAATCTTCTGTTCATATGGGTTTTTGTGTAAATTTCCGAACATGCAATAATCTGAAATACGCCCTTGAATAAGTGCCTCTCTGAAAGTCCGATTTTTAAATAAACAACCCGGGCGTTTATTCAAGGAAATATGGAACTCATAGAAATTTCTTTAACCATACATACAAATTTTTAGAAGTAATATTTTGAACGTAAGTGCACTATATGATTTTATTGTTGTTTTTTTTTCACTGTTATGAAATAGTTTTTTTTATTATGATGATCAATTTATCTTGACGGGTAGTTTTTCTTAATGTACTTAACTTGATTCGGAAAAAAATATTTGCCTAAGCTTTTTTCGCATCAAATTTTTTGAATTTGTTTCAATTTCTCATAAAATGATTATCCCTCCTGAAATGATTAAGTTTGATGTAGTATAACCAACAGTTTTCATATATTTCATAGAATACGATGGTCGGGTGCTCTCACTTGTTACTAGGACAGTCTGCACTACTCATAATCTGTTCTATGAAACGTCAAATTTTATTAGTTTTTCAATCAGCTTTATTCATTGCTGCAACGCTTGTTAGAGAAAGGTGGTTACACCACGTTTTCCGAATTTTTTTTAAACGTCGATGTTTTGCCAAACTATCCTACCCCACTTGGTTTAGATGCGATATTTTGATGAGGGTAGTAAAGGTGTATGGGAGGGAAGCACTTATCATAGGTGATACCGTAATTAAAGTTGCAATTGTTTCCGGCGCTGGAAGGATGGATTGAACCTGAACTTGTAACGTAAGTTATACATAAAATTATACACTACGGTCCGCTGTCCCATGAAATTCGATCATAAGAATTCCCGGTATCTAAATTCTCTGCAGCAAAGTAACTCGTTTGCAAGTTTAACAAACCCGAATTTTAATTTTCATATTGCCAATATTTTCTCAATCTATCCAAACCAGCATTGAATTTTGTTTCACGGTAATTATGCTATCAATTATTTTGCTGAACATCAATTTATTGTGGGAAAATTTGTATCTAAATAATAGCGCATCAAAACGAGACGGAAGTGAATAGTTTGACAAGATACGAGTGTGTTAAGCTAACAAGATGCTATCATTAAACTTTTTAGTTGGAAGCATCTATTTTTGGTTTGAAAGAACGAGGCATTACATAACCACTACCTCATTTAACCCAGACATAAATAACAAGGTTTCAACGCAAACTGGCAATGATCGTATCTTGTTACAGTAACTAATAGTATGGGCGTTTAAAAAAATCGGGAAAGGTTTAATAGTAAACTGTATTCTCTATTGATAAACGCCCCTCTACAATAAATGTCCGCCATAATAATCCAAAACTTTAATCAACGTCCTGGGTATTTATTATAGAAAATGCGATATGCAATGTTAGGACGGGGTAATAATGCTCTCCATCTAATCTTGCTGAGTCAGCCGATATATATTTACTTATTAAAAGTTCAGGAAATGTATCCGGGAAACTGAAGGTGAAGTGTTGTGTCGTGAAAATTTAAATCTTTGTTGTAGTGAACAATAGCAGAGGTCGAAGTTGAATGTCAAGTATGGTTTCCTGTTCAAACAAAAACAAGGATTTGGGACTGGTGACTAGTTTCGATTCATATTTTTGGAAACAACTACTTTCAATTCATGTGATTGTGTAACATGACAGTCCGATGATTGAGTGTCACAAGATGATATCACTAACCATACCTAGTTACTTTCAGTTTAAAAATACACATCTCGCAATGAATGATAGGTTATATCAATCCTGTCCCGTATATGGAAACGATAAGGGAGACTGGGTTCGAAGTTGTTAAATCCGGAAAGACAGTTATCTCTTCATTAGTTCATAATGGTATCATCTATTAGAATTAATTACTTTTGAATCGTTGATAGCAATGACGTCATATTACAGATGCTAGTCACGTTCATAGGGAAAAGGGAGGTTTCAAATATGGAATAAATACCTGAAATGAGGAGCCCGCAAGTGAAAGCAAACAAATCGATAGTCATTTTCGTTGACCGCGTTCCGAAGTCGGAAATCGTGTTTGTTTAACATCCATTTTGTTTTTTTTAATTCTTAATACGCCCACTAGCGACTTTCGATTTAATGGTAGTTCACACAGCTAAGCGTACCAAAATACGAACAGAAAACGCGGGTGAATAATTCACTTGCAGCACCAACGGAGGAGATCATAACATTCATTTTGATATTCTATTTGTAATGAGATTTGAATAGAAGTTTTTATTTCAGATTTTGAATTAATGAATTGAATCAATAAGAACCATTTAGACGTGCTTTTATGAAAAATAAATATTTATAAGGATTGAATTATAGAATAAAACATGCGAAATATTAACTTTTTAGAATGAAAACATAATAGTTAACAATGAGTCATCAAAATGTTAAAAAACATGTTCAGGTTTATCTCTGCTGATCTGCTTCCACCTGTCGACATGTTTTTGGCCGTCTGTCTCTGATCTTCATCAGTTCCTTCACCGCCAGTTCACCACCACGAATAAGATTGTTTATCATCAAGGGCATACTGGACAAGTGGGACTCAGTACACCTAGGACCTTTTGCACCCAAGACCCTAGTCCTAGTACCCTTTACGTAGGACCCTATATCTAGTACTCGCCACGGGTAGGTATAAAAGGTTCTAGGTACTGGGTCCTATTTCTAACGCCGTCTCTTTTACGCCGGTCTTTTTTAATTAAACTTTTAATAGCTGTTGCTTTTGCAAAAGATATCATGGAAAACCATTCGCTAAATCTGGTACAAATATGTTACCTACCTTCACAAGAGCATTTCAGAACTCTGGTGTCGACTTTGCAGGACCCTTTGTATACAAGGTCAACAAAGAAGAAACACCTAGCATACATAGCATTATTCACTTGTTCCGCTTCAAAGGCAGTCTACCTTCATTTGGTCAAAGGAATGGATGTTTCAACTTTAAAAGATGACTGAAGGAATTTATCACAAGAAGAGGAACCCCTAAAATGATGATCAGTGATAACGCCAAGAAATTCAAGAGTATCCAGGTTGGTTGAACAAACTTCAACACAATGCCGACATCAACACAATGCTCGGAAAGTTACAAATTAACTGGAAATTCAATCTTTCAAGAAGCCCTTGGTGGGTTGGTTTCTTTGAGCGCATGGTTGGATTTACGAAAAATGTTTTGCACAAAGCACTTGCCAGATCTAGATTAACCTTCGAACTGCTGAAGGAAGTTCTCTTGGATACTGAAGTTATTCTTAATAATCGCCCATTGGGATATCTTGACGATGACATTCAACTTCCAGCAATAACACCAAACATGTTAATCCATGGAATTAATGCCACTGTACCTAAAGACATTGCTGATGAAGATCCAGTGTTCAAGGCAGCTGCTACCCCAAAGGTGATGCGACATCTACACCAGTGTAAAAATGTTATATGGAAGCGATGTAAAACTGAATACCTCCGAGGTTTACGTGAAAAACATGCATGCATTTAAGGAAAGCAACCATCACTGGCTGTTGGAGATATTGTGCAAATTAAAGGAGAACAAAAGAATCGTGGCCCATTAGAATGGTAACACGTGTAATTAACGCTAGTGAAGCAATCGTTGGTGCGAAAATGAAAATGGGAAACAACATGTTGTTGCAAAATTACTAAACCCATTGGAACTGCACGTTGAACGTCCTGCAAAATCGAGAGCGCTCTTAAAAATAAAAAACATTACAAAGGACTTGTTAACAGATAATTATATTTTTAGGACTCTGCCCTAAAAAAGGGAGAGTGTGGAGAACTTTAACTTACATTTATTTGGTTTCTGTTTACATAGTGTGCCTGATCCAGATGTTACCCCTTTACCTTTGGATCAGGTAATCAATTGTTTATTTTTGCTTTCATACCTGTGACACATCATATGCATTGACCAGTTTTTTCTTGTTTTTGCTGGTTTTGAGTATATAAGCAGAGAAATTTGATATTTTGAGACAGTTGTAAAAGTTCATGTTGAAGTGAAATATTTGGCTTTTTTGTGTGAGGATTTATACTTTTCCATACAACATTGAAGGAAATCGATGTGTAAGGAATGTGTAATTACAGTCAAACCATCAAGGCCAAAAAATGTGTCCGGTATAAGGAGGTGTCCTTTAAGTTGTGGTTTGGACCTCACGGAGAATGGCATTTCTTCCTGGAAAGTGTCCGCTAGAGGAGTACGTTAAAAGGAATTTCCGCTATAGAGAGGTTCTGCTGTATCGTTGGTCCTGTAGACAGCAGAGAAAAGTTCCAGTTTAACCTGCTATGAAAGGTTTTCTCGATGATACAGTCGGAACACCTCCCAAAATACCTGCGTTCGATACCTTAAGGTAATTGGAGGTGAGTTGTGAATCTGCTTCGATGAGAAGAAAAGAAATTATAAATATTTTGGCATGATTTTGCGCACTCACGAAGTGTAGCCCACTCACCTCCTCTTCCTTTCGAAATTTTAGGTATTAGTGCTTTACTGATTTAAATTGGATTAATAAGGGAAAGGCTGATGTTATTAAATTAAATTTTTTTATTTTTTACTGCATATTCATTACGTCCAAGAAGCAGTTCACTTTCAGAAACCCCCAACCTACCAAAAGATAAAGGTTCTCCATATATTAAAGGATCTACTTCAGAAAGATGAACATTTTATTGAAGGTGATTTTATGTACAAGTTAGACCTAAATGGTGAATGATTTTGAATCCCAATAAATGGAAAGTCAAGGAAATACCTACGTTTCAAATGTGAGGGGAACCTCTACAAGTTCTTGAGCATGCGTTGTTAAATTAATATTAAATTAATAGAGAAATGTTTTATGTTTTGATGGCAAGATCCAAGGAGGAGTTGATCCAAGCCAGGAACGCCGCAATCTTTTTCTTCCAACATCCAAGGTTAGTAGTGAACCAAATAAAATCTCAATTTCATCCTGCACCAGAAATATAATTTTTGGGCTTAAAGGGATCCTACCATCCAAAACAATATTCTGTTAAACACTTCCTCAGACCATAAATAAAACATCTCCATATCTTAAAATGTATAAAAAAACCCGCAAGGGTCGATAATCAGCCAAATTATTTTTTAATATTGTACCGTCTTTCCGAGAATTCGCTTCTTCCTCATCAAGACCAACTTCGGAGTAGCCCCCAGTCCCTAATGATAAACGCCAAGTTGATCTATCATACCAGAGAGTTCAGTTTGGTGAGAATAACAAAAAACAACGCTATAACGCTATATGGACGCTATAACTGAATTTTGGATCGAAGGAGCGAAGCGAAAGTCTGTAATGGCGGCTGTATTTTGCGAACGTTTTTGCAGTGTTGCATAGCAGTGATTCACTTCTGTCAAAAAAGTCATATGGCAATCTTGTTTTTTCCTGGTTTATAAACAAATAATAAATTTTCATTTTAGATGGTAGGATCCCTTTAATTATAAATTTTCTGACGAGACTTGCAACTTCAACAGGACAAGATGCAGGTCATAATAGCTGTGCAACCAGCGTTTAGAGCAGCCTCAATCCTGGATCTCTCAAAACTTGTTGGCAAGCTCTCCTTTGCCAGTCCCAGGAAGATGGAATCAGATGCACCTGTAAGTTCAAAAGATCCAGGACATTTAATTCTCAAAAATGGGTATAAAATTACAACATCACAACTCCCTTACATGGCCTGGAAACTCAGCGAATATAAAAACAGGTGAAATTCAGCAAAATTGTAAACGTCTGTTCCCATATGCATTCCCATCATTTTGCCTTATAGGAATTACACTGGTAAAAGTAAGAAAGTCCACGGTGAACCTTACATATTAATGAACGCTAGATTAGAACGTTTTAAACCGTGAGTTAAATTCATACGAGATAACACTAACTTTCAAGTTGAAAAATTCCTTGATGATTACAAGTTACTACCATTTTCTGCAGTATATATAGAAAAACTTGATATATTCAATTTCTTAATCTTGCAATGCTTGAATGATCACGCCCCAGTTAACTTTACAAGGCCTACAGCACCATGGCGTAAAGATCTTGACATTCAAAATGTTCGAGCAGATACGCTTAAAACAATATCTAGCACGTCAGACACTATCTAGCGATAATTGGAATAAATATCAAACTGCAAGAAATCAAAAATCAAACTAAAAACTTTTTTGTAAAATCAGCGTTCATCTCTAAATGATCGAAGGAGGTGTGGCGCTTTATTTATTGAATTCCAGCGGACAATCACTTGATGTAGATAAACAATCACTATATAACGGCTGATCACCTTCTAAATTCCACTCATGATTCTATAAATGGTTTGTTTCACTTCATATCTCAATTTCCAGACACGAACGCAGTATACGATTTCCTAAGTGCCTTACGCAGATGTTGAAAAAGAACTTCGATCACTACGAAATGACTGTTCCGCTGGATATGACAATATATGTGTCCAACACATTAAATCTGTAATTGATAACATAACATCCCCACTGACGCATATTATAAATGAATGTATTTCGCAGAATGTATTTCCTGACGTATGGAAGATAGGGAAAGTCCCATACCAAAACCGGATTGTTCCGGAAAACTCGATGACTACAGACCTGTCTCAGCTCTTCCGCTTTATCAAAGGTCTTTGAACGGTTGGTAGCTAAGCAAATAGCGGTTATATCAATGTTAAGTTTCAGCTGAAGGTCATTATGTCACTCCACAAGTACTATACTGTTAAAAATACGGGATGGTATTCTAAAATCAATGGCTAAAGGAGAAGTAACGCTAGTTGTTTTCAATGATTATTCAAAAGCGTTTGACACCGCCAATATAGTAAAATCATTAGTAAATTACTGACACTTGGATTTTCTAAATCTTCTCTTTTTTGGATTACCAGCTATCTGACCGTAAGCAGTTTGTCTAAATAAATGATAAAAATCAGCTATGGGTAACTGTAACTTTGGAGTTCCACAAGACCCGGTCCTTCGAGAAAGTATGTATGTCAGTATGCAGAAAATACATCGCAGTACGAACATTGCAACATATTTGATCTATCGCATGTGTATGCGAAAGAAACATGAAAGATCATATAGATCATAAAAAACTTGAGATTCTACGTAAACTGAAAAGATTTGCTTCATTGGGAATGAAGAATACTTTAGCGGAGTTGTTGATCTTATCACGTTTGGATTATGGGAATACAGTTTTTTCAGTTTACTACTTCTATTCTAATATACATATACCCTTACGGTTTCCGACTTACCGTAAATATACCCCTATGGTTTCCGATTTACCGTAAATACATACATGCAATAAGTATGATAAAAGATAGCAGATAAATAATAAATTAATAACATTTTTTTTTATTATTATTATTTTTATTCATATATATAAGTTTATATTTTGCTCGTCAACATATCGATCTCAACGTGGTTCCCAGACAAAGATGTTATTTTTTCATTTCGTTTGATTGACCTTGACCCACACAGACACATCAGACAAGATTTCAACAATGCGAAGGAGATCTTTTTTTATCCATGCTATAACTGTTGATTTCATTCTTTTTTTCAGCAATTTGAAGACTTTGTCTGGTGTAGAACGTCGCACATTCTCTCCCCACGCCACCTTGTATTGTAAACACTAAGGGTGTGATACTGCCATGTTCAATGTTTCGTATGCTTTTTTCTTTTCTAAATCATTTTGTTCGTAGCATTTTGCGAGACTTGGGTCGAAAACCCTAATGTCGAAGAATGCTTTTTGGCCTCTAATCCAAAAGTCCCTTGAACTTACTTTCTTACAGCTCATACTGTGTTCTACGGTAAACTTTTCGCCACAACAACAAGTAACTGGCAGATTTGGTATTGGCCAATCGTATCTGAGTCGGATGTAGTCCCAGAATTCTTATCGATTTAGGTCAAACCATCTTTAATTAATGGCAAGACGTTTAGCCAGCTGGACGTGCCGTGCCCTTTTGACAGTTTATATCTAGGAGTCTCCTTGATTGCTCCGGAATTTCTAGTTTTATTTGTTCCAGTTTCTCGAGGTTTTGATTTTCTTTTTTTTTTCTTTATCCTCGCTTTTCTTTCTTTAATTTCATCTTGAAGAACGTTGTATTCTGGGTCTTGAATGCTAATCCCAGAAACCAATGGCTCTGTGATAGATATTAGAGTTCTCATACTTGAATAGAACCAGTGGTCTGCATTACATACCTTTTGGTAACAGACATTATAACTTTTCCAGCACTTCTCCTTAACACTTCATCTACTCCAATTGGTCTCAAGCCAGGATTTCAAGTCTGCATGCTAAAAAGGCATCGATCGATTCAATTTCTTCGGAGCATATTCTTTTTATGAATTCAACCAAGGCGTTACGAAGGTCTGATGTCGTTATACCATACTGTGAAGATGTAATATGTGACACCAACCGTCAGCATCCACCTTTCGTAAGTGATGCTGCTTTCAATATAAGGTCTTCATCTTTGTCGTTATATGCAATGGAATGAATCCTTTGCATCAGTCCATAAGCAACTCTTTCATTTTCTATTTCCTTGCTTTCTGGATGTTTCTGCTCTAATGACAGGAGGGGTTTCCTTATTTAGAGGCAATATGCCATTTCTCATATTGATGGCTAATAGTTTAATAGCTCCGTTAATATCTCCATTTTAATTTCGGGATTTACCAGAAATTTTAAGATGTTTTTTGCCTCTTAATATAGTTCATCTAGATTTCCTTCTTTCCAGAGTGTTAGGAGTCTCTCCAAGGCTTTCAAATGATCGTGAGATTTTGACTTTTTGCTAGGTTTTTGAAGGAGTAATGATTGCATGACATGGATTGCAGTTATTGCGATATCTTTTGCCAGCGAATTTTCAGTCCATGAATTCAACAATCGTGTAATTTTTTGAAAGTAGTGCTTTCCTGCTGAACCACTCGGTGGCAGAAATAGGTTTCCGTTAGAAGACCACAAAACCTTTAAATGCAACATGTCGTTCGTAATGGGACATTACCGCACGAAAGTAGATGTTATTAAACAAGGTTGGTTACCAGTGAACGAAAGAGTGCAGTTTAATGTTTTAAAGTTAGTTCACAAGTCTCTGCGTGGTTGATACGTTTCCGTCATACTTTAAACTATCGTTTGCCAAGTACAATCTAAATCAAATTCTGGTATGACTTTCAGGTTATTTAATGCGCTACCATCATCCATACGATCTGATGCAGCTTATTCCAGTTTTTCGAAAAATCTACAAAAATATTTATTAGATCATGCTTATATGTCTTATATTTGCAGAAGCATTAGTACTATTAATTTGGGAATTATCTCAAAAGTATACAAACACATTTTCCTCTTTTCTTTTCTTTCTTACACACATTGTTTTTGTTTTTTTTATCGTTCGATTTGTATGATTATACATCTCCGATATTCGATTTTCATTTTACGATTTTGACATTATGTTTCAAGTGTGCACCAATCATTCTCAAATTTGCAACATATTCTTTTGTATATATAAAGGTAGTTTCATCTATGCTCGACATGCTTCTATTCTCAACAAAAGCCAATATTGAAGCGATTAATCAAAGAAATAAAATGAAAAACATTTAAAAAGGAAGCTTATAAGCTTATATAGTAAGAACTTTTGACCCGATAGTTTAAATTTGAAATATCGCTTAATAATTGGGGGTAAATTCGAGATGAGTCTGAAACCTCTTTAAACAAATCCAAACACAAAAAACACGACCGAAATGAAGTTGTTGATATTCACGCTTGCTGTTATCGTCACAACCAGCTGATTATCTGAGTTTGTTTCCATCGTGATGTTATAGCTATGAAAATGTTACGAGTAGCTTCGAGGGTAATTAGCGGTAAAGAAAAAATATCATCTCTAGTGTTTCCTTTGGGACTATTACGGGATGTGGTTTTTACGGTATCTACTTTGTTATTCCACTGTTCCGTGTTTTATTTCTAACTTGTTTTGAAAATTGTTTTGTCGATAAAAGAATATATGGTTGAACACGGACGGACGTATCCTCCCGTTCCTTTTCTCCTCCGTTTATCTAATTTTCAAAGGACAGAAATGTTTTTATATTTTCATTACTAATCTTGTTTTGATATTGTATTTCATATCTTACATCCTTTTGAACGTAAATTAGGTTTCCTTTTTCATTTATTGGATTCTAAAGATGTTTTGTCGAGCATAGATGAAACTATACAAAAATACAAGAATTTTAACTGCTATGTATGCCATTCCGATATTACTTTCATCGTGAGACTCGCTGTTACAAAATCCATAGGAAAAAAGCAGTTGCTTGTAGAACAGAATCAGTTACGGGTTGACGGTTTCAGACAAAGTTTTACTGTAAGAGGCCTTTCGAAAGACTCTGCAATGCTTGTCTCTACTTTCAAAAAAGTAATTTCTCGTTACAACAACGGCAAGTTGATACTAAATTTCTCGGCAGAATTATTTCGGAAAGGGTAATTTCTATAACTTGCAAGTTAAACCCCCTGTCATTAGATTCGATACTACTTCCCAAGTGCTTCGCCATCTATTAAAAGTTCTATATTCTACAGTCATTATTCATCTGTGATGTTCAGAAGGTACTTGATTATATGACCAAATGTCGGATAATGAACTTCTGGGTAAAGAAATGTGCAGGGATTGTTTTGGAAGAAACATTATGACTAATCTATTGAAACCTCTTCAAGAAGTTTCAAAGCCGAACAAGGGAAACCTCTTCAAGAAGTTTCAAAGGTAAGCAAGGACCTGTATTATAAAATAAAAACTCCTCCAGTCGCCAGAAGAGTTTCTGCTATTATCCGTTCTTCATTCCAGCTGTAAAATTGTTAAAATCACATTTTAATAAAAAATTAAAGCATCTTCGGGATTTGCCCAAATTTGCGCAAATAGGCGTGGTCATCAATGGTTTTATTTGTTCTCTCAGTTATTGGTCAAACCTTCCAGAATCACATGCGAAATATGATTGTAACAGAACGTCCAAAACCTGAACCCGATTCTTCAGGTTAGATAAGATGTTAATGTCACCTGACAATTTTGATGACTTAATGATATTTAGTTAAAGGATTTATAATTATAGACTCAAAAAATTATCCAAATTGTCACGTTTTATTTGGACGTGGTCAAAAGATTTATATTTAAGTTAAAGAACATGATACTTATCAAGTTTTAGTTGCTAAGGTTAGTGCTAGTGGTATAGTTCAGATTAGTTAAAAAAATTCGTTATTCAAGAAACTTAATCCAAGTTCATCTTTTTATGACGTAATGTCACTTGAAGATCAGTATAAACCTCGTTTTGATGGGAATTATAGAACTGAAAGCTGTCTAGTTCAGACTTCAATTTTGATACGCCATCTAAACATAAACTAGGAACATGTGAACATGTTTATAATGAAATGTGTTGGATGAAAAATTAAATGTTTGATATGTTGAACGTGGCGCAAAAAAAATCTGCAATTTTAAAGCTGTCCTTAACCCTATGTTTTTGACTTCAAACGACCTTCTAACTTGATCTTTCATTCCCTTCCCTTCTAACTTGACTGATGAGTCTATCAGTCTAACAGCTAGTTTTATAAACCCTCACAACCACATATCATCGTTACTGGAATCTATCTAGTTTCTTTATGAAAAACAAGTTTTTCTATTTTTCATTCCCTTCCCAGAATTCTCTTTTCTTTCCATACCAGCAGGAACGAAATATATAGCAATACAATTTATGAAGAAAGTGAATGAGTGTTTCTGTTTATAATGGTTGAAGATTTATCCCATCACTGAAAGAGAGGAGCACTTTAGTTGATATTTTTTTTAGATGATTGAAAATAATAATGATAAAAAATAAATAAATATTTCGAAAATAAATCAAATTTTTGTTATTTCATATTCTTGATGGTTCGTTACGCAATGCATTAATTCGATTGTACTCAGTCGAGCAACCATCGTACTTATGCAATCTCTCGCTGTTCTCATCATAACTGCTCGCATCCATCAAAGATTTGGTTCGTTCTTGTAACTGTCGAACAATTTCCAAATCTTCAGAATAGTAATCTGATTGGTTAGTTTGGTGATAGATATTATTTGATTGGTTAGTTTGATGATAGATATTATTTGATAGCTGATTTGATTGGTTGAAATGCGATGGAAAATTATTAGCATCTACATTCGTTCCGTAAAAGTTCGATAGAAATTTAACTTGTCCATGCTGCTGATGATGACCATGCTGATATCCGATTGGCTCATCATATGGAAACATGAGTTGTGATTGGTTATAATCCATCACAACATTCGAATATTGCATAAAGCTTGATTCGTTGGTTGCTACGGGTGATAATGAGCCTCGTCCTGATGATGAGGTTGAAGAATGACGAGATTTGAATGAATCCATGTAATTTGGACTGGTTGGCGGAACACCTACAATAAAGAACGTGTCTTTATGTTAGAATCTCTCGAAAGTAAGTTAACCTAATTTTCATGAAATATTAGAATATACTTTTTTTCTTTGATACACAACAAATAACTGAAATAATAAACAATAAGAGCTTGATGCCACAAATACGAATGCGTCCCTCCTGAATCATGTTTGCATTATCTATCACCTAACGACGAGTCATCACTTTAAGGTAAAAGATTTTCACGAAAATATATAATATATCCATGATATCGCTGACCCAAATTTTCGATTTCCACATTCCTGATAATCGTGAGTGTAATGAAGCGCCAACAAAAATAATAAAATAGAATGTAGGACTCATTCATCCATCTGCTCACAACCCAGCAAGGATGGAGAGCTGGTATGAAATATGACGTTCAATTTACCTCTACATGTCGCATGCCTCTCCATCAAAGGTACTTCATATATTTCTTCCAAAATATCGGCATGAGATTCAATCAGATGAAAAATATAATCATCAAACAACATCTGAAGGAGATGGAAAGAACCTGCGAAACGAAAAGAACACATTACCAATCGATTAGGTTTTGTTTGCTTGGAGCATCTTTCATACATTCATAACCGTATGTGATACTCTTGTTTATAAAGGCGGGTTTACAGTTCTCGCGAATCGATCACGCGAATAAAGAAATTCACCATTAAAAATGTTCAACTTCTTCTCCGTTCGTCAGCGACCGCGCAACAGTGAATTCTTTTATTCGCGCGATCGATTCGCGAGAACTGTAAACCCGCGTTTACTTGTGTAATGCTCAACTCAACTTACCAAAACTTTTGGCGCTTCTTAAAGTAAGTTCTTGGATAACCTTCGATGTAATGAAAGACCATTTCAAAAGAAATTCTTGTGCAAAACTTTGAAACGTGCCCTCCGTTTTTTCACTTGGCTGAAATTCGAAAACAAAACAATTAAAATCTTTGAACTGGAAGAATTTCCTCCAACATAGTTATTAAACTTTTCTCAATATCAACTAACGGTTGAATTCGCCATTTTTGTTTTTATAATTCAAATATTGCACACATACAAACAAAACATAGATTACCTTGACAACGCATTGATTGACTAACGTAGAAATCCATTCGGTATATTCTTCGATAGGAGATTGTTTTTCCAATAAATCAGTAAATTCAAAGAAAACTACATATAAAACAAGATCAAAAAAGATATTAGAACGAACAAAGTTGACAGAAACCACATTACTATGCAAGGAATGGTGTCAATTTTTAAATTTTCAAAAAAAATATCGCCATCAACAAACTTGTATTAGATTTTGTTTGAACTTACATTTTTTTACTAAGTTTGTGTCTCGATTAATATTTTGTGAGGATATCCATAATGTTTGTTTGATGATATGTTTGATCTTGACTTCATTCAGATCTGCAATCATTTGTGTAGAAGGTTCAGCGTTATTTAAAACTGTTCTTGCAGCTTGAGCCAAATGTGATAAAGATGTTTGCCGACATAAAAAATGGCTGAAAGATTTTGCAACTATAAAAAATACAGTAATTCAAAAGTTCCCTGGTCAGTCCATCTCTAACAAAAACATGAGCATTCATTTGAGTAAAGGACGAAACAAACGACCACATGTATTCACTGTCACTTTTGGTAACAAGCATGCTCAACTGTCAACTACACCAAAAGGTTTTAGGATTGACTTCGTGTACCTGATAATTTTTTCTGTTGCAATTCTTCAGGTAAATGATACAAAGCAATTTCCAACCAGGCTGATATTCGTTTTGCAAACTGTTGAATAGCCTGTGTCAGGCTTCCTGGTAATGGTTGTAAGGATGACGGTATAAGTACACCTCCGATAGCCTAAAAAACATCGTAGGTTTGACCAATGCAACACAGGAAGTGTTCTATGAAAAACGTTAAAATAGTGTGATTGCTAACCTTGTATAAAATATTATCACATGTACCAATCAAGTCTATGGCGGCATCATTCGAAAGGATCATCGCAATGTGGGATGGCATTCCTTGCCAGAAATGAATTAAGAAGTTTTCCACCTAAACAAATGAATTTCAATCTTCTGAACAAATGAATTTTCAATGTTCTGAACAAATGAATTTTAATCTTCTAAATACAAGCTAGGTAAAGTAGATAAAAGAATGATGAACGCTGGTCACACTAACCTCAGGGAAATTTGCCCGTAATACTGTATCTAATATTCTTTGGCAGTGTGCTCTGTACATAATTAAAAACGTTTTCACCTAGCAGACAAAAAACAATGAAGTAAAGAAATGCTGTGCAGAACATTCATATTTTGAACCAGTTGCTATCGTAAATGTATGGCGGCTGCACAGAGAAAATTCTTCGTTCAAACCTCATTATACTAGAAATGTTTCTAGCATGAAATTAACTGAAATTAACTATTTGTAAGTAAAACGAAACTTTCTTTTCCAAACCGTTTGGTAATCAGGCAGCTGTGATAAAAATTACCTTGTCTTTGATGAAATCGTCATCCAAACCAAGTGTCTCTGCACGCGGAAAATCTGGTAGTAAGGTTCCACTTGGTGTGATACTGGTATTGTTGCTAGTATCGCTCTGAGTATTGACTGTTTCCATAGCAACATCTTTTTCTCCAACAATCTCTGCTTGTGATTTCGTGCAAATTGTTTTCACGGACTGAAATGGAAGAAGAAGTTTAAAGACTCGTAGATCCAATAAGTGGACAAAACCTTCGTAATATAGTCCTTCAAATGTCCATGTCATTGAATTGCCTCACTCACCTCTTTCTTGTCTTCCGGATTTCGTTTGCCAGTATTTTCAGGAGGTGTGACCGCAGCTTGTCGTAAATTATTACACATGGTCTCATAGTAAGGAGAAGTTTGTTTGATGCTGATGCCATAGTAATGATATTTTGATTGGCCTCGTGTACCCAAACGACGTGTCTTTAAGTCAGGAAAGGTGAGGCGAATAATCTTTAGAAAAGCGAGACAACTTTGTTACAAAGTGATGAGGTAATTGTCAAAATAAATCTTTCTATCTAATGCTTTTGTTCCGTCAAAGTTTGTCAATATCATCCACCCCGCATAAAAAGAACGGTTAGAATATGTGAAAATGTTACTTAAGATTATTTTGTAATACTCCCTTGAAAGTGGTGCAAGTAGGACAATCCTTACGTCAGCATTTATTTCGAATAGGGTAGACACCGAAATGTTTTGCCACTTGAAGTCATTCAGATGTTTTTGGTCGTCTGTATTTTCTACACAATTTTTTATTTGGGAAATTTATTTTGTTGGATTGATATTCAAGCAAAGAATAAAAATGAAATAAGGTGAAATAAATTTAGTCAATTGAACTTACCTTTCCAAAGCTCGCAGCGTTTACTGGCACGATGCTATTTTTAGTACAGAAATCGAGGTAATGTGTATACAATGCGTTTCTAGGCAACGTCATACTTTCTTTGATTTCATAGTTATTATGCAACCTGAAAGAAGATTGAACACTATACAACATTGAAAATAGATGCTGGTATATAAAATAATGCCACAAATGGACTACTATTGTCAGAAAACAATTGGAAATTTAAAAATTTCTCCGACTAAATCCAAAATGGTTTATCTCTGTATTAAATAGTAGGCCCTCATACTATATTGTAATGATCTATCACTTACCATTGTGTAGTGATTGGTGATTGCAGTTTACTCAAAGATAAATTACTTTTTTTCTGGGCTTTAAACATTTTTTCACCTGAAAACAAGCATTAATGAATATATTTCTTGACTCAAACTCGAAAGATTATCATGATAAAATTTTTATTTCAGTGTAAAATAGTGACATCTTAAATCTTCCGATAAAAAATCATAGAAAAGTGCTGGCGATGACGTTTCTCAATTTTCACCATTTTCTACGATTTCTACTCTACTACGAGCCAACTTCGTCTAGAACTCACATTCAGCGAGTCTTCAATGCAACGCAGGCGAGAAAATTGAGAAATTGTTTGAAAAGTAAACTCTTATATTCTATTCATTTGAAATTTCAAGTTGGAACCCTTCTCTCCTTGTACCAACAGGGACGAAGCAACTTCGATGGAGAACTTATGGAAGCAGTTACTGGTTCGACAATAGTGACTAGGCTACATCACATACACTACATGAAGTAAACCAATTTATCTTTTCACAAATCACTGAGCAAGGAAGATTCATCTTCATATCTCATCTAGCAACAAAATGTCAACACAACGTCACCAGGAAACTTCTTCAACTATTTTTCACGACATTGGTGAAGTCAGTTTCCCAGTGACAGAAGATATATAACAAAATGAAATGATCTTTATCTTCTAACTTGAAGTAGCAATAGAATATAACAAAAAGATTTATTTGCAATATTTCTTCCACAGTTTTCTTCTTTGCTTTTCAAACTTTTGATGGTTCTTCCTCATATGAAGAAGAAATTTGTGAATGTCTCAAAATCACTAAGCAACTTTAAAAAGACTCGAAAATCATTTCTAAACAAACAGTGATAGAAATTTCAAAGGAACGACACAATTTTAACGAGTTTAAAAAAAGTAATTAACACGACACATGTGTGATAACATAGAAATGTGTTCAGTTTCGTTCTTGTTTTTGTTACCATGGAAATACGCGCATTCTTTCAGAACACGTGCCAGAAATCCATAACAACGCGTGTGTTGTTGTTGTCGAAACAAGTGAGAAATTTTTATCAAGTTTTATTAGTTTTATTATTTTATTATTAAATACCATGTTTATTTTGTTGACACTCGAATTGAGATTAGTTTTTCGCTGACTCGACAACTTCATCGCATCGCCTAAATCTTTCGATGTTTAAACACGTGTAACACTCAGGATCTTTTCCTCAGCAAATTCTTCAAAAATACGAGGATTGCAATCTTAAAAGTTTAGCCGAAAAACATTTTTGAATCGGGTGATTCTTTGCTTTTGGATGACGTCATCATTAAATCATTAACCGGCCGTTCAAAAGAACATCATCTATAGAAATCAATTCTGTGAAGATTTACAATCCGACTTTTTTTTAATATATGCGGAATTACAAATTCGGATTTATTTTACAGTTTGCAGATGTTGTTGTTGGTCGCTTCCAAAAAAATTCCAACGAAATGAAAAACTTTTCCAGGATAAAAAAGTACAGCCAAACCACAAAATGTTTTATGTCACAGGAATTAACTTTCGCGAGAGGTTTGAATTCATTATCACTATTACAACTAGGTGTCCCCACTATAAGAGAGGTTCGTACTGTATATGGGATCTCGGAGAGGTTCGTACTGAATGCATCAAAAACATCTAATCTTCATGTACAAATCTTCTTTTCAATTGAAAACAATTACAGTACAAAGTGCAAATATTTCCGGTGCGAAACAAAATGAATGTTCCAAAGTTTGAAAGTCATGTTTTCTTCCACATGTTCTTCACGTTCTTTCATATATTTCTTCCACAACAAAACAATATGAACACGTGATAAGATGGGTTATTTCACTTGAGATTATTGATTATGTACTTGAGATGAAATTGAACTGAAATTCCACTAACGTCTCCAATACTATCGTCATTTTATCGTTGCCGTAATTATTGGTCACATAAACAGACCCCGTACACGTCGAGCCGTGCCATGGCGATCATAAATGAGATTAAATTTACTGATGAGCTGAAAAATAAATAAATTATGAAAGCATTATAAAGTTTTTAAGAATTTGAATCTGTTTCGAGAATCTTGCTTGTCCTTACCTCATTAGAAATATTACATCCTTTTGTGATGGTAGCTAAGTAAGCCATGAGAGAAACATCATTACATTGCTGGAAAATGAACAAGCGTACTGTTATGTAGTGTTGAAGATATGAATCGAAAGTTATGAAGGATATTTTCAGAGGGAGGATATTTTCAGAGGAGGATATTTTCAGAGGGAGGATATTTTCAGAAACAAACCTAATCATCTTACATCATAAAAATTTTCTTGAAAATTTTCAGTATTGAGAACAGGTAACCTCTGACATAAACTCAAACATTCTCGCATGATTTCTTGATCCATTGGAATTTCTCCTGAAACAGAAATTCTCACAGTCAAGTATGATCAAACCTATTGATTACAACTTATTCTAAAAGTCTACATGAAGGATAGAAATTTTTGCAGAATTTATTGAACATGTTTCAATTGCGAAAATTTTATCCGCAAAATTCATTTTTGTTTGTTTTTTGAATTGTTTTTTGCTGTTGAACAATATATACCATAGAATACCTAGCTATATAGAAGAACTGCAAATTCACCATAAATAACGCAAACATGAAAATAAAGTCTGCCAAATTCACAGCTTTTGAACATTTCAACAGCAAAAGAAGGCACTTTTTACCAAAATAAATTGTCCAGAAATAATTACCCAAATTAAAAAACAACAAGGAGGAGTGCAAAGTGTAACAGGGTGCAAAAACTGCAGAATCTGCTCAAAAACCAACATCAGATCAACAAAAAATGACTTTCTTGGAATATGAAAAAAATTCCTGCGTACCAGCTTTCACAGCTTTTATATACTGCAAAATTAAATCAATCCTGGAGTATAACATTTTGACTGCACTTTGTTGTACTTGCATATGTTCAGAAACTAAAAAAAAATAGAAAATTTCATTTCAATTATCTGACTAATGAATGATCAAACGATTTCCCTGTTCATATCCCTCCAATCATATTTCTAAAAAGTACAACAGAAAGTGTTTTGTACATCACGATCATTGACAGTTTTACCTTGTGAAATATCAGATGTTCCTGCAGTAGAAAGCCTGGCCACATGATCAACACCAATTCTTTCTGCTTCTTCTGTCACCAGTGTATATGGTACTTCAATGAAAAACATACGAGGCTAGAAGGTAGTAAATATGCGAGACTAGAAGGTAAATATAATCTTCAATACACTGCAATTGCAAAATTGTATTGTTGTTTTGACAAGACTATCATGCTGGTACAATACGATGGCAATGGAAGTTATTTTACCTGTTCATCAACGATGTCAATCATGGATTCGTAAATGGTAACTGGAAGCTAAAAAACAAACAAACAATGATTTTTAAATAATTAAATGATCTGATACGAAGCATTAAAACTCCATCAAATATTCTCCAGTCTCAAAACTTACATTAGCAGATTTGGAAATTGGATCCAACTTTAGAAGTAATGCACTTTCATTCACATAACTGAACTATAAAATATATATTGGAATCTGTTGTATGAAATTTATGCAGCAACAATAAAAACAGACAGAAAAATCAAAATTATTCTGAAAGTCAAATGGAGTTACACCAAGCATCAGCTATATTATTCTCCCATCACGAAACCTACATATATTAGTCACATCCACTTTTCAACATTCAATCCTACTTCCTGGTCATGTTTTTGTTTCATTGTAGTTTATTTTTTTCACTGAAAACATCTTTCTATCTACTGTCTAGGAACTGTTATTTTCTAACTTACAGTGTCTTTGTCAAGTAAATAGTTAATAAACAAGATAAACGAACATGTTAGAAAAATATATACTTGTCTATGTATGTTGATATCATTTTCTGTTGCATTTGACGAACCAACAGTATACCAACCAAGAAAATCAAGATCTTTAAAAACTTGCCCAACTAAGAGATAATCAGTACACATCCATTAATTCAAATATGCTCAATTCAAACTGGAACAAATTTTTTGTTTCCATTACCTAACAATCCTTTATACTACAGCTTAATTTGAACTTTTGCGAATTCAAACAAAATATTTGGTCCCTTGAGTGTTTGAATTAGTGGTTGGGTACTGTACACTGTATCAAGAAAAAACAAATTATGAGAAACATCAATGTCTGTTGTTTTTCTCGTTTATTTGATTCTCATTTATTTGATTCTCGTTTTCCCGTTTGTTCAACTTACATTGATTTACTTTTGTATGAAAATACTGCATGTCAATCGTGACATCACCACTTGCATTCTCGGTATGTTGTATTTCAAAAGAATTAAACAGTTCCAGGTGTCTACCATTTTGTTTGCCAAGCAATGCACCAAAAACTATTAAAAGATAACAAAAAACTTTACTTATGACAAAAAAAGAAACTCCATAGTTTGTAATAATAGAATAAGGCAGTGTTTACATGAGAGGTAATACGAGTTCGAGCCGGTATGAGATTTTAATCCGGCATGAAATTACCTTCCGTTCCAAAGGCCATTTTAATACCACCCCCCACATTACGTCGGCCTATATCTTTTATCAGACTCTTTTATACAAAACCTTTTATACAAAATCTTTTATAAAAAACCCTAAAAATCGTTGAAATTCAGTTGTTTCGTACTGGGAATTGCTATCTTATACTTTTCACTTTAGTGAGTACCTTAGTGCAATTAAGACAATTAACTTGAAAAATATAGTTTCACAAAATACTAAAGACAATATTTTGATATCGTATTGGTTTTGCACTGTCTACATGAGAATCTCAAACCGATATGAAATTTCAGAGTTTCTTATTGCCTAAATCATGTTTACCATGTAAACAGACCCAACATCAAAATCATGTTTACCATGTAAACAGCCCCAACATCAAAAATAATTTTAAATGAGAATGGCAAAAATATGACAATTTAATTCTGAAAAGGCTGTCAATAAGATGAGGAGATATCCATCAATAATTTACCAATTTGAAACAAAAGGTAAAGGATGTGTTTAAATGAAAATAAAGCTAGAAAATAAACAAAAATATATATATATATATATATTTGTTTATTCCCAAAGGTATCAAAATGCAGCTTTATATATATATATATATATATATATATAAAGCTGCATTTTGATACCTTTGGGAATAACACCCTCCTGTGCTTTGATACGAGTGTAGTGATCTGAGATGTTCATAATAACCAGAGGATGCAAAGCAATTGTGACACTAGCAGATACATTTGTGGCTACCACATTCACTTGTTTTGATACTTCACCAGTTCCAAGATTTTCTTGATTCATTTTTACCGGTTCTTCATTTATTTTTGGCCTTTTAACTTGTGAGAACATCTATTATGTTGGCATTACTAAACTCAAGAGAAAAAATAATAGGAACATATCTCATATCACTTTTCAGGGTTTGACAAAATGGTTTTTCATCCACTGTCATACTAAGTTTTGATTTTACTTAAACACCTGTTGTACTCGCAATATTCTGCTACATTCATGATGAACATTCTAATAGCAATCATGCAATCATGTTTCTAGTAGATTTTTTTTCCCGATTTCCCTTGTTTTCTTTATATGTGTGGTTGTCAAGCAAGTAAATGACTTACTACATCTACTACTTTGTGTTTGAGTCATGACTTTTATTTCTATTCTTTCTGCACTATTTGTGAGCAGCAATGCTTACCCTCTTTCTACATCTGTCAAATGCTTGCGGGGCTATTATAACCAGGAGTAGGAGTAGGTGTAATTTGGTGTAGGGCAACATAATAAATGATGAAAAATGAAAATTTTCTGCATATCATTTTGTTTTGGAAATGAGTCACTATGATTTCATTGTTTACATTACTGTCACGCAATGCGCAAACTCTCTGGATTTACTAATCACGCAGAATTTATGGAAAATGCAAATGAAAAACACTGTTTTCACCGTTTAATCGAACACTAAATGATGCTCATTTTCAACAGGTAGAATTAATATCCACTTGAATAGTAAAACTAGCATTTATAATTACAGGATTACATGTTGTTACTTTGTTAATTTTCAAAAAAATGCCGTTTAATCGAACTCTCAATGATGCTCATTTTCAACAAGTGGAATTAATATCCATTTTGCATAATTTGCTCATGTGATAGAACAAGCTGGTGTGTAGATAGAGTTTACTAAATGTAACCACTGCAAATTTTCTAAAAATTGATAATATAAATGTAGCTAGCTGAACATATAATAAAAAGATTCATTATATATATTTTGTGCGCTCCTATGAAATGTTCGAAACCCAGCTAAACATTTTTATGGCTTAGTTGCAGTAAAGTGATATGATTTAAGGGAAAGATTTCGCTGTGATTTCTAGCACAGTGGGTGTGAGAGAAACCATCAAAATTGAAAAAATGACTGCAAACACAGAACAGACACTTTTGTTTCGCTGTATTTCGTGTTAATTTTACATGTCGCCATTGATTTTGTTTATAAATGGTATCTCGAGTTGCGTGAAGAAAATGTTCATTTTAATCTCGGCAGTGATTTCTCTTTAAAAACATGCGAATCAATGCTTAATAGTGTCTTTTAAAAAAGGGAAATTAATCAGTCATCACTTATTTAAACATTATTTATCCATGTAGAAGACTCTACACTAATTTGTGATAATTATTACAGCTGGAATTATTAAAGCTAAAAAGTCATCATACCATTTTTCATTATTCATTATGCAGCCCTAGACGTATAACGTAGAAGCAAGCAAATTATGTGCAGAAAATAATGTGCAGCAGAACACCAAATGCAAATATTTTCTTTTTTTCTTCTTCTTTTTTTCCCCATCAATTTCTCACTAGTGATTGATATTTATTCTATTGTGATTTTCAAACTGTTAGGTTAATTTTTGGAAAAATAATGAAATTCCCTAAAATAGTGAGTTTTATCATGCATTAAAAAAGGAAAGTTGGGTGCTACAGGCTCCCTAAGGGGAGGCGTTGAAGGTGACACGCTTAACGTCGATTAGATGTTAAATTTGAACCACCCACCCCATCAGCTTAACGTCTAGCCGTGGCAGCTAAAATTGAGTTGGGAGGGGGTGAGATTTTTAATCAATTAGTGTGTGTCTTGATTTTGCTGTTAAATAATTATCTTTATCTTTCATATAGCTAACTTTCTGTATTTTTAGGCAGAGCAGACGTTACCAAAAATTTCATGGGGACACTTTCAATTTTGCTCCATTTACAAATATCTTATCCAGTCAGATCTCGAAAATTTTTGCAAAGTCTTCATATTTTATTATTTCATCCGCCATATTTGTTTATATTTTCCATATTGCGTCAAATATGCCACAGATTTGTGCCCCTGAAGGGGGCCCACTGAATTAACACCAAATGTCAAAAAGTAAGGGATTCAAAAATGTTTTATTGATGACCTATGGAGCAAATAAAAAAAAAATTTAAGCAGGAAAAAGTGCCACATAACATCAGACAACAAACCCCCACCCCCATAATGTCTAAACAACATTAAGTGTGGCACCTACAATTTTTATGTCTCCCCTAAGCCCAACCTAAAAAATATGTTGTGTTAGGCGGTTCCCTGAAAAATTCAAAAGACATCTGTGGACCAACCGCTAATATAAACTCTTAAATTAACCTAAATTTGATCTCTGTTGAGTTGGAAAGAAAAAAATGGTAATTTTTGAGACCGATCGGCCGACCGACTCAATTTAGAGGAGCTGAGAAAACCAAGGATTTTTCAGCGTCCTTAGTGTCCTTTTTTGGCTATTAAACATGAGTCGGTCGGTCGGTTCACATCCAGCTCGCCCAGTCTTTGGTGTGTGTGAAGCAAGACGAAACATACCCTTTGTTCCACATGGAACCCTATGTGGAATAAAAGCTTGACTATAATTGTGTGCAAACTCTGGCACTCTCATTCACATGGCTTCTTTCTAATTTTTGACAGGCGACAAATGATTAAAATGCCGTAAAGTTCTGTTAATAGATGGATCTGCTGTATTAGTGTTTTCATTTGTCTGAATGGTTAGCTATCAAATGTGTAATGTTACATATGAAAGTCTATTATTCAAGGGCAATTTAATCTGCAGACTTACCTGTCAATATAAAACTTAAATACATTCTACACAAGTTATCGGAGTCATTTGTTTGTAATACAGAATTCAAATTAGGAGAATCTCAAAAGGATATTTAGCAAAAATTTGATGGTAGTATAATAGCCAATGTAAACAACGGTTTAGTCTAAACAAACTGCATAGTATATAAAACGTTTTAATAATAATTTCATACTTTACATAAAAATCTTTTGTGTTTCCTTTTAAAATTGTTTCCTTTGCGAATGTGTAAAGTTCTTTTGTGCTGTAATTATATATCCTCTTACAATGGTTATCCAAAGAAAGGTGTCTATAATACATTTTGAACTTTTATTAGGTATGAGTAATCAATCTTCATTAATAATTGATTCCCATGAAGTTGGTGATGAACCTGCAAAGAAAATCATTGACAGGAACAAAAATGCCAGATTGTTACGTCATGCACAAGAAACAAGAGATGAACTCACAGAGATAAATACCAGAATAGAAAAGGTACTTCAAAATTTCATTTTGGTCTGAACATATAGTTAAATTGAATGATCAGTGAAAAGTCTTCTTCTAAAGTTGAATTCTTGTGAAATAATTATTTCAATGATTTGAGAATCAAAGAAATTGGTGATTTTTTTTATTTCTTTATAATTTTGGTAAAGTTTCTAAAAAGGTTTCCGGAAACAACTTGATGAATTTTGTGTTTATAACTTATTCACAGACCCTTCATGATTACCAAAGTAATGAAGGGACACAGAATCATCTTGGCTTGGATGAATTTCTGAATGATTTACCATCAGAGGGAAAACAGTCTGTTAATATTGGTATGGAGTTTGTCAATGATATTGTAAGTTGAATTTCAAACAGCTGAAATTTGAAAAATACGAATAAACTAAGAAAATATGAAACTCAATTCGTCTCGAGGCTTGAATGATTGATTTTATTGATTTATAATAATTCAAATTTTCCATCTTTAGAAACAATTGGAAGCTATCATTTCCAATCCCTTAACGAAAAGAAAGGTATATACAATTTCCCTTAGTATGTCTCGTATCACCCATCTCACTATCTTTATTTACTGAATTTTTTGATTTTTCTTTTCAGTATCAACAATATGTGACTATCTTTGTTGTCGGATACGAAAACGTTTGTGGAAATAGACTGGAGGTTAGTTGTAAACCTTTAGAAAAACTTGCTTTCAAATCACTTTTTAGTTTAGTAGGAATTTATAAAAGCATGATAAGTTATTCCTGATTTATTCTTTTAGCTTTTGTCACAAATCAACGATGTAAGGATCTATCTTTACAGTTTCATTCTTTCGATAATATTTTGTCATGTTCAGTGAATTAGTTTAATTTGAAATTTTCATTGTTTTTGCCATAGTTTTTCTGCCATTATGAAAAGGATAACATTCCTGATATGGAATTTCCTGATTTTAATATTGATCATTCTGGAATGTCTGTCAGGTATTTTTAAAAATTCTTATTTTCATTCCACCATTAAAAAATTGAACTTGATTGAACAATCCTCTTCATTTTATTTTATAATTTTTGTTACGAAAGGGACACACTAGACAAAGCTTTGACGATTCAGCATAGGTTGAAAGATATTGGAAAGGATGTTGCTACCATGTTGCACAAACTTAATCCTGAACGAAACAAAAGGTGATAATTTTTCATGTAAAAGTGAATTGCTATCTGCAAATATTCAAAGCTATTTGTATTCTTGTATCTATGATCTTAATGTTTAGCAACAAAAAGAAATTAGAAAAAGAACTTACACAAGCAAAAGAGCAGATGTTTTTGATGACGGAGAAATTACTGAACACAAAGGATGGTAGGTGACAAACGGATCAATCTTATCAGGTGGTGTACCTTCTCAACATCAATTTTTTCTTATCTTTTGTATTTCTTAATTACAGAACTTGAAAGAAGTAACAATAAAATTGCTGACTCATATCGAAATCTGGAAACTAAACAACTTGAAATTGAAAAGTATCACATTCTCTGATTTTTTTTATCCTATCTCATTCTCTGTTTTTTGGTAACCTCCCTATAAAGTGTTGACAAATAAATCTTTTTTTTAAGATTAAAATCACATGTTGATACAGCAAAGGTGTGTTCTATTCTTTTGATTTACGATTTTACACCCAATTCATTTCATTGATCTGTTATCCTTTTCCGATACTTTTAGAAAAAGGCCAATGAAATTGAATCACTGAGACAAGAAATTATGGATAAAATAGAACATTTACAAATGTCAAGACAAGTATTTCTTGTTGCATTTTCAAGCAGATTTTCTTTTTATTGGAAGAACTAGTTGATCTGAATCTTCTTGAATTTTTCCTTGCTTTTTCAGGAGAATGATAGTTTAAGATTACGTTTGGCTCACCTCGAAGAAAAATATACAAAAATGGAACAGGAGCAACAAGAAAATGTCACCATTCATTTGGTTAGTTACATCATCAGTAAACATCTCATTTGTTTGATGTTAATTTTCTTTAAACAACATTTCTTGTTTAACTCCAGGATGTTGTCAGAAACTTGGAAAATCAAAACAACATCTTACAAGATAATGTTGTAAAAACGAGGAAAGGTAACTATGGATTCCAATCTAATCTTAATCCTATGTTAGTAAAATTTTCTAATAATCTTTCTTTCGATGTTTTCCATTCACAGATCATAACATTGATTAAAGTTTTTTGGTATTAGATTTAGAAAACTTTTATGAGAAGCAACTATCTGACCTCCAGTATACTTGCCGATCTGACATGGACACAGAGAAGAGTAAACATCGAAAAGTTGTCATGGAAATGGAAGATGTCATAAGAAAGGTTTAAGATGTTTTTTTTATATTTCTGTTCATGATCATCTTATGGTATCAGTTACAGATTTTTTATTTTATTTTTATCTTTAGTTAAAAAGTGATATTGAAAATTGTGAAGAAGAGAAAGCTGCTGCTATAAATGATCTGCTTGCAAAAGAAGCAAGTAAAGAAATTGAGAATAAAAAGAAAAATTACAACGAGTCACTTAATAGAGTAGTCAACTATGAAAAGGTAAACAAATTAATATTTTACTCGACTTCACTCTCTTGTGATTACACCACTCATGATAATTACTAAGATTATCTCATCATTCCATCAATCCTATATATGTATGCAACTTCAGATTTTGATAATAACATAGAGAAATATTATGGCTACATACTGACCAGTTGGAGCAGTGCGTCATGTATCAGAAAACCCTACATCATTAATCCTTCATTAATCTAGTATAACTGCTACTTACTTAATGGCGTAATTCCTACAAAAAAGATTCGTTTGAAGCACTCTTCACAACTAAGCTAAACATACATAGTCAGTGTTTACTTATAAATTACGATCCATAGCTAGGGTATCCTAATGAAAAGTCTTGTCAACAAATTACTTTGTTCTTCCTGTTGATGTGTTGTTATTTTTTAAGGAATTGAAAGCTGCTAAAGATCAAGCAAAAATGTTTTCTGATAAATTGATTGAAGAAGAAAAGAAAAGAAAACAATTGAAGATGGAGCAAAATAAAGGTACCTTCCTATCATGTCCCACAAAGCAAGAGACATTCTTTCATTCTTACATTTGAAGATGACTGACTTGCATCTTTTAGTTCAAGTTGAGAATTCTTCAGAGGAGTCGAAACAAAAAAATGAAAATAAAAAGTTTTCAAAAGATATCACAGAGAAACTGGATCAAATGCCATCTTCAATATCTGAACAATCCAAAAACTCTTCCGATGATATGTCATTGTTTCCATCAAAATCTTCCATCATCATGGATGTAAATGATTTATTTTTTATGATTTACTTAGGAAGAATTTAAAGCTAAAACATGTGGTTATTTATTGTTTAAAAATCTTTTCAGGAAAAACCTGCAATATCCAATGAAAAACTTTTAGAAGAATTGATTGAACTTAAAAGCAAGGTGGACGGCTTGTTTTTCTTCTTCGTCGGATATTCTCTATAATGCATGTATTTCTCAGCTTCAGATAATAACTTGTTTTACAGCTCAATCAAAAAGTCATGTTGGTTTCAAAGTTGACAAATGATCAAGAAACAGTTCGACAGGTTGGTCAGTGTGTCATTTTATTTTATTAGTTTGCAGACAAACATAGTTTTAAATGATAGGTTTTATGATTTTCAGTCACTCCATGAACGTGAAAATGAATTGGCTGTAATGAAAGATTTAAAGGTAAATTACAGACCAGAAACATTTTAGTCGCTCTATATTCTAAAAAGTTTAGATTTGATGAAAATAGAATTTTAATGGTTTATTTGAAATTTTAGGAGAAATTGGAAGATGAGGTAAGTGCGAATTTCATAAGAAGATGTTTCAAGTGAAGATGATTGGTTCTCGGATCACCAAAATCTTTCTGTTTACTTTAGCTGAAAAATACTGTTGCTGAATTGGTATGTTTGTTCGAACCTTTCCTTTTCTTCACCGATAAAACTAAACTGATGTGGTTTCCACTTTGAGATTCTGTTGAGTGTTTAAACCAGTCCTTTGTTTGTGTTACTGATAAACAATATAAAACAATGAAGAATCATCTAATGAGATTCGTATGAAGATAAAATTTTGCTGAAGCAAATTATATATTTGGTTTCAGGAAGAAATGAAACTTTTGTATGAAGATGAAATAAATGAAGTTCCAGTGGACACATTTCCTGAACTGGTAAGCTATTGTTATTCTATGACAGTATTATAGATTGTGTGAACACACTGAGTCTTCTAAATTCATTTTTTTTCTTCAGAGTTTGGAGGAAATTGGAGTGAAACTTTCTCCTGCTGAAACTTTTGAATCGCCAGTTGCAGAAGAGGTCAGTAAAAACTCACACCATCCGAAATATCAGGTTTTGAATCTTTTCAAAGATTTTATACGAAATTTATTTAGCGTCCTGTAATTAATCTCGAACCTGATAATGGCAACCAACCGAGTCGATTATCGAGACAAAGTTTAACATCTGATCATAGCAGTACACCTCGGATCAAACTATTAAGATTTAATGTAGAAAAACAGCAATCCTTGAAAAACTTTGAAGATTTTCATAAAGCCATGTTGAAACTGGGCAAAAAAGCAATTCCTTTACTACAAACAAACGATGTTTTGATGGAAACGAAAGAAATGGAACAGTTGGATAAAATGCTGATTGAAATGGTAAACAATATAGAATTGTTTAGATGAAGATTTTGTAACTTTTTGTGACTGGAAATTATCATCGGGTGATAAGTGATGCTTTGGGGCCAGAAACCTTTCACAACATCGAAGATTTATTATCAACCTTAAAAAAAATTTCAGGAAAAAGATGAAGATAAAACAAATGAAGACCAAGTTGAAAACATGGCTGCCAATTCTATGAAAGTATAATCTGTTTACATAATTACATGCTTTGTTTACATAATTTATTTTTGTTTACTTGTTTAATTTACATGTTTGTTTACATGTTTTGTTTATGAACACCTGTCATTTCTTTTGGTTAGATCATTGAAGTATTGGACTCAATCTATGAGAAATTATCGAATTTACCAGATGAAGATGTTCAGAGTATGTTTACATATGGTTGCTTTGTATCTGCAACTCTTCAGGATTTTGAATTCAATTTTTTCTCAATAGTTGCATCGTCAGCATCAGGGATGAAATCTCCAAACATGGATTTCTTTGATAGTGATAGTTGTAGAGGTATGGGAAATTAGTGAAGGAGTACATTAAAATAATTTCTGTTTTCAGTCTGTATCATCAATGAGATTATTTGCATGCTTTTCATTTTTACTTCCTTCTAGATCCACCGCCGAGTGTAACTCAAGATGGTAACATTTCGGTGGAAAGTTTGGATCCTTCAAAAGAACGTGACAAATCTGCAGAGGTAAAAAGATTGGTAAAAGATTATGAAGAAACGAGGAAAAAATATCGTGCATTGCAACAGGTCTGTCAATTATGCGATGATGGGGGGTTTTTCGCGAAGATGGCGTATTTTTGTGCAACCTCTCATGCGGAGAATGTGTTCTTTTTGTGACAGGAATACAAAAGATTTCGAAAAGTATCTGAATCAAAAAGTCGTGCACAAGATTATCTTTTGAATGATCGAGTCAAACAGATTGATGAAATGAAATTGAATGTTGAGAACTTAAAAGTGAAACTGCAAGTTGCTTTACAACAAGATTCTCACATGAAGGTTCACCATTTTGTCGTAGCCATTTTTTTTTTCATTTTCTGAAAGATGCGATTATCGCTAATTTGCAGTGTTATTCCTGTCTGGGTAAACGAGTTTAAAGATTACTTCTTGTTCTTTCAATTCTTTGTTTTTAGAGTGAAGAATTTCTTTTCACCAGAAATGATATTGAATACAATCAACAGGTGCTCATGAAACATTTTGCACATAAACGAATATCAGAAAGCACTGTGGAGGAGATCAATGATAAAATGAAATCGTATTCTTCGATACCGGCAAAAAGATGGATTCGTTTAGCCAAGCGATATTTGCATCACAAAAGAATGAAGGAAACTGGTACGAGTTTGGATAAAGCAGCATTCTTTTCTTTAAAATATTGACTGTTATTGATTTCCTGTTTGTTTATCAGATTGTTTGTTGATGTTAATCTGTTGATTGTTGTTTTAGAACAGTTGGTGCAAGTCTTACGAAGACCTGCCAGTGAAATTGAAGCAATACTAAAACAAATGAAGATGTTACAAGCATCAAGACTGACCAAATGGAAGAAAGTATCTGAACTGATGTCAACACGGAGAATAAAACTTGCGTATGGTTTGTTGAATCATTTGAAAGATGTGGAAGAACAAACTGGAATTTTCTTCATCAAACCATACATAACATATGGGAAAAGGAATGAAAGGTTAAACGAAATTGTTTCAAAAATCTTTAATTATTCATCATTCAATTCATAGTATTTCTTAGAAGTGTTGTTTTTGAAACATTCCTAAAACTTTATTGGTTCATTAGCAATCCAATCATACATTCTGATGCTGATCACGTGTCAACAGGAACACTGGTTTCTTCAAGCAAGATGAAAAAATACCGAAACGTTGAACATCAGCTGCGAATCAATTCTGAAAAGATTTACGAACCACCAGAAGCAACCCAGTTGTGGGATGTAAGCTATATTTTTTTTTCTTCATTCCAACATTATATGGAAAACGGAGTCGGTAACATCAACAGAAGTCTGTATATTGAACATGTTTCTGTAAAAATACGCCTACCAATACTTTTCATCTTGCAGCCTTCTTCTTCCGTAAATCCTGTCCAAGAGCAACTAGAGTCTAACAGAGTTCCGTATACGTCTCGATTATTAGAACTTGATGTTAATCGAGCCATGTATTCTGAAAACATGGTCAGGTAAAATTTAATTATTTTTAATTTATGCTGACAGGTAGCTGGTGCGGTTTTTACAAAATTTTTATTTAATCGTACACTCGCGTACATGTGATTACTAGTTACTATGTTACCATGTTGATGACGTCAATATTTTATGATCTAGCGTAACGCCAATAACCAATGAATCTTTTCCTATGTTTTCTTTCATTCGACTTTTTGTTGACTTTTTTAGCACAACAATCTCACCAAGTCAAACGAAAAATAAAACAGACCACCAATTAAATTTGATCTCTTACATGACGGTTGACCGACCTGTCGGCGATGCTACCATGGAGAGGTCGAGTGAAAGTAAGTTGGCATCTGAAGACGACGTTTCCGTATACACCATCAAGCGACCGGTATCCTTACCCGTATTAAAACCACGTGTGTCGTTAGTTTCTGAAGCAGTTCTTGTGGATCACTACAGACGGTAAGATCATGAAAAATCATTTGTTTAACTTGCGAGCACCACTATGTCAGCTGGATGTCGCCAGTGCGATATCTCTTATCGTGTATTTTTTGAGCTCAGTCAGAATTCTAT
Organism: Turritopsis rubra; assembly: GCA_039566895.2. NCBI lineage: Eukaryota > Metazoa > Cnidaria > Hydrozoa > Anthoathecata > Oceaniidae > Turritopsis > Turritopsis rubra. The sequence goes on from CM077628.1 coordinate 121,711, forward strand.
CAACACCATGTTTCTATTTGTTTACTACCTGATCAATCAAGCATCAATCAAGTTTGTTTTAAAACATATTTCCAATCTGCTAGAAGCATTAATATGATGGATGAAAATATACCTTTCTATGACTTGAATAGTTCTCATGAGATTACATAAAGGAACGAGTGAAGTATTCATCTATTCTTCTTACTTGTAGATCTGCATCATGTTATCCTGTTCAAAGTGACATTTGTGATAATACCATTTGATAAGCACATCTTAGTGAGGCTCGGAAAACCCGAGTTAAAAACTCGAGTTATATAGTCGAGTTATGGGTTATGACGTCATAATCCGAGTTATTAACTCGAAATTTTTAATTTTTGATATTTTTTCGAGTTAATAACTCGAAAATATTTTTGTCGTTGAGTTATTAACTCGAATTTAAAAAAGTCAAATTTTAAATTCCAGTTAATAACTCGAAATTACTTTTTCAAATAAATCAAGTTGAGTTACTAACTCGATAGTATTATATTGCTTTAAAAGATTCGAGTTACTTAAGTTTTCAAGAATTACTCACGATTTATCGTGTCTGCTTAATTTTCAAAATATTTCAGATAGCAAAAACAGTCGAAGAAGGGAAAAGTAGGCCAAATTTGGGGCAAATTTTGAAAATCGTTCAATTCTAATGAAAATTTACTAGTGGAACAACTTTGAACGGTTGATGTTGAATTTAAAGGTCAAATTGTGTATCAGTTCAAATTAGGCCAAATTGGGACCAACTTTTGAAAATCGTTCGATTCTAATGAAAATTTACTAGTGGAGAAATTGTATACTGCTAATTTTAATTTGAAGGTCAAGTTGTGTATAAGGTCAAATTAGGCCAAATTGGGACCAAATTTTGAAAATCGTTCGATTCTAATGAAAATTTACTAGTGGAACACTTTGTATTGCTGATTCTAAATTTAGAGGTAAAGTTTTGTAATTTCGTCGAAAAGGGGAAATTGAGTACCTAATGTAGTTATCCTATAAATGACTTCATTGGCTAATCTTAATCGATAGATAACGACTTATTTATGAATTCGATGACTTTCCAAAAGCATTTATACAATGAGTTTTCTTCAAAAAAAATAACAATAGAAGTATTGATATACTTTGTAAAAAAGGAAAACTTGCTTTATCAATTTATATAAAGTGTTACATCAGTAGTTTTTAAAAGCGCTATAATGATATGAACCTGAAGAGCTGTCAATGGAATGAATACAACAACCAAAAAGATAATAAACAAAAGAAGTGAAACTTTTACACCTTCATGTTGAATTACGGCTTTGAAAAGTCATATCAAACAGTAATACCGACATTAATTTGCTAGAAACTTTTTTTGTAGTTAACATTGCTATATGATGAACCCCCATAAATTGTCTTTCCATTTTGTAAGCCATTATTCAATATGGTACCATCAAATAAGTTACAAAATAAACTGATGTAGTAAACCAACTAAAGAAAATAAAACACTACGTAACTATGGAATAGAAAAAAAATATTTAATGGTAAAACCACGTTGACGATTAATGTTTATATCTTCATAAGACAAAACAGCAGAAGTTGATATTTTGATGCTTTCTGGAGGAACGTTTAGGTTGCTCATGAACGGCTTTCGTGATACACACTTTGGCAATGCACAAAAGTAATACGTACGTTCGGTTGCAAAGTTTTGATTTTGTGGAATATACAATGCCTTCACATAAATATAGACTTTTCCTGCCGGCATTGTGCTGCGACATGTGCAACATTTAGCGTCTTTTCGTATTTGCAGTTTGTCTACGAACCATTGTTGATGTTCTGCCTCTTTGCCTTTTGCCTCAAAAATTCCCTGTTGTTCAGTCTCCGTCAAAATGGTTTGAGTAGGCTCATCACATGACTGGTCTTTCCCTTCAAAAACAAATGCAAGTTCGTGTTTCGTAAATGAAACTTGCGCAAGAATCGAATTGCCCTCTTTGATGTTGAATTTATTAAGCAGTACCCATATAATGTGATAACAATTTTGTTTCGTTTTTCGCGGATTTACAAAGTAGTCACATGTGCAAGTTGGGTTCATAGAAATTACTACATTGTAACTTTTGCCAGTGGTGGAGGTTAGTGTCAACTTAATCTTCTGATCTTTAATGGTCATATCACTAACACATTTAAACTTCATAGATTTGGACCTGGTGAGTGTTTCTTTGAATGTTTTTGTGGCGTTTGATCTTCTTCTTTCCTTCCGTTTCTTGTTCGGGACCTCCTCATCAGACGATTCATCAGTTGAACCATAGCATTTATTGGTAGGTCTGTGTTTACAGTTTTCATCAACAAAAGCACCGGCAGAACCAGGATACTCATTCATTCCAAATAATAACTCGTCTGCGTATGACTGGACCTTAAAAAAATTAACCGTCACTTTTTTTCAGATCATGACGTTCATTGAGCTCATTCAAAACTTTCTACACATTTTTCTTAAATTCTAATTTAAAAAATCATGACATTCGGAAGTTTTTTATACATGCTATTTCGCACATTTATTGAAGTGAGAGAACAAACAACTAAACACAATATAGTTTTATAACGGTAGAGAAAATTATCAGTACTTTTATTTAATACACGAGCCGGATACCACAAAACGGTAGATTTTTAAGCTATCTATGTAAATAAATCCGCACAAAAAACCTCAATTTTTCAAATCCAAAGCTATCTTGCAATAGAAAAAAAGAAATTACGAAAACAAACTTTCTAAACATTTTCATACAATGAATACACCTTTTCATTAATTACGTCACTTTCGATCTTTACAAACATCGCCTCGTTTCTAATCAGCAAGACGTTTCTTTGCATGATAAAAAGATGTAATGTCTTGAGGCTTACAAACTGTTATCATCACTATTATTATGAAAAAGAACGTCATAATTATAATGACTAGAAACGAGGCCATTTTTATTGGTCTATTCTTCTAAATTCACGAATAACGTTTTAATAGTTTACCTTGCTTTTTTGTTGCTTATAGCTACGTTTCCTTCGTTCACTCGTTGTTGGTCCACATCCTTGACATTTGAACCCTTCCCCAAACATCTTTAAGGATTGTTTTAATTTGATATTCCCAGCGACGTCTCTATATGCTGCTTCCAAGAGTGTCAGGTTGTTTGTTTTGCCTGTGGCATACGAAGAATGATATGCCTCACTTAAGTTGACCTTTGGTGCTTCAGAATTCTTAAATGCTCGACTAAAATGGTGGCGACGAGGATGCCAAAAGTCGAAGAACCCTTTCAGAAATTGCCTTTTAGATGGCTTTTTCTCGATATACTTTAAGAGTTCGTGGACAGCATTGTCGTATTCAGATGGAGTGTTTGCAGCCATTAGACTCATTGCTGCAGCTTTAAATCGGTCAGCAGATTTAGTCGTTTTTCTCAAAGCAGCTGTAAAGGTGTCGACAGACCATGCAAAATGTTTTTCGCAGCTAACAGTTCTTTGCTTTATCGTTTCTTCGCCAAATACATCCTTAATTAAAGAGTTATGATTTTGAAACTACTAAATATGTGATAATCACAACAGAGTCACATGTTCAACTCACAAAGTGATACTTTTAATGAAGCGCAAGGACATTTGTAACTATCAAATTTACGCTACAACAAACTTCAGTCTTATTTTACCTTTAATGCCTTCCATTGGCCTCCAGCTTCATCCACACACCATCCAATGGGGTTAAATTTTATGTCCTTGCCTTTATGTTCAGTTAAAACTTGGTTGAAAAGATTCCAAAATATCGACCAATTTTCAGCACTTTCAGATTCAGCCTCCATTGTGCAAAGTTTTATAATTTTCCTCAATAGACCAACATAAACAAAGGCTGACAGTGTAACAAACCCTGGACATCTTTTAAAGGTGCCATCGGCGAAACAATATTCACCGTTCAAAAAGCCTTCGCCGTCACTATCCATTGCTAATGCCAGATCAGCCTGGGAAGCACTCATCTTGAACACAAAAGTGGGTTTCCCATTCATGAATCTATCATTGAGACGAAAAATAAAAAATGGATCTTTTTCTAGTAATTTCGATCGCAATGAAGCAACAGCTTCAAGACTTTGCCCATGTGGAAAGTTTGAGGCCCTAGCTTTCTTCTTAGCATAGTATAACTTTTCCCTTTCAAGAGATGAGTTGGCAATTCTTTCCACATCATCCCAGCATGGACTTTCTTCTTTTAAGCAGTCGATGATAGCGTCTTCTGTTGCTTTAGTAGCGGTGCCTTCCTCAGTGAAAATCTTTTCAGATAATTCCTCAGATAATTTGAAGAGTTTCCTGGCCTCACAGGTGTGTTGACCGCTGTGAAATACTTTGACAGTACTCGAATCGTCGTTAAATTCCCAAACTTTCACTGCATCACAAGAAATAAATTCACCTGTTTGTCCACAAACATTGCAGGTTTTGTCGGTCTTATTGAATTGAATGCGGTTCACCTTGTGGTAGTATTTCATAAACGGGCATTCTTGATTTAAGCAAGTGAAGCTACCACCACAACAGGCTTTTCTTCGAACACCAATGAAACCTTTTCTTGATGATGTTGTCCATTGCTTCCATGGCCTACCGTCTTTACTAGACTTCATTCTTTCCGTTTTATCAAATGAAAGAACATAAACACAATTACCATTTATGTTGTATGGAAGTTCATTCTCTTCTTGTGGCAAGATTCCAAACCAAGTACTTTCATTTAGCTTGGAGGACCTTTTATTCTTGTTTTGATTTCCCCAAGATTTTTTTTGATATTCTGTGTTGTTTTGTTTTGATTCGTTCTTCCTGTGATTCTTTTTTTCAAATATTGCTTCTACCAAATCTCCCTTTTCTATGCACATCGATATATCTATTTCAAGTTGTGTTGCTTCGTATTTAAGTTCTTTTATCGAACGTGTTTTCAGCGAGGATCGAAAGTCTTGGTCTAGAAATATTTTATAAAACATTGTTTTACATTTGAATTACAGCGAATACATAAAACAAAAAAATCGACGCAGTCAAATGTGTTATGATTTAGGCTTCAACTTAAATTCAAATGACTCTATATTTCATACCTCGATTCTGGATGCCATCATCCACAATATAACACTCATTATTTTCATCAGAATTGTCATCACTTGAAATATTAATACATTGCGTTAATAGAGCAGAGCAGAGAACACATACATTGCTTTTGACCATATGTTTTTCTTCGTGGTGTCTAGAAACGAGGAAAGAAAATAATCTGAGAAATATATTATTAAGATTTTTAACAGTCTATTAGCTTCATATGCAATAGCCCTTAGCACGCCATCCTCATTTGATGTTAATGTTTGGAAGTGTTAACCCAGGTAGCAGGTTAGAGGATAATGCTTTGCCTCGCTTTTCCAAACTTTTGTGTAAGAGTTTCATCTTGGTACTTGGTTCAACTTGGTGATCAGACATGACACAGAAACAAACTCCTATCACTGACAGGCATTTCTGCGGAAATTGTTAAAGCCTATAGGCTTCTAGTCAGTTTTGGAAAAACACTTAAAATAAAAAAAAAAAAAAATAATGAAACAGTGTAGAACATGTTTACCTAGTGCAGAATCCGTTCTCCATTAAATATTTTCTTGTCGTAGCGAAGTCCACAAATTTCTGGATTGTATGCCATGTGTCTACGACGGTATTTGAAAAGCGATCCAGACAATCTTTATCTTCAGCCATTACATTGATGTCGTTAATTCTGGTTAATATATCTCCAACTTTTTCCGAAAGATCTTTTAATTCATCACAACATAATTGAGGAATAGCAAATATAGCTTCACATATGTCACTCCATTCAATTATACAGAGCCATCTTTTATCATCCTAACGAAGATTAAGACATCATATCAAATTTGGTTCGATGGGAGGTTAAAAGACAATGACATAACGTGTCAACCTTTACTTACATCTTTTGAAAGAAACACGTTTCCGAATTCTTTTATTATGAACATATCTGCCTCATTTACCTCATTTGTTTTATCTGGGTGGTGCCTTAAAAGCCATTTTCTAAAAAACAGATAATGTAAAGACAAAATCCATGGTTGTTCGTTTTTTCGCGGCATTGAATTTATCTCAAACTTCGGATATCCAAACCGATATATTCACGGGGTTATCGTCTTGAAGGTTAGCTTACTTCGTGAACAGAAATTATTATGCCTCTTAAAAATAAATGACATTAATTTTGGCATTAAAATGTGACAACTTACTTGTAAACAAAACTAAATCTTTTTTTGTCTTGATCTTCTTTGGGAAGTGATGTTTTTTCCGTAACTGAAAATATCGGAAATACTTTACGGAACTGATTTTCCTTCAAACTAGTAAAGGTGCTTTCAAATTGTGCATCCATCTTTACTAATACTTAAACACATATAGTTGATAATTCAACAAAAAAACCTTTTTAGTCAGCGACCGTTTACTGTATTAGTTTCCATTTTGTCGGGTTATTTTCGTCCAAAGATTTTCTTTGTTACGTAACTCTTTTGTTAAGAAAAAAGATTATAAATTGCACGTGCGAAACACCAGCCTTAACAGCTAAAGTAATTTGACTATAGAAATATACTTCTCACTTCGGCAACTCTTTATCATTGTCATCAATAGTAAAATCAACAGAAAATGTTAGCGTAGGTGCCATAGTGCAGCTGTCGTTAAAAATGACTAACCGAAGATTAATGGACTGCTGATCATTATAGTAATGCCTATTTACCATCTTCTTGCAAGTTATTCCGTGTCCAAATTTCATTAGTGTTTGGTCTCTTGTTCGAATTTGGCGTACTTCCCCCTTTTCGACGAAATTAAGGATAATCGATACCCTCCGAGGTGAATTGTTTTGAAAAAAATGTTTTTTCAATATTTCCTTTCAATTTTTTAATTAAAATCAGATTCTGCAATCAGAATTTTAAAGTTCCAAATAATTGTGGAGATTAGCAAAAACTAAAAGGCATAAAACTATTTGTTTACACAAGTAATTGATCTTTCGGTGAAATAAAAGAAATTTCTCTCAATCAATCATTTTATGGATGTTTAGCAATATACGCACATGCAATTTCTCCACTAGTAAATTTTCATTAGAATCGAACGATTTTCAAAAGTTGGTCCCAATTTGGCCTAATTTGAACTGATACACAATTTGACCTTCAAATTCAACATCAACCGTTCAAAGTTGTTCCACTAGTAAATTTTCATTAGAATTGAACGATTTTCAAAATTTGCCCCAAATTTGGCCTACTTTTCCCTTCTTCGACTGTTTTTGCTATCTGAAATATTTTGAAAATTAAGCAGACACGATAAATCGTGAGTAATTCTTGAAAACTTAAGTAACTCGAATCTTTTAAAGCAATATAATACTATCGAGTTAGTAACTCAACTTGATTTATTTGAAAAAGTAATTTCGAGTTATTAACTCGAATTTAAAATTTGACTTTTTTAAATTCGAGTTAATAACTCAACGACAAAAATATTTTCGAGTTATTAACTAGAAAAAATATCAAAAATTAAAAATTTCGAGTTAATAACTCGGATTATGACGTCATAACCCATAACTCGACTTTATAACTCGAGTTTTTAACGCGCGTTTTCCGAGCCTCCATCTTAGTTTGACCGGCTGCTTTACTACTCGGAAATGTCTTTTATAGTTTGAATATTTTCATAATTTATATTTTTCTAAAATGCGATATATAATTGTAAAGATTTGGAGTGAATACTTTTGTTAATGAATTGTTTTCGACATTCACATGTTTGTCAGTTTTTACTCGCTCATATTTCCCCTTGCAACGCATGCGTAGTTGTGTTTCCCTCAAATAAGTAAAAAAAACTCATCTGTCCAATGTTCGGTCCAATATAAATGGATGTCGTCGCTGATGTTCTACTTTATTAATGGATGTCGTTAGATCAGATCTTTAATATATATTTTATAGTAAGATTTTTGGGGATCTGCCCATTTACATTTAATTTGCGGAATTAATTTTTACGAATGATTAGTATACCTTACGTGGATAAAGGTCGTATCGATTTAATTGCGCGGATGCAAGTTCTCCGAAATATATATCGTGGATTATATTTCGCGGTTCGAGAGATCATAGAAACAATATTGAACGTATTTCTCCTTGTTCTCCTTCAACGAGCGAGATGTAAGGACTTTTTTGAATGCATAAATTTCTTTTTTTCATACTTCATAAAACACAATTGCGAGGACATAAGAATTGGATTCAGCGTAGGTAAACCAGTCCGGCTTTCGTTTCAAGTAAATTCCGCTAAAAAGCAGGATCAAGTTCGATTTGGCATCAAATCTCAAAAACGCTTTTAAAAACGCTAAGCTTAAAAATCATCAAAGACGTGTCACTAGACGGAATATTCCAGCGCGGAGCGGCTATTGTTTTCTCGACGTGATCACTAGCTGAACGATTTGATTGGCTTCCGGAATATTCCGCGGCGGAAAAATTGAACTTGATCCGACTTTTCCGCCAAAAGCGTAAATTTTTTATTAAAAAACAGAAACCACTAGACTGCAAGAGAATATTTCGCCTCGTGGAAAACCGGCTTTAATCACGACAAATAATAACAGAATAATCACAGTCAAAAGACAATCGCAAAAATAAATTTCGCAAATGTTCTTAAGCCGGATCTCCACTAGAAAGAAAACTGTCAAGCCGCGAAATGTAGAAACCCTTTCTATTATTCGCATGGCGATATTTTGATTAGCCAATCCGGTTGCTTTCCGGTTTTGGAGGCTTTAATTATTCGCAAATATATGTCGTAAAATCAGTTATTTTTTGGACCATTGAATCGCGAAACTTTAGGTCCTTAAGAATTTATGTTCTCATGGTATAGTTTCTGTACAGAAATGTAACTTACCTCCATAGTGGAGAAGAAGAACAAAGTGTGTTGCATATTTGAAATTCATGCTATAAAATCCTTAAAACTGCATTGAATGATTCATTTGGCCTTACTTTTCCTTGAAAAATTACAAATAAATTCGGCGGCGGCCATCTTACTAGGACCCAAATAGTTTGACCGTTATGCTTCAATTTTTAAACAATAGAAAATCGATCCAATGTTATTTTAGATCAGTGGGAAAACCGGCTTTAGATTTGTTTGGGTGTGCGAGGGTTAGGTTACTGATTCGAAAGTTATTACCAGACTCCAGTGGAGAAGGGCTGAAATCGTTAGATTAATATGGCCTTACGTCAGCAATAATCCAGGTTATTGATTGGTTTTCCATTTTGTATGACAGGAAAACATTTTCTTCTGCAAATCATCAATAAAGGCTAGCATTTTTGAATATTAAACTCACACAAGATATAATATTTAATATCTTCAAGATATACACGCATACAAAATCGATCTACAAATATTTACAGTAAATAACATTCATCATGAAATAAATAAATAAATTTCTCTGGAGATTGTAAACATACTAATTTTCGATCACAAAACTCTATTGGTCGAAAGTCTCTTGTTTTTGTTTGAAAGAACGATGAACGACGAGCAAAACAGAAATAACAACCTTTTGATTGCAGACTACAACCTTTACCCAACTTATATCGCATGCATGTCCTCTCAGCTTACTAAGTGCGCTCCGCCGATAAACTACCTACCTCCTTTTTTAACATCAAACCAGGTTAAGAAGAATTTTACTTTCGCAGAAATTAGCTAATCTTCGAGATTTCTTAATTAAATTTCAGAAGATCTCATTAAACATTGGAAGGTCGCGAAAATCTTTTTCTGTGTATATGATTTCTTCTGTCAAATCTGTTAGGGTTAATCTGGTGATAACCGCTTAATAAATATAAAAAATGTATGTGGTTCATAAAGAAAGATTTCAGTTAAAATTAAAAAATGCCACTCGATATTGATGATGGAGTGCTTTTGATATGGTTTGCAACAAGAGACAAGCAGTGCCATCAAGAATAAGATAAAACGTGTCGAATAAGCAAAAGCGCTGAGCCAGTTAAACTTCGAAGAATATCTTAACTAACTGAAAAGTTGGACTGCTCAAAGTTGAAGTTGCTCAGTACCATTTCAAGTGAAAAACATTTATAAATTTGCAGAAAGCAACGAAGTGTGAGAGAACTGAAACATCAAAAAATTAATCAAATTGTTTGGAAAATTGCAGTTTATATATCCATGGTTCCTTAAGCTGAGTTTTGAGAAAAATATATAAATATATAAATATATAAATATATAAATCAAAGTAAAAAAATGAAAAAGTTTGTTAATGTAGAGTTTATCGACAATTAAACACAAAATTCAATCTGAGAATAGTAGTAGTATGCAATAAACAGGCTGTATTTCGTGACATTTTATATCAATATCAATATCACCATTTGAGAGAAGTAGCGTGTCTGAATATCTGAAGCAGTTACTACGAGAGAGTGCGTTTAGAGTAAAATACATAAATGGATACTTGGGTATGCTTAGTGTAAAGATGTTTTTTCATCAAAGCCATAGCGTTAATGTAAAGGTTATGAGAAATCTTCTTAACCTTCCTCCTCAGTTTCTTTCTCACTTTCTTCCTCAGTTTTCCCCCGTTCGTAAATGTTAAGTAAGATTCAGGCTTGACAACTTCATTTATTTAAATTTCTCTACAGAGATGGTATTGATGGTAATTGCTTGTCTCGAGCTGTGTCGTTTGCAGGTTATCAAATATTAGGTTTATCAATTGGAACATGTTGGGTTTACTGCAATACATGACTGGGTATGCTGTTAAAGCAAATACTCAACTGAAGATTTGATTCAAGTGTATAAAAATACTTGCTCCGCACCATAGTAGATCTGTTGCATACTGATGAAAATTGTTGGTATGGTGGATGTATCCGGCGCTTGTGCAGATTACATGAATACTGGTGGGAGATTGTATCACACAACTAGGCATATTACTCGTATTTGTATGAGCAGATATCGTAAGTTAATGGTAAAGATGGCATGCTAACAAACTGCCTTAAATAAATTTTTCAGTGAAAAGGAAACCAACATTTCACTTTGGGAATGGGCTAAGAAATGTAATTGTGTGCAAAGTAATACATGCGGTGTTGATCATGCTCCAGTCTTTACAGATGTACCAATGATCCCAGTATGGTCAATCCCTGAAGAGTATTGTCGCAACCAACTCATGATTTACTCTCCTGGAACTTGAAAAAAAGTTGAAGAACTAAAAGGTGGCTATAAGACCTGTGCTGATGCTTTTGCAGAATTTCTTGAACCTGAAAATTGCCCAGAAGCCTTGCATAAAATATTAGATGAAGCGAAAGATAACTTTGAAAAGAAGAAGAAATCCATCAGTGCTTAAGATAAAGATGTTAATGGTCAATCCAGTCAATTCTCATGTGAAAATCAGAGTACATGCTCCTCCCAATTATCACAACTATTTCGAAGGAACGATGCCGTGTTGAATCTAGCCCCGACTGGCGCTGCTTCTGTTCTGTTGCCAGATGGTCAATCTATGCATTCAGTTACTTCTGTACCTAGAGATTTTAAATGAACTAAAGGTGGACTTTCCTATGTCTGACAAATTCCTTCAAAAGTTACGCTTTATCACTGGAACCAATGACAATTTTAAGCTAATGCGCCTTAATCTAGACGAACGTGGTATGTATGGTAGAATGGTTGCTTGGTGTTCTCAGCGTCTCAGTGAAGCAACTGGTAGGCAGTCCGGCCCATTGGAAATATTCCGATTGTCAATTATTATGGTGATCTAGGACAACTTAGTCCTGTTGGTAATAAAGACCTACAGGTAGAGCCATCAAATGCATTCACAGAAAAAATTGCTGGTTATACAGTATATAGATCTTTTGATCAATGTGTAGTTTTGCAGGAAAAAATGAGGCAGGGACCTGACCAATTTACTTAATCGCTTACTACGGATCAGAAATGGTACAATTACTCAACAACATTGGTTGGATATCAATATGAAAAAGAACTACCACCAAATGAGCAAAAACAATTTTCTCATAAGAAAGTAACAACCCTAATGGAAACATGGAATGAAATCAACGAGGAAAACCATCTGAAATTATCACAATTAGAGGCACCTGTCATTCTCTCTGAGGGAGCTGGACCGCATCATCACAAAATTGACAAGCAATGTGGGCAAATCATACATCGCTATTTACTAGCAGTTTGAGCTGTGATGCTGACTAAAGGCTGGTTTCCATACAGCAACATTTTGCGCTATAGCTCAAAAAGCTCCAGAGATTCATGCGCACTAAACAAAAATTACCGCTGACTCAGAGATATTTGTAAGGTCAGGAGCTTTTTTCAAAAGTTGAATTCATTCTACTTTTTCTACGCGATTTTTGTCGCCACAGAAAATGAGCCAATCAGATTTGAGAATCAAATAATAATTACATTATCCCCACACTGTATATTTTTAAAAATACTCAAGATGGCTGCCAATGAAGACAGATTTTCTTCTCTGTTGAGATTTTATAACCAAACAAAGGCTGCCACCAGTCAGGTAGAAACTCAAAATGATGAACAGCAATTCGATGAAGAAGACGCTGCTATAAATGATGAAGTTGATAGGAGTAGCAATGCTCTAGTAGATCAGGGGATGGGGATGTATGAAGCCATATTGTTGGAACAAAGTCAACAGCAACATCTGCAGGTCCAGCAGGGTGCAAATCTACCTCTCACTCCCAGTATCAACACTTGCCCTACACCACCATCGATAGGAACAATAAGTACAACAAGTAGTCCAGCTAATGACGGTTTTGTTGTGATGAAATATGATGCTGAAATGTTTATAAATTAAATCGAAAGTCATCCATGTTTATGGAACACATCAACAAGATCCCACCATGATCAAAACATGAGAAAACTAGCTTGGGAAGAACTATCAAAAAAGTTTGGAAAAACAGGTTCTTCTACTACTGTATGTTCTGCCAAATAGATGACCCCTTTTGAAAGACTAGCTAGCAGGTGTGACCATATGTTTGACATGTACCAGTTCATTTTTGTCTTCTCTTTTTATTATAAAAAATCATTTGGTTCTGTTTGGCTAGCTAGCTCACATGCACATCTATAGTGTGCAAAATGAGTAAATATAGACACCATGAAATTAGGGGATCAAGCGTTAAAATAACGGTCGGACATCACCAACCATTATTTCAAGGCTTGGGAGATGTGTAAATATAATCCTTTAATTATGAAAATCTCTTATTTTTAGTTGATTTTCTCAAAAAAGAGTGGAAAAATCTGCGAGAAAACTTGAGGCGCTGCTTACAGAAACGGAATGACATGTCAAGATCTGGAGCAGCAGGACATACACTACCAAAATGCAAGTACTTTTCGCAGTTGCAGTTTGTCCATGACAAAGTTTTAAATAAAGATACACAAAGCAATGTGAGTTTACCTAGTCCGTTGAATGTGAACATAACTGATAGCCCGGTTGGTGGTAGTACTGATAGTGTTGACTTCGTAAGTCCAGCATCTTCAACAAGTAGTGTCCAAAGTCAAGCAGTTAGTCGCAAAAGAAAATCTAGCGAGCATGAACAAAGAAAAAGTAAAGATGCACAACTGGACGTACAATTCTTGAAAGTTTTGCAAGACATAAATGACACGTCAAAGTTGCTTGGTAATGTGGAGGCTGAGAAACAAATCGTGGAAGAAGATGACAACAGTTTGTTTTGTCGTAGTCTTATTCCAACTTTGAGAAGTTTTGGGCCAAGAAAAAACAAATTGGCTAAATTAAAGATACAACAAGTTTTATTCGAACTTGAATTTGATGAATGATAACATGATTGAGGACATTCCCTGTGCTTAAGTGTATTTTCTATAATCTTCAGCTTTTCCAACAGGCATATGTCATCTACAAAACATGATAAACACATAATGCACCAAACGTGATGTCTTGTCTGTCATGTAGTTTTGACAAAGGGTGTTTGTTGGGAAAGCTGAATTATTGGCTTTGAACAGGTAAAGGCTATACAAAGAAAATATACACTCATCCACTGGGAAATGTGGTAGCAATAACAGTTGTAATTTATTCATCAAAAGGGTCAATAGTTCTGTTGACATGATCCCATTGCCAACTTACTGCTCCTTGATTAGAAATAAAATATTGCATGAAATCTTCTCTCACGTCTTTGGCTGTTTTTGTGTAGTTATTTGACCCAGCTTGTCCTATAGTCACCAAACCAGTGTATCCTTGAGTTTCCTGTCTCCAGTCTCCTGAACGCAACCCATCAGAGTTTTCCTGGTCAGCGAAACCAGGTGGACAATATCTGTAATTCTTGTGTATCGCTTGGCTGATCATGAGGAAATTATGTAAAGCAATTACTGCTTTAGTGATCGAATTTACTGTTTCCACTTGTGCAATTATAGGACGCCTGAAGATTCTAAACCTAGCTGCGGCAATCCCAAAACAGTTTTCAATTATTCGTCTTGCTCTTGAAAGGCGATAATTAAAATTTTGTTTATTTTCATTTGCATCCAAACGAGCAAAAGGCTTCAACATGAACGTTTTCAGTTGGAACGCATCATCCGCAACAAAAACATACGGATATAACTTTTCATTTGTAATCGATAAAGTTTCTGGTGGTGGCCTGTTAATTAGGTTGTTGTCTATGACGTAACCAAGTTTACTGTTTTTATAAACACCACCATCACTATTGCGCCCAGCATCACCAATGTCAATCAAGGTGAATTCATACTGTGCGTTGCAGACTGCTAACAATACAATACTATGAGTTTTTTTATAATTGAAATAATCCGACCCACCACGTGCTGGAGCTTGCATGACAACATGTTTCCTGTCTATAGCGCCTAAACAATGCGGGAAATTCCATTTTGATTCAAACTCTTTCGCTACTTTTCGCCATTTTTCCTCGGTATTTGGAACTTCCAAGTACCCTTGACGTTGAAGTTCAGCCCACAGTACGTCACATGTTTCACGAATTATTCGACTCACAGTTGGTGGACTCACTCTATAGCTACTTGCAATGGTTACTTGTGAATCGCCTGTAGCAAGGTATCTCAGTGTGATACATAGCCTCTCACTTGGTCCAGTGACGTCTCGTATTTTAGATGATTTGGTAATGTACGGTGCTATCAAATTTAGGACCTGCTCAAATCTAGCAGGGGTCATTCGAAACGACTTGAAAAAATACTCACGATCAAATAACATTAAATCTTTTACTAGAACATGGAATAATCCTTTTGATTTTCTTTCTAAAAACAATTTTCTAACCCACATTCGTTTTCTTTTGATTGTAAGTTTTTCTCGTTGTCTACGGCGACGCCATAACATAATTAAAACTGCTAATTTCAAATTTTTCAGCAAAAACAATCTTCTATAAATATTCGCCATATTTGTTTTGATTTTTTCATATTTTACGCGCGCTTTATGCTGCAAATGGAAATGAGTTCCGCTCGTCCGCAAAAATCTCTAGAGTTTTTGAGCTATAGCGCAAAATGTTGCTGTATGGAAACCAGCCTTAAAAGTCAACGTGGATTGACAGATTGACTTTGTTTGATCAAATCTGTCAAATATAAACTTTCTTTAAACTATTTTGTATTGTATTTAATAAAGACATTCCACAGTCATCATGTCTCTGCAAAAATCTGCGAAAATTTCATTTACTTCGCCAATTCAATTAACTCCGCAACATCTGGAGCCATTTGTACAAATGTGCATTCCTTAGTTGAGGGATACTCGTGTGATTCTTCCGCTGGTGTCTGCAAAGACGGACTTGCACATTCTGAATGAGTGCTCACGATCTAAGGATTGCGGGATTAATCAAATCACGTAATCCGCTGAGCGAAGTATTTAGGGAAAGATACTATATTGCCCCGATATTACTTGGAATGACGACACTACGCAACGGATTATCGAAGTCACAATCCCATACGAGAAATCTGAAAGACCTGGACGACGCGATAATACGTAAAGAAAAGAAAGGCGAACAATTAGTCGAGGATGACCAAGCCGATAATTGTACTGGCATCGTAATTGGGACTATGGGTACGATTACTAGAAAGGGATTACAAAAATACGCATGATTATTAAGACTAACGAAACTCATATAAATATCTCGGTGAAGTCATAGATTCAAAACTTAACTTGAATACATATAACGATACCACGTATAGAAAAAGCACAGGTCGTCTGAGAATTCTCAACAAAATTCGTCCATATTTGAATTCTCATACTGCCAAGACAATGCTAAGATAATTCCTTTGATGACATACTGTGGAACACTCCATTTGAAAACAACAAACACTGGACAAGATAAAATTAATCGATTTCATAAACGCGCCATGAACTTGTGTTACCCAAAAAAAACTGAAGAAAATGTCGTACCCTCACCAATAACCACAAATGCCATTCATTCATTGGTTCTTGTGAGTCAATGTGTGAATAGTGAGGTTTGTAGCAACTTTAAAGATTATTTTATGGTTGCTAAACATGGAAAGGGTACACGTAATGATGGATATTTACTTCAGTTGCCTAAATTGAAATGGGAATATAGTAGAAGTTCCTTTCGCTATATTGGAGCGACGTTGTTTAACGCTCTCCCACATAGCGTGAGGACAATAGAAAATACAAAAGATTTTAAATGTGCTCATTCACAGGGCCCGCGGCGACGGGCGGGCCACCCGGGCCGTGGCCCGACCACTTTTTTGCAAAGTAATAATTTTTTTTAGCTAGAACATTCAGATTTCAGAGTTCTCGTTCCAAATAAAATAGCATTACATTAACGGTCTTTCTGTATAATTAAAATAAACAACTGAACTATAACAAAGGCAAAACACACAATCCTTTTCTTTTTCACCTTTTCCATTACTATGAAATATGAAGACATTACATTGCGCATTGATTGTGAAGTGAAAACACGCAACTGAGTATTTAAAAACACACGAGATTATTTTCTGCGCAACACGTAATAAAAATGAATCAAAATAAGTTGACAAAGTATTTTAAAAATTCTAAAGATGATGCTAACAAAACTACTACAAATCAAACATCCATCGACGTACATAATGTAAACGAAGTATCTGAGACAAAAATTGAAATAACTACCGATAAACCTTTCCATCCTCCTGCTACTTATCCATTTCCTAAGAAAAAATATTGCACCAGAGAACGAAGCTTCCAAGCACATTGGACTAAAGATTTTCCTTGGTTACACTATGCTGAAAAGTAAGCGTCTTTTTATTTTTTCATATTATAAATTAAACGGACTATCATTTCAATCATTAATTTTATATTTTTGATAATGCATCCAACTAAATATCTTTTTTATTGTTTTAGCGCACACGCTGTGGTGTGTTTCTATTGCCATACGCCAGAAAAGCGTGGAAACTTGAAGGATCAAACAAACAAGGACACAGCCTTCACCTCAAAAGGATTTTCAAATTGGAAGAATGCTCTTGATAGTTTCCGAGGTCATCAAAGCTCATCATGCCACAAAACCGCTTCCTCGTACCACTTGGTTCTACCACACTGTGCAGACGTTGGCGAGATGATGGACAACATTCTCACCGACCAGAGACAGGTTGAACGAAAGTACCTCCTTGATGTCATTAGATGTTTACGCTACCTTGGCCGACAAGGCATTGCTCTTCAAGGAAACGATAACAATGACACCTTCACCCAACTTCTTTATCTCCTCGGAAGTAGAGATTCAAGCGCAATGGATCATATCAATGGAAAAATTGGACATAAGTACAATCACCATGATGTGCAAAATGAACTCTTGAATTTGATGGCTTCTCAAGTATTGCGGAAAAAGTTAGATACCGTTCGAGAGCGCAGGTTTTATTCTATGATGGCAGATGAAGGCACTGATGTAAGTAATGCCGAACAACTTTCGTTTTGTGTACGATCTGCGGATGACGATTTAAATGTGAATGAAGATTTCTTGGGCTTTTATGAAGTTGACAATATTCGAAGCGCAACTATCGTCAAGGCCATCAAAGATATTTTGCTGAGGTGCTCATTGAACCTATCTGATTGTAGAGGCCAAACCTATGACGGGGCAAGCAACATGATGGGAAAACGTTCAGGTGTTTCTACCATTATCAAAGAGGAGCAGCCAAAAGCCATCGCGACCCATTGCCAAGGACATTCCTTAAGTCTTGCTGTCAAATCGATGACTAAAGAGTGTCAGATTCTCCGAGATACAATGGGAACTGCCGGTGAAATTTGTGTTTTAGTGAAGTATTCACCGAAACGGGAGAACATGCTGGGTAAGCCGACTGCAAATGTTGAAGGAACACTAGAAACTGATAAACATGCAGGAAAGCTGGATAAGCTGAGTACAACAAGGTGGACAATTCGGGCGAACTGTTTCAAGAAGATCATCGAAAACTACGAACCACTGATGGCGTTGTGGAACGAGAGTTTAAATGAAAAGCTAGACGCTAAACGAAGTCGAGGATTAATGGGTGTAAAAAGCAGATGGAGTCATTTTCATTCTATTTTGGTCTGAATCTAGGACGCAAGCTTTATGCTCACACAGATAATCTTTCCATAACACTTCAGAAAGAAAAAATGTCAGCAATCAGCGGTAAAGAATTGGCTGAACTTACGAACAAAACGATGCAAGGCATGAGAAACGACAGAGACTTTTATTTATTCTACGAGACAGTCACCAAGTCAGCAAGTTCGATGGATTTCGTTTCTTCGCCAACAGCGCCAAGAAAACGCAAAAGACCAAAGTACGACATCTTGGAATTTGTGGAAGGAATCCAAGCAGCACTGGAGAAGCCTACTATCCAGAAACTGCTCATGCCCACTATAAGGCCATCTATTTCGAAGCAATTGACGTAATTGTCAGCGCCATCAAAGAGAGGTTTGAGCAACCTGCCTTCAAAGTATTTACAGAAGTGGAACAACTGTTGTTGAAGTCAATAAGTAAAACGCCAGCCGAAGAAGAAATGAAGACCGTTAATGCAAGTTTCTGTGATGACTTTGACGATCAATCGTTGTTGTGTGAATTGGAGTTGCTACCAACTATCTTTCGTGAATCCAGTCCTGTCAACTTCAGCGATGTTGTAGATGTTGTACAGTCGTTATCAACCGAAAAACGAAAATTGATAAAAAATGTCGTCATCATCATACGATTGGTTTTGACAATGGGAGCTACATCCGCTACTCCGGAACGATCATTTTCTACGATGAGACGGTTGAAAACCTGGCTACGATCTAGCATGAATCAGAAAAGGTTCAACGATTTGTCATTGTTGAACGTACACAAGGAAATCTTAGATACGATTTCCTTAATAGATATTGCCAATGAGTTTGTAAGGGCTTATCCATCTAGGCAAAATGTTTTTGGTATTTTTACAGAAAGCGATTTGTAACGTTTTTATTACTTTTTATGAAAAATGTAAAATAGATTTTTGTTGATATTCTGTGAGAAAAAATAATTATTCCTCTGCAAAGAGTTTATTTTGACATACATTTCTGCTGTAGCTTATATCTAAAGATGCTTGTTTTAGCCAATCTGAAGGGTCTTTATAGTAAAAATTTTCTCTGCCCGTCGGCGCCAACCAAGGTGCCGCCTCCTTAGTCACTATATTATGTGGCCCGACCACTTTACAAATCGCGCCGCGGGCCCTGTTCAGCATTTTTCAGGCTGATTTCACTGGCTATAGGGCTTTTATTTGGTTTTATTTTATCCTTTTACTTTTAAATGCTCTATTTCCTTTTTTATATGAAATTCTTTTATCCTCAGGGCACATGTTGATAACAGAATTATTTTATCCTTGTTAGGGTTAGGGTTAGTATAGTATATACAGTATATCCTCAATGTTAACCAAAAACGAAAAGTTGAATAAAAATTATCCTCCATCGAAAATATTGTTCGCAGTATAAAATGAAAATTGGAACTAACAAAAAAGTATTATTATATAAAATAATTATTTTCCTGTTTTTTCTTGATTTTGATCAATAAAGATGAGAAGCCTGTATGTTTGCTGACATCAACAAATTTGGGCACAGGGCACACGTTGATAACAGAATTATTTTATCCTTGTATATATTTGTCTGAAGTGTAAATACCCTGTAAAAAGATTCAATCAATAAAATAAAATCAATAAAATAAAATAAAATCTGTACATTGCAAATGATCGCAATGAACTACAGCAGTAACATAGTTGCGAACCAGTTGAAAACCAACTAACATTTGTCTGATGACGAAACCCCATCAATAATCGGATGGAAGCATAACTATTGTAAATCTCTCACTCGTAGAGATTGAAATCTTAACGAGATATATTGTAAGTATTTCGTTCTAAAACAGAATATACATTAAACCCAAAAATTTCGGCGGGACAAAATTTCGGATTTTTTTTTGTCCGAATATTAATCCGACCGAAATTTCGAGTTGTCCGAAATTATTTCCTGCCGAAATTTTTCGAAAAATGCATTTTTCTTATTTAACTGATATTTACATCGAGAAATAAATGTGGTCACATTATTGTTTAATTTTCTCGGTATTAAATGAAAAAAATAACAACAATAGTTGAAAAAGACTTAAATTTATTAGTTAATCAATACAAATAACATCATCAACATTTTCATCATCAATTACATAATCGATACCACTGTCGTCTTCTGCTTGCTCCACCTCTCTCGTAGATTCAATATACTCCTGGTCAATATTCTCGATTTCAGAGCCTTCTGGAAAGTCAGAAGTGTAATTTGTAGATATAATATCTTTCAAGCGTTCCATGTATCTTCTTTTTTCATCGGATATTTTGAACTGGACCATTAATAAAATTTCAAGCCCTCCTTTTGGAATAGGAGACGGATAGTACTTTTCATCTAGCACTCTACCAACCACTCTACCACCCCTTGACATGAAATAATATACTGCTCTAGAGATCTCTTTGGGCACATGTCCAACTACATCTGCTGTTATTTTACTTTTACATTTCTTTTTCCAAGCAATGGAGAATGGATCAATTTCTAAAGCTGTCTTACAGCTTTCCTTTTCAGCAAATACAACTTCTTCTTTCTTTGGTCGTTTCCACGAATTTTTTGCATAGTAATGCCAGCCCCTACTTGCAATTTTACAGCTTAATGTAGTTTCCATTATTTTTGTTTTCTACTTTTTTTTTATTCTACTGCAAATGCTAGAAAGAAATGTAGCATGCATGCACCTAATTCGATGGTTTCTAATACTGCGCTCCTCCGTAGAACAAACAAGAACGTAAAACGGTTTAACCTAGAGTAAGAAAGAAGGAGAGCTTGTTTATTAAATTCATTTTGTTTCTACGGGTGGCGCACGTACATTTCAATGGGCTCCTCCATGCATATTTTTCAAATAACGATAAAATAGCCAATCGGCAAATCTTAGTTTAAAGGTGGAGAGCAGATGAGTTTTTTCTTTCCTTCTTAAACATAACTTCGTTTTGCATTTGGATCATCCTTTGAAGAACTGTGTCTCGTGGTGAAAGGATGTCGTTACTTAAATATTTTCAGAAAGTTCCAGTAGAAGCAGCTAATATTCAGCCAGTTTCTTCCGAAATTACAGCTCGAGAAACTGTAGAGATTTCAAAAGAACTGAAGAAGGTGCAAGAAAAAGGAAAAAAGAGGAAAAAATATTGTACTTGGACACCTCAACAAAGATTAGAAATTGGTGAACATGCTTCGAAAAATGGAAACGCTAGTACGTTCCGATTGTTGTTATCAAAGTATCCACGTTTAACAAAGCAAACAATTACTGAATTTAAAAAGGCTTACATAGAGAACAAACAAAGAGGTGACGATCTTTCAGATGGGATTGTCATGAAAACGAGGGGCAGGCCGACCTTGCTCCCAGAAACTCTAATGAAAAAGACAGTAGACACTGTCACTGCACTAAGATTAAGGGGAGCCCCTGTAACATCGTCTGTTATGAACGCCGTTGCAAAAGGAATCGTCCAGGCTAACGACAGGTCACTCCTTGCTGAAAATGGAGGTCATCTGTCCTTATCAAATGATTGGGCAAGAAAGGTTTTGTATCGAATGGAGACAATTGGAAGAAAAATGACTCGCCGTATTGCCACCACGGCCAGAGTTCCCGTAGCTCCAGCACTGTTAGCAGAAACAAAGCTTGATTTTCAGCGCAAAATACGTCAATTGCAATCCTGGCATAATATTCCTCACGATCTAATAATCAACTTTGACCAAACCCCTTTGCCTTACGTTGTTACTGGTAACAGCACTTTAAATGAAAAGGGTGCAAAATCTGTGCCATTACAAGGAAAGGGAAAAAAGAAACAAATTACAGGAACGTTTTCTGTCTCAATGACAGGTGACTTTCTACCAATGCAGCTAATCTATGAAGGCAAAACAAGCCGCTGTCTACCCAAAGATGTAGAATTTCCAGTTGAATTTGACGTGACATTCACTCCAAATCACTGGAGTAATGAGGAAAAAACTAAACAATTGTTGGATAAAGTCATCTTTCCTTATTTGCTGAAGAAGAAGGAAGAACTTGGTCAACCTGAAGACCAAAAATCTATGTTGATATACGATGTTTTTGCTGGGCAAACCACTGACAACATAAAGGAATACATCGAGAGTAATGATTGTGTCATAGTACACGTGCCAAATAACATGACTAATCACTTCCAGCCGTTGGATCTAACTGTGAACGCAATGGCAAAGCATTTTTTGAAGGAGAAATTTGAGTTGTGGTATGCAAATGAAGTTAAGAAACAGCTTGATGAAGGAACAGAAGTTTATGAAATCGACGTACCCTTAAAGCTATCCATCCTAAAACCTATTCATGCACGTTGGCTTCTCGGTTTGTATGATCACCTCCGAAACAGCACAGAAGTAATCATTAATGGCTTCCAAAGTGCTGGGATCATAGAGGCTGTGACCCAAGAATTGCCCTGCGAAGATCCATTTGCTGACTTAGATTAGAAAAGTTATAACGTTGTAGTGTCTTTTGTTAAATACATGAAAATATTTCAATGAATTTTTCTGTTTCTGATTTGATATTTTATTGCCATATTACCGTCCTGTTTTTGAAAATTCTATTGTCCAAAAATTTTTCCTCCTTCTATAATCAGTCCGAAATTTTTTCCGCCGAAATTGGAAAAAAGTGTCCAAAAATATTTCCGCCGAAGTTTTTCCGCCGAATATTTTTCTGCCGAAATTTTTGGGTTTTAATGTACCACATTTCCATAAATTTGAGAAAACTAAGGGAACTTTTCTTCATGTATCAAGTTTGTATTTTTAATTGCCTTTTTTGATTCCTTTGACATGCAGCTAGAAATACTTTTTAGTTCTACATATTTCAGAAAGATCAGTGGAAAAATCAATCAGTGGATAAACTAACTTTTCCAGAGCTTTTTCCCTAGCTTTTTCATCCAGAGGGATGTCATACCAGATACTAGATACTAGATACCAGATCCTTGATACAATTTTCTATGTATAGTTACTTTATTGTTATTCTCTTTTATCGTTTTCACAGGTCAGATTATATATCGTTTTCACAAGTCAGATTATATATCGTTTTCACAGGTCAGATTATATATCGTTTTCACAGGTCAGATTATATATCGTTTTCACAGGTCAGATTATATATCGTTTTCACAGGTCAGATTATAGACCATGTTCGTTTCATGGTTTAGCTTATTTTCGTATCAGCAGATATCTTCTAATTTTAAATTGAATAAAACTTTTACTCCATTGAAAAATAAAAATGTCTACTCAAAAAGAAAGATCATGATTGTTTGTTTTTCGTTTTTGAACTGCACATATCTTATCTGACTTTTGTGACATTGTGTCAAATATCATATCTCAAGAAAACTTGTAAAGTTTCAAGATTTTTTCAAACATGAGAAATAACATTCTTCAAGGATAAAATTTTTCCAAGCCCTTTCAAAATTCAGTTTAAACACAATGACTTTCCTGATTGCTTTGTCGACTTGGATGATCCTTGTATTGAACTGCTGTGGAGATTAGGTAATACTTTATTGGTTTCGGCAGATAATCAGAAAAAAGAACCTGTTGATGCCAGTGATATGTAACAAATGAAACTGTAACATCGAATAAACTTTTCATTCGGTGTAACTTCTTTTCTTGCTTTGCTATGTTTCTGCCAAAAAGTTTTCTATTGTTGTATTACTGAAGTAGCCACAATATTCTTCAATACAAAGTGAAAGATTTTTTTAAAAAACACAAAAACAAAAAAAAACAAAAAAAAACACAAGTAGTTAAAAAAAAAACATGTTTCATAAAATTGTTTTTCCCTGTCATTATTAGATCAATTTGAGATTGATCTCAAAAAATTCACTTGTGTCCTTTAAGCTACCCACATCAGAACAATATACTACTATGGTAGAGGCAATTCTATCCTGATGGCCTCAACTGAAACGTGATTTTTCCAATGATTATGATGCATTGAAACTTTGGAAGCATCGTTTGAGAACCCATTTTTAAAATACCAGAAGAATGGCAACCAATAAAGAATGGAAGAAAACGATACTTAGATGATGATGATGATGTTGAAAAAATTAGCACACCCCAGAAATGTTACGACTTTCTTGGGGTGTACCCAACTTTCTTTCTCCCTTATGCTCCAGAGTTATAAGCTAACATGTGGCATTTCTTGAGTTTGTAAAAATTCTTAAACCAGATGATAAGCATAAAATTTTTTAGTTTAGTTTAAGTTTTATTTTTTCTTGCTTCATAGATTTATCCAATTGTTTGGCTTCACTTACAATCCCTTTAATTCTACGATGCCATTTAGATGCCTGTGATTATGATTATGTACATTATGGGAACAATCAGTAACCACGTTTAAGGTGGCACCTAACACTACTTGCTTTGCTAGTGATATCCGCTCACAGTATGGGAAGTCTATATGTGACCCTATCCTTTCCAAAAGAAAGAAAGATTGAATAACTTTGGATTAGTTCTTGTTGTTATTCTTGTTGTTTTGTATTTATAGATGTGATAATGTCCTGCAAAACCTTCTCATTTGATGCAATAGCACTTAAATAACTCAAATAGCTGCCTGTCCCTTTAGGTTTGGGTTGCCTGCCTCAAGTGATTCGGTGCAGCCCTTTCGAGACCCCAGCAATCTTCTGGTACAGGCATTGGCAACGGCCCACAGGGTACCTGTTTCTATGTGGGACATGCATTGCTCGCAGTGATTTTTGCTCACTTAGTGGTGTTGTCTCTCCAGTTTCGGTTGATGTTATAGAGCGCTTTCTTTAGCATCACCCCGACAGGGCTTTAGTTTTTTTATGTTTTGTCTGGTTTTAGGAAGGGTTTGACAGGTTTGACAAGTTCTATTTCACCCACTCGTCCTCGCAATTTACTTTCCGCTTTCGGTTGTCCCTCTGCTGTCTCTGAATCCATTGCTAAAGAAGTATCTCGGGGTCATATGTCGGGTCCCACTGTTCACCTCTTGGCGTTGTTCAGAAAAGCGACAGTTCTCAACGCATCATTCTGGACTTATCTTCTCCTTGTGGTAATTCAGTTAATGAGTTCATTCTTAGGGATCCCTTTTCGGGATGCTATTCTTCTTTCGATGACGCCGTTAAGTTAGTTCACTCACTGGGTAAGGGCGCCGTCATGGACATACGCCATGCTTTCCGTTTGTGCCCTGTTACGTCTGATCAGTGGAGTTTGTTGGGCTACCCTTTGGATGGACTTTTTTACATAGATACTCGACTTCCTTTTGGTAGTCGCTCCTCGCCTTTTCTTGGCTTGCTACTGTGGATTCCCATTTACGTAGCAGGCATTTCATTCATTATCCACTATTTAGACGATTTATTCATGTGTTCTTCATCCTTTGCTCAGACGGTGAAGGACATGTCTGCTATGCAATAAATTTTTTCAGAGTTAGGGTTCCCTCTTGCTAAAGATAAGACCACAGGTCCCTACTTGCCTCACTTACTTGGGCATTGAGATCAATTCGATGCCACAGGTATTTCGTCTGCTTGGGAAAAATGAAGAAGGGCATCCATGCAACATTATATTATGTTGTTTCCTCCAAGGCACATAATTGGCACAATCATTGTTCAGATGGTGCCAACAGCTGGTGTCGTTATCAACAGGACAAGGTAACAGGCAGAGTAACATATCAACCAGGTCCTGGTCTCCCATTAGACATTGTTAAAGAGCTTAAACCGATTTACTATGATTTAAGTTTGGATTCTCTTCTTACCAAATGTTTGGACGAGAAAACCCAGAACCATCACGAAAGTTTCAATGGCATAGTCTGTAACCGAATACCGAAAACCACATATGTATCATACCCACATATGTAGGCCACGAAATTTGGGGGTAACGATCAGTCTATTACCCCGTCGTTTTCCCTAAGCTTCTATTAGCGTGAACAATTTTCAGTTACTCATATACGTAAATAAAATAAACCCTAACATGCGCATGCGTAATGATAGTTATTCCAGACAACTTAAAGTTTGTTTTAACTGTCTGAGTGTACACAGGCCTTTCCGCTAATCTACCTTCGTCTTGGATGTCTTTCAAAGTTTTTCTGAGCAAAAGTAACCCAAAAAAACAAAGCAAAAGATGAAGAAAACGAATCTTTCTTTCAAACAAAAATCAATATACGCTTATTTGATGACTTGATTTCTTGTCTCCAGTCTACTATCACAAAATCTGATTTTGTAATATCATCTGGTTTGTTCAATTATACATCTCTCCATTGAAATCAATGTTTTACATCACATCACCATTTTGTAGTTCCATGTATTCATCGAAAGTCTAATTATTATTGTTTCAAAAAAATTACGTTTTACCAGAAATTGTCCACAAATATGTTTTTAAATTTTGAAAAAAAAGGAGAAAAGAAACCAGGGCACAAATACAATTTTTTACAAACGTTCGCTCGATAACATAATCAAGCTGACGTGTAAAGTTTGTTATAATCATCTACAACAAATTAGAGGGGAAGCACAAAAATGAAACATTAGGGGAACTGTGCTAAAATATGAGGATGGGATCAATTATGCACATAAAGGCAACGTTGATAAGCATGTCACTGCGTTGCATGTGACAATGAAAGAAAGACCTTTGTCTGACTTTGAAGGTTTAATAGAGTTGCAACAAAAAAAAAATGGTTTAAAATTTATTCAAGGCAAAAATCACGAAAATTGCATACATGCATACATGTAGATGATTACGGCGGTGACGCCATTGACCTCAAGCATGCCATCGATGAGGTTATTTTGAATCATTATTCAATCCCGAAAGAAAGATATATAAAATCACTTGTTTGTGTCTGTGCTGATGGTGCAAGTGTCATACTGTAGTGAACATTCTTCAAATATCAGGAGCTCCTATTTTCGTTCAACTGCAATTTTTTCAGACCTTACTTAATGTGTAGCATCAACACAGCCTTTCACAATTTGTGGCGGAAGAATAAACATGCTTGTGGATGCTTTTCTTTAGGAGTTTGCACTTTGCTTCAGCAAGAGCGTGAATGGCTGTTGGTAATACATTGTGCCAATCACCGTTTAGAATTGGATATGAAAAGTGCATTTCTCGCTGATTCAACTTTCAAAGATGTTGATAAAATCCTGCTTGGAATGTATCTGTTGACACGTGACAGTGGCAAAGTGGAAACCTTAGCCTTTTGTT
Source organism: Turritopsis rubra (assembly GCA_039566895.2). Taxonomy (NCBI): domain Eukaryota; kingdom Metazoa; phylum Cnidaria; class Hydrozoa; order Anthoathecata; family Oceaniidae; genus Turritopsis; species Turritopsis rubra. Next base: position 149,279 of record CM077628.1, read on the forward strand.
CTTGCTCTCGTTTCAATTCCAATCCATGCTGTTATCAAACTTTCAGAGCTTAGGATCCCCACCTCGAACCCAAACCTTTTGCGATTATAAAACGCCTGAAATTGTACTTCTTGTTATTGCTTGGTATTGCTTCGATAGTTGCAAAGATGAAGGGTTAGTTTTAGCAACTTACCGAAAGTATAAGTTTTTAGCTTCGTTGCAGTTTTACAAGAAAAACACTATCAGAAGCGGCTCATTTGGCATATATGATGCAGAAACAAAATGCCTTGGTCACAGACAAACGTGACAATTGGAAACAATGTTTGTAAAAACTGGATGAAATAGTGCAAGAAGACGTTGGATGGGAATACACTTTGGTTTATGCCAAATTTAGACTGGACGCCGTGTTCAATGTTCCCATCCTCACATTACTTGATTCCGAATATGAAAGCAAATTAATTGATAAGGCTGTGTCGCAGTATTTAAATAGCAAATGCTATGTGGCGAACAAAAAGTCAAACGCCCAGGTGAAACAACATCTTTATGCGTCAAGCGAAGATTTGTTTTTTGCCAAAAAAAGAGAGATGAAGATTACCTAGAGATCAGCAGTGATGAACAGGAACATGCGCAGTCCGCACCTGACAATGAAACAGTGATGAACAGGAAGATGCACAGTCCGCACCTGACAATGAATCTTCATCGTGTTCAGAAATGTCTCATGTTGAGAACTGAACAGAGCTTATATATATATATATATTGTATATTTCTCCTTCGTTACTCTTCTTACCTGACACTCAATAAGGAGGGAATTTTTTAGCCTGATGTTTGGCTTAAAAAAAGGAATTTAATTGTTTAAGTTGTTAAATAAAAAATAAAGATGTCTTGTGAAGAAATGTTTCTAATTTGTAATCCTAACTCCCCAACCCCCTGTTACTTCTCTTATCATGTCAAATGGAAAGTGGTCAGTTTTTTATCATGTCAAATGGAATGAGGTCAGTCTTTTATCATGTCAAATGGAATGAAGTCAGTCTTTTATCATGTCAAATGGAATGAGGTCAGTCTTTTAGTGTTAATAGCGAGGTTGAAAAAAAGCAGAAGAGAGCTTTACTATAAGCCGCAAAAAAAGAACTGTAGATACAAGCAATGACCTTAAGTGTTATCTAAATGGAAGACAAACGGAACGAAGAATCACTAACCGCTACCACTATTGGTATTGTCATTAAACGTGATGATTTTGGCAGTAAAAAAACGCTTCTTTCTTTGGTTGCAAAATAAAAAAATTGAAAATTGAAAGCGAGAGAAGTTTTAGGTTTTCATTGTGGATCAGAAATTAGAAAGATGAAAAGCCGCCAAAATTGCATCTTTTTGAAGTGTGTTATAACATGGCAGCAACGTGACCATGATGCTCCTTATATCATCGCAAACATCAGGAATGATCCATTCATACTGCGATACAAGTTCATACAGAGTGTAAGAAGAAAACACCAAAGGCAACAGTCACATACATTCAACTCACTAATAAGCGAATGTATCAATCATGCACCTCTCAAGATTGCAACAAGAAAGAAACAACATCAAGCACACCTTTCATAAAGTCGAGAGGACTGGGAATCATACATAAGCATACATAAAGTCAAATATCAAGAAAGAAAAATGTGAATTCAATGAAATAATATCAATCAATTCCATCGTGATGAATCTGAATGTTTTGCTCAAAAACTAATAATTGAAAAATAATTGAACTGAAATAATTAAGGCCACAATCAGTTATCAGTCTGGTACATGCTGCTGGTTTTCGCTTAAAATCTGTGGTATGCATTTTTGACATCAGCTTAATGCTGCAATTATTCGCTAAGCAACCAGCCTCGTTAAAATAAATTAAAAAAACTGAAGAACAGAGGAAGTAGTTTTCCGTGGAACATACTTTGTGAGCTGAGAGTATCAATAGTTTAGCTAACATTTTTTTGGTCAAAATTTCAGTTTGATAAATAAAATGAAAGACCAACTATTGGATCTCACACAGCCTACCATATTTACTGTATTGATAGATTATTATTTGTTCTGAGGATAGTTCATCAGGAGTTTTACTTGGAACTTTTCAGCCGAGAGGATTGAGATCCAACAAGCTTGTCTTCAATATTACTAATTAAACCAGAATTTCAGTCTAATAAAATTCAGAAATATTTTCATTTCAAGTTTGTAGTGAACATTGCAAATTCATTCTATAATGTCCATGAAAAACAAAATCCTGAAGAAACTTAGGAATGGTTACCTCATATATCTCATTCACACCCACATCTTTCAAAAGCTCCCTCACCTTCAATCGACTTGATAACAACAATGAACGAGGTTCAGTACGAGCATTTTCCAAAAGATTCGCACACAGTTCAACTTCACGAGTACCTAACATACGACCAGTCAAGGTGGAACAGTTTTGAGGTGAAGCCCCCGAGTTTAACAAATATTCCACAAGTCTTATAGCACCATTTCGAGCAGCCAAATAGAGGCAGGGTGGAACATCCCACAGATCATCATATTGATTGATATCAATACTGCCAGAGTTGAGAAGTACACATGCACAAGCGATGGCTTTATCATTAGTTTTGTATGTTTTCATGCAGAGAAGATGTAATGCATTCATACTGCCACCCATCTCTAACGAGTTCACTTCGTTCTGCACATCTTTAAGAAGCAGTTTCAAACATTCTATATGCATTTTAGATGACGCCAACATAGTTGGATAATGTCCCATTCCATTGGATTTGTGTTTGGCACCATAGTTCAGAAGTACTTTAATGCATTCTTCTCGTCCATAAAGTGCAGCCATATGCAAAGCATTATGATAGGTTAGTGCATTTGTGATGGGATCAACATTCGTGAAAGCATCAATCAAATGTTCCTTGTTCTTTTCTTTGAAATACTTTAAAAGGACCTCCAAACTTTCAAAATGGCCATATTGACACGCGATATGATGTGGCAAGTTGTGACGATCATAAATGGTAGGGTCAGCACCTAGAAATAAAAATCATTTAAATGTGGTGAAAACTTTTGTCTCAACTCCTGTGATATTGTTTTCAAAGCTTATTCCACAGCCAAATTTCCAGTGACCTTTATGTTATTGCACATCAAAATAGACATAGTTTGTTACAGTATACATTATGAAAAGATTTGCTTTGTGTAAAATATTTTTGTAAGTCAATTCAGGAGTAATCCACAAGATAATCCTCAAGGACAGGGCAGTACATAACTCATGTTTAACTTTGACAGGATTCATAAACATCAAAGAATAAAGAAAATTTCAGTTTTTTTCTGATCTGATTTTAACTTTCAGAAACTAGAAAAGCTACCAAAAGAATAAATCAATTCCATGAGAGAGAATTGCAAAGCTTACAGTGATATCTTAGATAAGGATAGAGCTGTAGCAATTCACACAATAATATAAATTGAAATGAAAAAGCTCATACATAAAGGAATAGGAAGTATTTATTCACCCATAATAACATTTCATCATATCATAAATACATGGTTGGAGACCACCCGAATAGAAAATCTAAACAGAGGGTGGGTGGCCACCATCGAACAAGAAAGAAAAAAGTATAAGACCTGAGACTAATTGAAAAGAGAAAGTTCGACATGAATTGTACTTAGCTGGATATGGAAATATTAATCATCGGAATAAGAATTAGATGTGCTTGATAGATGTGCTAAAGTGTAAAAGATTAAATCTGCATCTGCATCTGCAAAGTGAAAGACCTCAGAATGGCTATGTAAAGATCATTTATGTAGCCTCTTCAGTTCTGATAGTTTACTTAATAGAATTTCATGTTCAACAGTGTCAAATACTTTCTGTAGGTCAACAAATACCCCGATAGATTGTAATTTTTCCTGTTGGGTTCTGGTCAAGTTGAGATTGATGATTCCGAAGTATGTCAGGAGTGGTGTAATCATGGAATTGTAAATGCTAAGTGTCGCTGCTTTCGTGAGATAGGGACGAAGTTTCTGTAGAAGATGCACTCTATTTGAAGCTTTGCAATACTTTTTGTTGAAATCATTACCCAGTGTCAACAATGCGTCTATATTTCCAAGGTATTTATACTCGGTGATGTTATTGATAATAGATGATCAATAGATTGCTTCGAATTTGTTGACCTTGCTCAACCGTTTCACTGTACCAAAAAAAAGGGACTCGGTTTTCCCTTTTTTGAGGTTCATAACAAGTTCATTTGTCTCCAGGTATTGTGCGATCTTTTCAAGGTCTTCGTTCAGGCACCTTTTGATATCTTTAACGTTTTTGTCAGCATAGTAGATTACTGCATCATCTGCATACATGGCAATACGTGAGTGTAGGAGTGAATCGGCAATGTCATTGAAAAATAAAATGAATAGTAATGGACCCAAAATCGATCCTTGAGGGACACCATTGGATATCGCTTTCTCGGTTGATCGGTTACCTTCAATTTCTACAAGTTGAGTACGTTGGAATAAATAACTTGTAAACCAGGTCAGTTCTTGGTCCCAAATACCATACTATGGTAATTTGGCTAGCAGTTGACTGTGGCTGATTGTGTGGAATGCCCGAGATAGATCCATAAACACCGTTCTGATAAGATTTCCCTTATTTGCCTCCAAGGAATACTACTACTCCAAGGAATACTACTATCTGTAAACATAGCAGAAGCGAATTCTGTTGATCTTTTTGCCCTAAATCCGTACTGGGATTCAGACAACAGGTTCTCAGACTCAAGGTGTTGAATGAGCTGACAGTGGACTGTTTTTTTCAAGAATTTTTGAGAGTATTGGCAGCATGGATATTGGTTGATAGTTATCAGGATCACTCCATCACCAGTTTTGAAGATTGGCTTCACCTTTGCTTTTTTCCAGATACACGGTACTGCGCTGCTGCTGAGTGAAAAGTTAATAATTATGTGTCAAAGGCTTGTAGATGGTTGTTGCACAGTCTTTCAGCATGTTTGGAGGTAAAGTGTCTAGACCAGGAGCCTTCTTTCTAACCCTAACCCTAACAGGAGCTTTCTTTCTTTTCAACCTTATAAACTGCTTCAGAATAGATTGTTCAGAGACTGGAATAAAACGAAAAGATTTCAATGTTCTTGGTAGAATGTGTACTGGAGCACGCGAAACAAAATAGCGACAGTGGATGAACTTCGACTTCAGGGTATGAATCACCTTTGCGTAATGTTCAGAAAAGCGTTTGACTCGGGACTTGCTTGAGAAGGGACGATCTTTTTGATGGCTTTCCAAAACTGTTTGGGATTGTCAGATTTTCAGTAAGCAGTTTTTTGTTGAATCGGCTTTTGGCATATCTCAGTAGATTGTTGCAGTGGTTACGGAGTACCATATAAATTTTCCAGTCATTTTCGTCCTTCTTACGGCGTGCTTTACATAGAGCCTTGTCATGGTTGTTAAGTTCAGCTTTCGTATCTTTGCCAAGCCATGGACATGGTCTTCCTTTAACATGTTTGTCAATGAATGGTGCATGTTTATTTAATATCTCATTTAAGGTGGTATTGAGATTCTTTACAGCTTAATTATTTACGTCAATAGAGTTATACTTTGAGTAATCACAAACACAAATAGTTTTTGCTGCAAAACTCACGCGGTTACGTTTGCTAATACAACCGATCATTTTATGATCAGATATCGATGTTGAAAACACCTTTGTCTCTTTTATTACCTCGGAACGCGTTGTTGCAATGATATCAATTATGGATGATGATTCCTTTGTTATACGGTTTGGTTCGGTAAAGAGTTGTTTATAGCCTTTAATGGATTAAATGGATTTTAAAGTCTTTGTTTTCTGATTTCTTTGCATAGTTGACATTCACATCTCCCAATAGGATTGACTCTAAAGGCGTTAAATCAAACGTTACTCGGAGATCATTGAAAGATTCATTGAAAGTTTCTTAGAGATAATTTGATCCTGAAGGTGGGCGATAGAATCTTGTTATGAGAACACTTTTCGAGTCGTTCTCAAATATTTGTAAACAAATACTCTCAACAGAGTCTGTTTCCACTTCTCGTCGACATTCCCATTTCAAGTTAGTCTTTATATAAACAGCTACTCCCCTTCCTTTTCCATGATTTTGATTTCTCTTTATAAAAGTATAGTTTGGTATATCGTAAAAAAAAAGACTTGTCGTTGTATCCAAAGTTAAGTAAATGAGTCTCTGAGAGGGTAATAATATCAAAGTCATTGCTTACAATCAACTCATACACCAAATTAAAATTTGATTGTAATCCACAAACATTTTGATGTACTATTTTTAAGCCACGTTGTTTACAGAAAGTTGTTATCTCATTCTTGTAAATTCCAGGGCAGCTTTCAACATTTCCACAAAACAAAAAACACAAGATCAACACAGCAACACGTACGTCCACTCTCGCGGCCATCTTATGTAACTATAACTATATTATGTAATTATATCATTCAAACAAAAGAAACACATGTTCATCAAACACAAATATGTGGATCTAAGCTATGTTTTCATTTCAATCAAACTCACCTAACAAAAAAAATTTTTTTAGACAATATCAATCAATTCACTTCTTACCGGCAGTACACAGCTTAGGTGCACTACTACGAGACAAAGGAAAAAGAATAGTTATACCGTCATGGTTGTACGAGAAATACGAGAGGCGTTTCAAAATTCTATATCAGCAACTATATCGGATTCAAAGACTTTGTAGACTCTTAATAATGAGTGAGATGTTATATAACTAAAAGAAATATCTCGATAAGAAAACCTATCCGACATTTATCATCACATTTTTAAAACGTTGTAAATTATGAGGTTTTTGTAAGATCACAGACTTTTCCGGGCGTTCAGTACAAGCAATATTTAGTGGACTTGATAACCGATTTTCTAAAGTGGAAACTTTTACATCAATTGGTTGACCTTCCTGTTTTCACTCCAGAACTTCTTCTAAAAAGCTTTTGGACAATTTCAAATGAATTTGGTTCTTTTCTTGGTTTGGCCACCCAATCTTTCGATAAACAGGAAGAAATATATTTCCACTGCCCTTCCCCTTTTTCTCCTGATCCTTTCCTTTTCCTGGTGATAATTCCCTGTTTTCTTTCAGTATTGTTGTTATGGTCTAATACTGCTAACTTGACTCTCACATCCATAACGTTCAGCTCGAATTCTTGTCCTTTCGGTGCATATGCATTGAGAAGGGAGTGAAACACTTCAAGGTGTGGCCTGTGTGGTATGACTCTGCTATTTGTGTTTATATAGCAGTTTGAAAAGAGGAAATATATACAGTATATACATTTTATATAAAACATTATACATCAGGGGATGAAATTCAAAGCTCTTAAGGATCTATGCAAGATGTAGAAATAAATAATAAATGTCACACATATGATGCATGAAACCAACATTATACCTGCTTTAAGTAAAAATTCTATGCACTCTTTGTGTCCTGAATAAGCAGCTTCATGGAGCAATGTAGAAGTATGGTTTGGTCCTGCACCTGCATTTACATCAATGTTATTTTCAACTAGGTATTTAAGACAACCTATGTTTCCATTTGATGCAGCCATATGACCTGGTGTCCACTTTGCATCATCTGTTTTAGCAACTATGCTTGCACCAGCTCTATAATACACATTATTCGATCATAAGGAACAGGAATTCAAAATCAGAAATTCAATCAAAAAATGTGTTGTTTCTTGCATATTTTAGCAATTAGTAAAAACAAAAACAAGGCATTTATGAAGGTACTAACTTATGTATAACTTTCAAGCATGTTTCATGACCAAATCTAGCAGCTTCGTGCATAGGAGTCCAGCCACCTTTTCTAGCAATAGTAATATTACATGTGGATCTGATAAAATTTCTTCAACGCAATCGATATGGCCATCATATGCAGCAAAATACAATGGAGTTCTGCTGTCATAATCAATAGAATTGACATCAGCTTTATTTTGCAGTAGAATTCGTACCAAAGCAACGTTTCCCTTGCGTGCAGACACGTGCAAGACTGTCATTAGCTGTGCGTTCTTGCTGTCGACAAATGCTCCAGCTTCAATAAGAAATTTTAAAATATCCGAGTGTCCATTATTTGAAGCTTGATGAAGTAAAGTAGCAGAAAGGTTCTTGAATGTCTGTTGTGGAAAATTTTTATCAAGTATATTCTCAGTGCAGAACAAATTTCCTTCAGTGACTGCCGCAAATAAGTCTGTTATAACTTCAACAGCCGCCATCTTTTCAAAAAAAAATTATTGACCGTGCACAAATTTCGAACACCAGACATTTTGTTCGAAAACGAATACGAAAATCAAATGACGGTTTTGCCTCGTTTTGCACAAAGTATCTATCTGTCAATTTGGCCTCCCATATGGTTTTGAGTGAGACTGAATTGATAGCAAAAGAAATCAAAAAGTACCTCATTTTTATGTCCGTTTGTGATCATGAATACAAGAATGTTCGAATTAGTGAGCGTCTTTTGTCAGGAGACTTAAAATTGGTTTGAACATAGTCACAGTCACATTTCTTGTGACGATGGTTCGAATTAGCTAAATGTTCGAATAAGGGGATGATCACATGAGGAAATTCATCCTGGTAAAGCAGGCTAGCCCGCTATCATTAAAAAAACTGGTATAATTTACACCAATTTAGACGTGTGGTGATCACGTGAGAAATGAACAGCAGTCAAGTTAGCGAATGTATAATGAACATACAATCTAATCCAATTAGCATCCTTTGCAGAAGTGGCATACGTCACGTAAAAATATCTGTCCACTGACGCGACTTGCAACTGGGACATCAAGCCAGACAACAAGCATTTAAAAGAGGAAGACAAAAGTCAATGAAAAAGAAATCTCAGAGAAACTTAAAAAATAAAGAAAAATACCAAAATTTTCACAATTGCCTTTTTTGAATCCAATTTTAGTTAATGGTTCGTGACAACTAACTAAACAATAAGCTGTCGTGAGAGATAGGATATGCAGCGTTCTAGGACATCTTTTTCTCGCGCTATTTTAGTATCTGCGCAGATAGTTAAAATAGTGTGAAATAATCGCTAAATAATTGAATGATTTTTTGATGACGTCATCAAAAAAAATTTCGATTTTCAAAAAAAAAATAAAAAATTCCGATTTTCAAAAAAAAAAATTAAAAAAAATTTCGATTTTCAAAAATAAAAAATTAAAAAAATTAAAAAAAAATAAAAAAAAATTTCGATTTTCAAAAAATAAAAAAAAAATTTCGATTTTCAAAAATAAAAAATAAAAATTGGGAATTTCCCTTTTTTAAAAAAAAATAAAAAAAAATATGGAAACCATTCGGGAATTTCCCTTTTAAGTTTTGTCCACTTTCAAAAAATTTTTTTATCTAAAAAAGTTTATATAATAATAAAGATGAATAATCCTATGATGAATCAAACTTATAATACAGCTATGTGGAGTGCAGCTAAAAATGGACACATTGAGATCGTGAAATTATCGTGAAATTATTGAGAACGGGGTGGTACTTTAAATGATGATAGGCCAGGAAAAGGAAAATAAAATAAAAAATTTCTCATATAATAAATGGAGAAAGAAGGAATATATAGTATTTGGAGAACAGTTAGAATTGGTGGTTATATGTTGTTGTACGCCTTCGCAGGGAAAAAGATCTTTAATATCACCCCACCAACTTTGAAGATGGATTTATCCGATGTTGGAAAATTCGGAAGTTATCTTGAGTTAGCGATTGTTAGTGATGATATGGCGCTTAAGAAAGGTTTGTATAAAGATACAATTTCTATATAGATCTGCGCAGCTGCGCAATAAATTTTTTTAATTTTATATAATAAAAAAGATGGCAACATTACTAGCTATAGCTGTTGGTGCTGCTTTAAACGCAGGTGCTTTCATTGGTGGAAACTATCTCGTGAATCATTTTTCTGCTGAAGAAGCGGAGGAAGAACGACGTAAAAGAGCAAAAGCAGTATTAGAATTTCAAAAAGCTCAAGCTAAAGCGAATCGAGAGGAACATAATAGAATAGAATGGATAAACGAGAAACTACGAGAAAGAAACGCTGCAACTAATTATTTAAGAGATCTTGATGAAGGTATGCGTGAATATTATCAGATAACAAAACAACATCTTAATCCTCTCTCTCCTAAACCTCAATTCAGCGATTTTTATAAACCTTCTGAACCACAAAAGTTAAGTGAGTTGATGTTTATTGGAGGAAGTTTAAGTATTTTAGGTTTTTTTGTGTATCATCGTTATATATAATAAATGACTCTGAGTGATATTTACTACCAACCTGAAAACCTTTGGGTAGGTCACAAAGCTGTTAAAGAGCTTCAAAAGAGATCTAATTTAAAAAAGAAGGAAGTCACACATTGGATTGTTAAACAGGCGTTATGGAAGATCCATTTACCTCGTCCTAAGCATATTGATCATGCACATTTTTACGTAACCAAGGTAAACAAGATACATCAGGCGGATCTCATGTTTTTACCTCATGACAAGGTCTATCAGAATACGTACAAGTACGTTTTGGATGTTATCGACATCGCTTCAGGGTATAATGCGAGCAGACCTCTGAGAACGAAGAAAGCGAGCGACGTTGTCGAGATGTTTGCTGACATCTATAAAAAAGGACCTCTGAAATATCCGGATGAACTCCATGTTGACAATGGTTCCGAGTTCAAGTCGACAACAAGCAAACTCTTTGAGAAGCATGACGTCAAAGTGAAGAGAATTACGACAAAGTATAACCATAATTCTACAACCTTTGTGGAAAAATCTAATAAAACTTTAGCTCTGAAACTCTTCAAGATACAAGATGCGCAAGAGATGGAGGATCCAGAGAAAAAGAGTGCTACATGGATTCGACACTACCAGAAAATTGTGAAACAACTCAACAACACCGTGCTTTCGAGGACGGGTATGAAACCATCCAAAGCGATAAAGCTTGAGGAAGTTCCGTTAAAAGTCGAATTCTATCCGAAGGAAGACGCTTTGATTGAATCAGGGTTGTATCGCTATCTTTTACAACCAGGTGAGGAACATGATGACATAAGACGTCGTGCAACGGACAACAATTGGAGTCGGAAAACGTATCGCTTCCGTGAAATCTTACAGTATCCAGGACAACGTATTTTGTACTATCTCCAAGATGGACCCGAGAGAGCTTTTGTTCGAGAAGAACTTATGCTAATTCCGGAGGATACGGAAGTACCTCCGGACTATGTGAAAAAGTGGTAGTTTTGAAGTTGTTTTACAAAACAACATTCACCTATAACGAAGGACCGAAGGACCACAAAGCGTACAAAACTCATCTAAAAGACATTGCGTTGACAAGCACCGGGCTAGTGAACCCGTCAGGCTACCACGATGGGCTAGCCGTGTATCTTTTTGAGGCTGGTTTGTACCAATTGATATTTTCTAGCAAAAAGGAAATTGCAGAAAAATTTCGCTGTTGGGTTTTTGAGGAAGTTTTACCATCAATTCGTAAAACAGGTAGTTATGAAATTCAAAACCTAAAAAACGAACTTATGTTAAAAGATCAAGAACATGCAGAAGAACTCAACAAAGCGATGAAAACTCATCTAAAAGATATTGTTTTTTACTATACCAACTAGTGAGCTCAATGTTTTTTAGATACGCTAGCTGTGTATTAAAATACATCTGAAAATCTACTTAGTCCTGTGTCTCTTTGAGTTCCCATAATGACGGAAAAGCTGTGTAAAGTTTTTATAGTTTTATCAAGCTATAAAAACATAGGGAGGTGGTGATTCATAGATCATGTAACATCTACATCCGGGATAGCACGAGTTACGAGCTTTTTTGCAATCTCTTCGCGTCCTTGTTTTCTCCCAATCTCTAAAAGCTCCTCTTTCTGATGATCATAAAGTTGTTTAATTGCTTTACTCGATCTGGATGGCAGTTTTTCTTTCTTATTCAAATAACGCTGTTTCTCCCCTATAATGCGACTGAATTCATGATGATCAATATTCCCATTTTCTATACTCTTCGAGAAAAGCACGCTTAAACCATCTAATATGTTTTGAGCAGTTATAGAAATATCATGATTTTTCTGTCTTCTCACATCAAAACCAGAGACACTTTTCCGAATAATAATCACTATCATATTCAAAACAAGAGTTGTTACACACAACGCGATATTCATCTCTACACCTATATAAGAGATTAGAGATGCGATTTCTCCAGCTGAAATCGCAACGCTCGACGCATTTAGAAAGTATGAGATATACGCACCAACTAGAATGTAATGTGAAAATTTACGTTCTAAAGATGTTCTGTTTACTATCTCTTTATATAGGAACGCTTCCGTCTCCTTAATTGTTTGAAGTCTATAGTTTTGTGTCCTCCGGTCCTCCAGTTCGTCTTCTGGAGGAGGAGCACTGGGGGGCAAATCTGGATATAATTTATTATTAGTATTTAGATCATAACTTGCCATGTTTATTTTAATAATAATTTCATTCTAACATCAACATCAACATCTCTATCATACTCATCAGTCATTTTAAAGGTTAAGTTATTTATTGGAAAATTCAAAATTTTTGAAATGTATATAGGATTTGAAGTATAGTCGTATATCATATGATCGTCGTACTCATACTCTCCTTTGCCAAGTTCAAAATGATGTAGTGTATTCGTTGTGTTCATATTTTCCATCATGTTATGCAATTTGAGTTCTTCACAGTGTAGACGGAGCGCTTTAAATGTACAGAAATTTGGATTTGTTCTATAATATCCAGCTGTGAAATGTTTGTGTACAGGCATCGTTAATCCAAGAAGGTTTAATAATCCAGGCTCGAATGCAGCTCGATACCCCTTTGTAACAGATAAGGTTAAAGTCCCATCTGCATTTTTATCTACGTATACTGTTTTGTTACCTCTCGCATTTATATTTCTGAGGATGGTTGACGATGTGTAAAGACCTTTTTGAAAATCGATAATTGTGGGATTCGGATCGGTAGCTATCTGATCTTTCGATGTGATTACGCGAGAATCCTTATCTAAATTAAACCATCGGACTATAATCAAAGCATTAAATAAATACAATTTAGTTCCTATTTCCAAAGTGCGAGGTAATTGTGTTTTCCCAAGTTTATTAATATATATATATTGATCCATTTTTTGTTATATAAGAAAATGACAAATCTTTTAAGTTTAAATTTAAAAGTAAAATATTTACCTGATTATGGTAAACCTAGCGTCTTAATACCATCAGAGGAACTATGGAAACAACAAATCGTTGTTGATCAAAATAATTCATCATTCGCAGTAAATTTTCGTAATATCTTTCTTCCATTTCAACCTGAAGGTCCGAATGATCGTTTCGGAGAACCGTTTGATTTTTATCTTGGACAACTTTCATTTAGTTTCTGGTTAAGTACTATAGGATGTGGGATATCTACATTTCATCTTAATCATAAGGTTCCAATGATTCGATCTATTTTTCGCTTTCACGCATACCTACAAACGCGTCTTATTCTTGAAGAAATGGATATACCTTTACCAGGAGATCATATCTTTAATCCAAGAAAAAATTCATATAATAAGACTGCTTTTCGAAGTCTTTCTCGAGAATTCGATATCATACCAGAACCTACATATTGGCGATATCTATCACGAATTAATATTGGTAACGATAATCTCAAAATGTGGCTCGAAACTCATGTAAACGGATTAACACGTGCAGGATTGCGAAGGTTATCACAATCTATACGATATTATACTTATCTAATTTTAGAATCACAAGCTAGTGCTAGATCGGATATTATAGGTGATACAGGACGTGCTTTAGATGCTCAAAAGATTTTTTCAACTTCTCTAGAAAAAATCATTCTAAAAAAAAATACGTTACAGCAAGAGATTACAAATTTTCAAAATGTTTTGAAATATGCCAGAACAAATCCAAATTTTGGTGTTGCTTTAGGAACTTATCTCATACCAAGCGATTTGAAGTTAAAAAATCTCGATGATGTATCAGATTTCACTATAAAATTAGTTAATGCAAATCATATTGGAACAATATTGATTCCTCCTCAATATACGCAAAAAACACATCCTCCTCCACACAGAGCGGCACACGGCCAAAGACCTACGCCCAGCGAAGGTGCAGTAAAATTACCAGGATTCGCCAACGCACGCAGAGCGGCACAAGGTGCTCAGCCGAGCAGCTCAGCCGAGCAACATGAAGAGGAAAAGCAAGCTTTAATTATTGCTGGAGTATCACTTATTTTGCTTGGAATTTACTTTTCTTAGTAACCAATTTCCCATCAAACCTACAATAAAAACAATGACTAACCATACATTTGAACTTAACATCACAATACCCTTCTTTAGAAATGTTAATAACCAACTTACAACACTTCCAATTATACCTGGAAGTGCAGCTCCAAATTTTGTACCAATTTTTCCAAGTAGTCGTCCAAGAGCATTGAGTTGCTTTTTTAGCCACTGCTGAATTCCACCTTTTCCCGGTTTTCCACCAACTACAATACTCACCCCTCCGATTAATGAGGTTACGATTGTAGATATAACGAGTCCGAGCGCTGTTATGATTGCTGTAATTGTAATACCTTGTTCTCGAAAAAGAATTCGAAGTTTTTCACCTAACGACGTGTCACTATCCGCTATCTTGGTGATTGTCTCTTTTATTCGTGAAATCTGTGATGATTTTTGTTTCTCAATTCCTTTTTTTTCTTGCAGCAGTTGTTCGAGTTTTTCCTCCGCCTCAATATCTTCAGGATCTATATCGAGCTCTCGACGTTGTTCTGATATCTCCTGATCTATCTCCTTAAGTTCATCATCATATATTTTAACTTTCTTACTAAGATCCTGCATCTGAATATCCTCAGGTTGTAGTGGAGTGCCTAATTTAAGCACATCTTTAATCCAGGTCTTTCCAATAATATTGATGATCGTCTTCTTATTCAACCATTTTCCATTACGTTTATCAGTAAGTCGAACTCAATCTCCATCCTTATAGTATTCGAAACGAGGAACGCCTTTGTATTTCGAAAGTTTAAACTTTCGCAGATCTATAAGGTTTAAGGAGCCTTGAACGTCAAGATGAAAATACAGACCCTCCAAGTTATTGCGTAGTAAATCCCTCTGTATTTCTTGAGTTGCGGTAGATACATTAGATACATCATCTGTTCCACTCGGTTGTAAAAGATCGGTTGTTGTAGAGATGGGAAATGAATCACCTTCACCATCCTCACCTCCGTCATCATCATATCCATAATTATCGAAAATATCTGTCATTTCTTATTTTCTTTTATATATAATATATAATAAATATAAGAAATGATTCAATATGGAAAATTATTAAATCCAAAGAAAAGATATAGAACTCGATTGGGAATAAGTTCTAAAAGAGAACACGTAAAAATAACGCATACGCCCAGCACAATTGATCAGAATCAGGTCTTACGCGTATATATTCCAAATTTAGGTGAACATGATGTTATAGAACCTCAAAGTTTGAAATTAACTTTTGATTTTGATGTGAAAAGTACAGATACGGCTCGATATATTGTAAACAATCTCGCAAAAAGTTTGATTACCCGTCTTGTTATTAAATATGAAGGAAACCTTGTGCAAGATATTGATGATTTTGATATTTATCAACTTTATGTTGATAAGTGGGATTCTGAGAAACGAAAACTTCAAAAAATAGAACAAGGAGTAGATACTGAAGGTGATGTGAATAAAATTAGAATTAGAACATGCGGAGCAAGTGGTACAGCGAGCCAAACAGCGTTGGCTAATGCTCATGGAAATAGATTTATGATACCCTTATGGGAATATTTAGAGATATTAAAACATTTACCATTTGTACAGATTGATGATCGACTCGGTTTTGAATTGAAATTTGCACCTTTTGGAAATGTTATTAGAGATGCAGGATCTGGAAGCGGAGGTTCAAAAAAAGATCCTGATGGTACTTATACAATATCAAATATAGCTTTAGAATTCGATAAAATAGAGAATAAATTCTTAAAACAAACCCTTATAGATTCTTCAATTGAAATTTCATATCCATTTGATCAAATATTGAGAAATAGAATTATTACACTCAAAAAAGAAGATACTATGTGGAACATACAGGTTAATACACCAAGCGAAAGTTTAAAGGGTTTTTTATTATTATTCATTGAACCTAATAATCGAAAATCCTACGCTTTTGACAATGAAAAATTCTACAATCCTAAAATATCAAAAGTACAGATTACAGTTGAGAGTCAAGCAAATCAATTATATTCAGAAGGATTATACCCAAAAGATATGTATGAAAATTCATGGAGATATTTTAGCGGTGATGAAAATACAAGTATAAATCCAGCAGAATTTTATAATACAAGTTATTCTTTATTCATTGATTTCAGAACAACGCCTAATAACAAGCTTCACGGATCTGGGCGAGAAATAAAACAAACGAGTGTTGGAGTATCCTTAGCAATTACAAAAAAGGCAGAAACTGCAGGAGAGATCAAATGTTATCTCTATGTTTTGGAAGATAATCAAATCAACATTATAAATGGAAGATTTATAGGTCTTCAAGATACAAAAAAAGATTTTTAAAAGATGCAGCAGATAAGCCGAATGAATCATAAATAAAATGTTCGATTATGTTTACGAACCTTGTACAGCAATTTTCACTGGGCCCACTGGATGTGGAAAAACAAAATTAGTTTTAAAATTGTTACAAACAAAATTCAAAAAACATTTTGATTATATTATAATAATTTTCCCAACTATTCAATGGAATGATGCTTATAAAACATGTACACAATTATGGATTGCAGATGATATTTTTTTAATTAAACCCACAACAACAATAGGATTATTTGAATGGATTGAAAAATTCTCAAATATATTTCAAAATAAAGAGACACTTTTCATCATTGATGATTGTATTGCAGATAAGGTGCTTAATGAAAACAGAAATGTATTAATAAATTTAGCTATATCAGGACGTCATAAAATACATAGTCTTTGGTTTCTTACACAAGTTTATACAGCTGTTCCAAAAGATATTCGAAGACAAGTAAAAATGCTTTTTTCTTGGTATCCAAAGGAAAAAAGTGATATGAAAATGATTGATGAAGAAACAAATATAATTAATGATGATAATGATTGGATAACTATTAAAAAGCGATGGAAAAGTGAAAAATTTGTTTGTTTATATTTACGATTAGAACATCCTAGAGGATATCGTATTCTTTCAGTAACTTGAATTTTTACTGTGAAATGTTTTACTGAAAGAATAACACACACATTAAAATTGTAGATCTTTTCTTGGTATTATCAAAGAACCTCCAAATCGATCACGTATTTTGATGTTTTCATATTGATATTGCTCTGTTGGATTCAACGTCTTCGCTTTGTAGGGATCTTTCTTAAAATATAAAAAACCTAACCCTATTAAAATTATTAAAATTCCATCACCACCTATAATTTGATTTGTATTTAAAGATATTTGATTAGATACTTGTTCAGGTACTTGTTTAGATACTTGTTCAGGTACTTGTTTAGATACTTGTGCAGATGTGTTAAGTTCTAACTTCTTCCTACGATTCCATTCAGCGAGTTTTTTACCTGCTTCAACTCTCCCCTGAGATTTTTGTTTTGTCACTTGGTTCACTTGATTCTCTTCTGTCATTGTTTATTTCAACTGGAAATATATCATCATGTTCACTTTTTAACATTTCACGTTGACGTTCTTGTGCAATCTCGCAAAAAGTTTGCCAGTCGAGGTGATTAAAAATGGTACAAAATAGAGAGACTGGAGCGAGGTAAAGACTGCATTTTTCAAACACATGAGAACCAAGCACTTCCATTGGTGAATTTCCTACAAATGATGGTAATTTTCCCTTTACACTTCCAATGAGTTCTGATGTTGTGTTTTGAATCAGAAAGTTTGAATTTATATCTTTCATCATCCTTTCAAAATTATCAACACCTGACATTTTTGACATCAAGTCTTTTTCAATTATTTCAGGTTCTTGTATTTTTTTTAGCAAACCTTCAACTTGTTTTTCAGTTCCTTTATCAATCATTTCAGACGTCCACTGTTTTTTACCAGTGTTAATTTGACTTAAATTTTGCTTTAAAACATCACGTTTTTTATCAAGAAGAGATGGTGTATCAACTTGATCTAAAAATTTTTCAAATTGTGTCATTCTTTTTATTATAAGAGGAAACTTAAATGGAATGATAATTATTAAATAGATCAACACTATTAAAATTAAACAAAGTAATAATTCAATGATCATGTCTTTTCTTTTTGTGCTTGTTAAACTTATAATGTTGCCAACAAATGTTTTTTATAAATTTGCGGGTTGTTAAAACAACCCTTTTGTTCTCATCGTTATTTCTTCATTGGAACTTGGGAAATGTGTTGGTTTTTACAAATATAAAACATCGTCTTTCCAACCTCCTTCCCGTTTTTGTCACGTATCGCTTCCGACCTTCTTAAAGTCATCTGTTCGCCGCATATTCCACACCTCATCTTTTTTTTTTCTTCGCTCATAAAAAATTGTTTTTTCATGTATTCACTGCTCTAATTACGCATCAATGATTTCTCAAACTCATAATTCAGAATGATTTGTTCGTACTACATGAACTCTGAAGCCCGTGTTTTTGACTTGATCAATCATCTTAATTTCATCATTTAAGACAACAAAACTCCTGTTCTCTCAGGAGAACCCTCTAGGGTTTTTTTTGTTGTTGTTATTGTTGCTATTCCCTAGAGGGTTTTTTTTTATGTGTGTCTACAATCTAACCGTCTAGTCACATTTTTTTACCGACAATGGTTGGCACATGTGGTGAATAACGGGAGCGGACGGCACCATCCAGTTCCAATCTAGCCGCTCCACTAGACCTTCCCTTTCCGGCAGACTCTGTCGCCTGTTCACCACAAATTTAAATTATTCAGCTCTTCGTTTTTATCATACTCACTTTCACGTGACCTTTTGCTTATGGTGTGCTATAATTTTTTTTATTTTTTTTTTCATACATCTCATAAATTATGTATGAAAAACACATCTTCGGCTATGATTTTTCTCACGCTTATTCAGCATTTTTTTAAACTTTTTTTTACATCAGGAAGTTTACTTTTAAAAATTAAATCGTATACTCCTGGTTCATAAACATAGACGGCTTTTCCAACGTTGTTTTATCACTCGTTTGGGGTTATAATACATCCTCCAGATTCATGTATAAAATCAACAGATGTACCATACGCCCATGATCGCACACCATAAAAATCTTGAAGACGTTTATCATCATTTTTTGTTAATGCAATTTTATTTATTCTTTGTGTGTACATAACATGTTTTCTACTTCTAAATGCTAGTTGACTTCGATATTGAATATTTCCATCTTCAAAACATTTTAGATAGTTATCGAATGTGATATGTTTTTTAACCACACATTTTTTTATTCCCTTGCATTTCTTATCAACCTTTCCATTCAGCTGCTTATATGCATACATTTTTGGTCTCAAAGCAACAAACTCAGTCATAATTTTTCCACCAAGTTCATCCTTCATCATACCGATAATCTTCTTATTCTTTCCAATCGGAAGTGGTCGATCATCTTCTTTGCAATAACCACTTGTATCAAATCGAGCTTTTTCTGCTAGATCTCGATACATATTACCATTGAATATATCTTCTCTATTCACATCTTCAGCGATATCTATATAGAAATCATCTGTTTTAATATGATAGATTAATGAATCTGTATCCATATATATAGGTTTGGCTTTGCTTCCATATTTCGACAACATATAGTCATAGTGAAATTCATATATTAAAATCTTACTAATATCTAAAATGCTGGCTCCAAGATATATCGATTTGTTCATTACAACCTCTACACGACGTATATTCATTGCAATGAGATTTTCAGAAAAACGTATTGTATTCTGATAGTTTGGTTTGGAAGCTAATTTTTTACGTTTAAAATCGTTACATATAAGTTTTATGTTTTTATGTTTACGAACATTTTCCATTGTCTTACCAAACACTGAGTTATTTGCCAGCTTGAAAAAGTCTTTCTCAAACGAGTTCTTCGCTTTTGCACGATAGTCTGTGTTCCTTTCGATATATGGTTTCAACCATGCACTCTGTTGAAACTCGATGACTCTGTGCACCTTTTTCAAAATCAATCCATGCTCCAAAGCCTGCTTCAAAAGACAAATGTGACATGAATATCGTTCTTTATTATTAACATTACATGTTAGTTTCTCGATATTATTAGTTAAAACCATTTTTTCAGGTAGAAATGGTATATCATTATGTTTCAAATGAAGCTCTTTAGGATAATCAATATCAGCTTCTATTTGATAACCAATATCATCATCATTTTTATATTCTAAGATTTTCTCTGTTGTAAATATTTCTGGATTTACCCATTTAAAACCATGTGTTGGTAATTTATCTATCATCGGCCACCCGTATTGATTGTTGAGATCAAGATACTGAAGATATGTTGATAATTCATTCTTCTTATAGTGCTCACCCATATATTTGTTATTTGCTTTGGCATGATGTTGAATAACTTGACAAATTCCTCCTCGAATACCCTTTTCAAACATAAGCAACATATCAACATCTGATAATAGCTCTAGTTGAACTTCAGTCTTCTTCAAAGCTGCTTGCCAAAATAATCCAGGAGCTGTATAAAAATGACATGGATCTAAACCATAAATATCATGACATACATCTCGAAATTTCTCAAACACATCAGCCAACAATAACACATCTCCATTCAAATACAAATCATGATAATCTCTAAGATCTTTACATTCAAATGCCTTCCATACTTTCTGAGCGTGTGTATAGTCATTTTGAGATATATCACACAAGTTTAATTTGCTGTAGAACATTTCCTGAGGTGGCAGCTCTACCTCTTCAAATCTCTCGAAGCTATCCATATACTCATACGGATATACACCTTT
Organism: Turritopsis rubra; assembly: GCA_039566895.2. Lineage (NCBI taxonomy): Eukaryota > Metazoa > Cnidaria > Hydrozoa > Anthoathecata > Oceaniidae > Turritopsis > Turritopsis rubra. Next base: position 170,219 of record CM077628.1, read on the forward strand.
ACGAAGCATAAGTCGAAATTGTTCATCACCACCAGAATATTTATACGTGTTGCTAAACCTATTCTTAAAGTCATCCTGATTCAACATCTTCACAGTTTTGTAATCACATTTTTTACATTTAAAATGTGCTACATACTCCTCATCAATCTCTAACACTTCCATGTCATCCTTGCAATTCATACACATCACATCACTCGTATCGCTCAAATTATCAACTAAGTTACTAAGAGAGCTTTGCATAAATCTACAACTGTCGATAAATCTCACCATACACTTCTTAGTCAGCTCCTTTTCCTCCCCAGTTTTCTTATCCTTAAATATGATAGGTTTACCGCTATCATCATACATCTTCACCCTTATAGGAACCGAAAAACTGATATATTTCTCCGCATTTTCAGCGATGCATTCCATCTCATCTGCACCAAACACTTTCGCCAGCTGCCGTATAAATAGATGTGAATCATAGTTTAGGTGGTGAAATATTACAGGGATATACTTTGGTATTTTATACCTTAAATTACAGAGATTATGCGCTGCACCTCGATACTTACCAGTGTAATGACAATGATCTCGTACTTTAGATTCTCCACATCTAAACACCTTCTCACAGAGATAGCATTTCTTCGCTTCCCTATGAGCCTTCTTCTCTTCTTCCGTGAGTGGATCCATGGCTCTTCTCTTATATCGAATAGCTCTATATATTTGTTTCTTTAATGATTTACACCAAGCCTCTATATAATCCTCACCTGGATGTTTTATCATCGTCCTATCAATCTCCTCATGAGCAAATTTAGTATACAAACCTATTCCAGAAGGTATATGCTCATATATATCTTGTTCAAATGGTTTCTCCGAATTACCTTCAATTCCTGATATTGGCACCATAATACACTCACTATCTCCATATATCGTAAAAGGAGCTCGTATCATCTTATCTCCACTTTATATCTCAAGATGTTATTCCCTTCTTTAGGCATTTTTATATAATAAAAATCCTGATCTTTACATGCACCAACATGCGTGTTTAAGGCTACCTCTGTTCGAAAAGAGTTGAGACAATTGCGACAGTAAAAGTCACCATTATTGCTTGAAGTTACACCTCGTAGCAGAGCTGAAAGCTTCTTGATGGTTACATAGTGTTTCTTCTTTCCCTCTTGAATGATGAGAAGGTCTGCAACTTTACCACGCACCGAGTTATACTTAGAAATGTACGCTTGCATTACATCCTTGTAACCGTCTATGTAGAGAACATTCAACGCGACTGAAGGATTCTGCTTCTCAAATTTGGACCACTGGTTAGACGGTGTTGGAAATTTGATACCACTCCAGTTGTAGCGATCTACAAAGGGTTTCAGCTTCGATATACTAGCTTTATATTCCTCGCCTGCAATATCCTCAACAATATCTTTCAACCTCAATGTGCGATGTCTCGCAATATTTTGAGCAATACGCTCCTTCTTCCCACCTATAACTTGTACACCTAAATCACGTGCTAGATTTCTGAGATCGTCTCTCTTCAAGAAAGTAGCTTTATTAGCTCTGCTATATGGTACATTCTCCGCCTTAGCAATCATCACTAAATCCTTATAAGTTTGATTCATCATAGGATTATTCATCTTTATTATTATATAAACTTTTTTAGAAAAAAAAATTTTTTCAAAGTGGACAAAACTTAAAAGGGAAATTCCCGAATGGTTTCCATATTTTTTTTTTTTTTTTTAAAAAAAAGGGAAATTCCCAATTTTTATTTTTTATTTTTGAAAATCGAAAATTTTTTTTTATTTTTTGAAAATCGAATTTTTTTTATTTTTTTTTTATTTTTATTTTTATTTTTTTTGAAAATCGGAATTTTTTATTTTTTTTTGGAAAATCGAATTTTTTATTTTTTTTTTGAAAATCGAAATTTTTTTTGATGACGTCATCAAAAAATTCATTCAATTATTTAGTGATTATTTCACACTATTTTAACTATCTGCGCAGATACTAAAATAGCGAGAGAAAAAGATGTCCTAGAACGCTGCATATTCTATCTCTTCGTGTCTGTTTCCGACATTTATGTCGTGTCTGTTTCCGACATTTATGTGTCGTGTCTGTTTCCGACATTTATGCATTTAATGAGTTTCAAATCATTTGGCCCCCAAACCCCAAAAAGTGTGCTTGATTGGAATAGCCATTCGGAATAATCAAAACCATGTCCCGAACCTCCAAATTTGGCCAAAAAAATGTTTTATAATTGGAGCGATCTACTCTGGCAGTAGGATTTGAGTCGACTCTCGCTATCTCAAATTCTCAATTCTCTGCTTTTATTTATTAGAAACTTCAAAATGTTTGGTGACAAATGTTTTCTTGATAAAAGAAAAATTTAAAGATCATATTTTCATACGAACAAATCAATACATTAAAATGGAAATCCTGAGGGTTTTTTATTATAAACGCTTCCCTCATTTAACGACATAAACGCCCCCTTAAAATCTGGGAAAATTAAATAAATTATTAGAGGAGGATTTACGCTGGTTCCAGATAGCGGAACAAATTGTGAGGCGTAAATGCTGAAGGGGCGGAGCCACACGACCACCCCAAGCAACTAGGACTGTTCTTCCAATAAATATCACTTTGATAAATATAAATGTAAGTGAGGCAGATAAATAGATAGGCAGATAGACTTTTTGACTTTGCAGTAACGGGAGCGTACAATAATTTATTTATTTATTCACGAATTTTTACAATGAGGGTAAGCATGTCATTGAAAAATTACACTGTTATCAATATGCGTTATCGATATGAGTCAGATGGTCTAAAATAATAATAAAAATGAATTTAAACGAACATAAAATAAAATTTCAAAGGGATCTATCAACTTCTCTTTGAATTCCTGTCCTTCCAATTTACGAAGTTCGGATTTGCAGCTCGTTACACCGTTTACTTCCAACATATTTAAAAAGTTTCTTCCCAAATTCTAGTTTGTGGCGAGGAAGTTTTAGCGTGGTACTGTGGTACCTTTATGCTGTTTCTGGAGTCACATGGTTACGGAGTGACATCAATAAATACAAGCGATTTGAGGCCTTTTTGTAGGAAGATTTAAGTGGAAGCTTTGGTCAAGGGTGTGGCCCACATAAACATAGGATGTTGTATTCACTATAAGCTAGTCTTTTACAAAGGCAGTGTTATAACTCCTTCAAGCACAAAAATACAAGCTTTTATTGGCTTCCGAGATTTTAAAAATCAACCAGAAATGATTTTCAAGATATTCCGTTTGTTTTGTCGCCAATCTTTAAACTCTGATTCCTTAGGAACTCCTGCAGCTTTTAGATGGGTGGGTTTATACGACTGTTTATGTTTCACGCTTTGTGGAAAATCAAAGAAATTGGAAGAAATGGGAATTGCATATAAATATGCGACGTTCATTAGTACTTCAAAACTGCTACTCAACCTTTTTCAAAATGTAGAATGGGCGTTTACAGTGAATTTTGTCGAATTATGCAGTATTTGGTGGATATAGTTTTTACGAAAAATTCGGATGGGAGGATGCCTGACTGACGCCTGAAAAAGTACAGGATGAAGAATATATTTTCCTTCGATTCTGAAAGTTTCATGGTTGAGACTGTAGGAGGTCATGAGGAATCAGGGTTTAAAAATTGGCAACAAAATAAACTTAATTTCTTAATATTTATTTCTGATTGGTTTTTACGATCTTTGAAGCCAATAGAAGCAGATATTCTTAACTGTACTAGAGGGAGTTTTAAAACTGCCTTTGTTAAAATTTCAATAAGACGAGGCGAGACGCGCTTTATTTGAATAGATCAATGAAAGTTGTAAGTCCTTCTTATACGTCCATAGTATAAAGCGAGATTTCGCAGTTGATCTAACAGATAATAAAAACTCTATCAATGAATGTACAGTTAACTCCCGGTAACTCGAACTCCCACGGGACCTAAGAAAATAGTTCGAGATAACGAATGTTCGAGTTAAGCGGAGCTCCCGTTAAGTCGAAATCAGACAAAAATAAGATAATAGTTGGAGTTATCGCGATTTTTTCTTATGTCATCATATCAAACTACAGTACATATTGTAGCATATACATATTAAACACTACTGAAAGAAGTTTCGTATGTCAGTTTGTTTTAGTTTTTCTGTGAGATCACATTCTACGAGTGAACTGATTTGATTGACATGAAATCTAAATAAATTTTTATAAATCGAGTCTTTTCTGTTTACTCTTTTTCTGAAAGTTCGAGTTATCCGAAGAAATTTGCCTCAGGGGGACAAAAAAAGGGTTCGAGATAACGAATGTTCGACTTATCCGAGGTTCGAATTAACCGGATTTTTTTATGAGAAAGTATTAAGGAAATTCCAAGGGAGCAGAGAAAATAGTTCGAGATAACGAAAGTTCGAGTTATCCGGTGTTCGAGTTACCGGGATTTCACTGTATAATAACAATAATAATAACAATAATAACAATAATAACGGATTTATTTCAAGCTTTTCCAAAATTTAGAATTTGGTTCTTCGTCTAGATAATATGAAAGAACAAAACAGTATATATGTGTGCGTTATCAAAATGTAAAACACATAGGATAGAAACAGACAAGAGAAGTGTGAAATGGCAAAAACAAACTTAAAAACAACCTGAAGGGAATAAAGATGATAAACTAGCTGTGTCTCAGTAGTTGTATCTGATTGTATATGATATCAATCAGATGTGATGGCCAGATATCAGATATGATTAATATATTGTATCTGATTGATATATGATAACAATCAGATATGATGACCAGATATCAGATATTATTGATATATTGTATCTGATTGTATATGATAACAATCAGATATGATGGCCAGATATCAGATATGATTGATATATTGTATCTGATTGTATATGATATCAATCAGATATGATGGCCAGATATCAGATATGATTGATATATTGTATCTGATTGTATATGATAAAGGTAGAATGTATTAAATAAACCAAATGATGCAATTGCTTAAAGGGAGGGATCAGGAGACTAGTACGAGTAGATACTGCAGAAAATTGAAATCAGATGAAAGCTAGATTAACAAAGTATTAGGACTGTAAGCTGTGCTTAAAAAAAAGTAATGTAGAAACAGACAAATATAGAAGTTAATACGATACAACAAAATAATTCTAAAATTGAGAGAATACGTGCTGTGGCTTTATCAAAAAGTTACTTTTTGTAGCAGTAGTGAAGCTTGAGTAACTGTCTGCAGTTCGGCATATTAATTAACTTCTGTTATATTAGACTCGCGGTTATTGGAACATGCACTTATTCGAACTCGTAATAGATGAATTTCATGTGAAGATCCTTAAAATATTTCCTATCAGGATCCTAGTAAGATCCTAGTAGTAAGTAACTATTGATTTTGATAGGTATTGTAAATAAAAACTATATAAAAATTAACGAGATTTTGATAAATAAAATGAAAAAAAAAGGTTCGTGTAAACTAAGTGGTGATGGAAGGTGTGATAGCCCTGGGCATAAAGCTAAATACTTGACGTATTCATTGATGGATTGGGTAACGGATGTTAACTGGAATGTCAGTTACGAAGTGTCAGAAATGTAAACATTCAAAATTAACCAAAAAACAGGTTAAAGCTAAACAGTGGTTAAAACCTGATTCAGATGCTATTAAAGCATTGCAAGAAATTATGAGATCGAAAGCAAATTTAAAATTGTGACATTCTCACACACTGGTACTCTGGAGACCTATCATCCACTAAACAACAAGTGGGCCCCTAAAAGCAAACATTTCTCGTAGTTAGGAATGGTGAGGAGAAGTCAATTGGCTGTGATGGATTTTAACAGTGGCAGTGATTTAGAACACTCGACGACAAAATCCGGGGAGAAAAGATATAACTGTCAAAGCCAGCAAAATTTCATAATTTCATAATTTCGTTATTTCATAATTTCAAAAGGATAATTACAGAGACAATTGTGCTGAATCTAAAGTATTACATGAGATACCAACAATACCAGATATTCCAAAAAATATGCGTGCCTAAACCTGATAAACAAAAGTTGATTAAAAATCAAATTTCAAGGTTTAGATGAAAAACAATATATATGTTTTATTTTATTTTTGTTTTATTCTGTATTATGATATTCACTGAATATTCCTCAATCTTCTTTTCCCTTCCATATACAAAACATATTTACCATCTGGGTCTGGATATTTATTTCAAATTCCATATGACACAGGATTAGTGCACATGTATTATAGTGCGTTTATATGATATGCAACATGAAATTTTCATTGCGGGATCAAATTGTGTCTTGTTAACATTTAATTTCATTTCGCTTCAAAACTCATTAAAAATTAACCGGACTACTTCATACATGTACATAGTGTAAAGGTTTTAACAAAAAACAATTTCTGAAAAATCTCGTGTCACCTGAAATGAAATTGAATTTAAATAAAAGCTGAGAGATTTTAACTTTCCGACATTTTACTAATTGTGTATAAAAAATTGTTTATAGTTTTTAACATTTTATTTATTTTACGTGTAACTTTTTTTTACTTTTATTTTGCAAAGGACACACATTTATAGCAGTTTTTAAATTATTTGTATATCTTTGTAAAACATTCATAATAAATAAATAAATAAATAAATAAATAAATAAATAAATAAATAAATAAATAAATAAATAAATAAATAAATAAATAAATAAATAAATAAATAAATAAATAAATAAATAAATAAATAAATAAATAAATAAATAAATAAATAAATAAATAAATAAATAAATAAATACACTATCCATTTAATTGGATTCAATAAAGTCTCTAAAATGTATTTTGGTTTCCTCTTTTTAATAAACTTTTTTTGTATTTTTTTTTTCACAGAATTCCAATATGTTTATAAAAAATATTCTTGACGTATTGAAATCATTGAAAGCCATTGACGCTGTTTGTGAAACAGACGTTGGTCCTGTGGAACAAGCCACAACTTTGGATGATTTCCAGGCATTGAGGAATTGTCTTCAAGCCAAGGAAAGTCGCACCAAAATGGTAAATCATAATTTATAGCATAAAGACCCCTGAAGGCAGTTTTCAACCCTGTAAATTGTGACATACGTATGCGCAATTTACGAAGGTTGAACTTTTTGTCACCTATATGTAAGGGCAAAATGATCATGGAACAAGCAATAAATGATTGAAAAGTTTAGCTCGATTGGCCAAAATATTTTCTGTTTCATTGGAAATCGATAAACTTTGTCCTTTGGCTTATTTGCAATAAACGCTTGTATTTCCTTTCTATAGGCAAAGCAAATACAATGTAGATATATACAAAGGACACATCTGGGACACCCCACCCATATCATGCGCATACAGGACACATTGCTTTAAAACGCTTTAAAACGCTTCATGAACATTGTGCAAATGGTTAATCAGCCCGGTACCTAAGCGAATTTAAGTTCTCTAAGAATGGTATATTTGGCAAATCCCCTTATAGGCTGTTTAAACATAAATAGTTTGAAAAATAAAATCATTGATGTAAGAGCAGTTTTCCAAAAGGTTTCCCTGGATTATTTCGCTTTTTCTGAAACCAAATTAGATGAGTCTTTTCCAAATGCTCAATTTCGTATAGATGGTTATGAGATTAGAACAAGAAAGGGTAGAAACAAAAACGGTGGAGGTCTTATAGAATACTTTTAAAAAAAGTTTTGTCTGCAGACAGGCTAAAACTGCAAATGTAACAGAAAATGAAATTATATGTTCAGAAACAACAATAACAGATAAAAAATGGGCCATTGTCAGTGCCGACCACCTACTATTTCAAATTTGCAAGATTTTTTTAAAGATATGGAATATGTCCTTAATAGAATTATTTCCAAATGCGACAATATAATTGTTCTTGGGGATTTAAATATCGATACACATAACACTAAAGATTGTAGTTTTAGGTACTTAGTTTCGTTTTTAACTCTGATTTAAGAAGAAACATGTTTTGCAAGTTCTTCAGGTTCCTCTATTGACGATAACAATGATAACATAATGATTATAAAGGACCAAATACCACCTAAACTTGCTCCACTGGCCAGTGAGTTTAAAACCAACAAAACATGCTATAAATGGTAGCATAAAACAGAAAACATTCCCATGTAACGCAAAACGTGCAACTGTTACACCACTAGACAAAGGAAGTAAGGATAAGAATAGTGTTAGAAATTATAGGGCAATAAGCGTTCTTAATTTCTTTTCAAAAATTTAAAAAAAATAATAAAGAAGCAGATAATGTCTTTTATTGATAACAAGTTATCAAGTTATCTTCTTTCTTGTCCGCGTACAGAAAAAATACACACAACACGTTTTATTGAGATTAATCGAAGATTGGAAAGAAAAGTTTGATATGAATTATTTTGTGGAAACTGTCTTAATGGATCTTTCCAAAGCTTTTGATTGCATTCCGCACGACTTAATCATAGCAAAATTACACCCGTATGGTTTAGATTTAAATGTACTTGAGTATGTACTCTCATATCTTACGAATAGAGAACAAAGTACTCGTGGAAATGGTATATTCAGCCTTTTTCAATCGATTCTCTCTGGAGTCCCTCAAAGTTCAATTCTAGGACCGATCAATTTTAACATCTTCCTCAATGATTTATTTTATTTCATTATGAATAGTAAGTTACACAACTATGCCGATGATAATACCCTCTCTGGTTATTCTAATTCATTGACTAATGTAATAAAACTTTTGGAAGAAGAATCTGATATAGCACTTTCATGGCTCAAAAATAACAAAATGATAGCAAATCCTGAAAAATTTCAAGCAATTTTGCTCAGTAAGGGCAAAAGTGACAATTCAAAATCCGAAATAAGAATAGGTGAGAAAATCACATGTCAAACGTCTAGGTATAAAAATTGATCAAAAATTAAAATTCGACTTACATGTTAAGAATTTATGTCAAAAAGCCTTTGCACAATTGATTGCTCTTTTCAGATTCGAAGGTATGTTACCCTTTAAAGCAAAGCAAATATTAGTTCAAAGTTTTGTATACGCAAAAGTTAATTACTGTCCGTTAGTCTGGCATTTTTCGCCTGCAAAATCTCTTCTAAAAGTAACAAAAATCCATGAACGTGCTTTGCGCTTCCTCAATTATCAGGAAAATCATAAACTATGTAAGGTTTGGGACTTCCATCAGAATGAGAATTTTATGAGTTTACTACGAATAAAAAATCTATGTACGGAAGTATTCAAGTTTCTGAATGGCGTTAGTCCTACATATATGAAAACTATTTCCTCTTAAGCATAATTCTAGGCCTGTAAGAAGGAAAAACAGTAATAACTTTCGTGTATAGTTCTATTCCTATTCAAAATATTACCACATATGCAGCATTATTGATCTTGGGGGCGTTTTACATAGCAACATTTAGCCGTTATTTTCACAAAAATATGCATTAGTTTTTAATAGAAAAAAGATGAACGCAACATAAGATTAGTAAAATTACGAAATTCAACGTCTACTTTAGCAAGTAAATCGATTTTCTTCAGTGGAAAAATTCGAGATGCTACAAAATTAATAACAATATCTTGGTTACTTTTTCTGGTGAGCAAAAGTACATTTCTTGAATTTCATATATTACAAGCCGAAATCTATCGTATGAGGATAAGAGGTCTATCATATACTATCTTTTTGTTCAGGAGCTTTGTTGGAGAAATACACCAAAGTACACTATTTGATCTGCGACTTATTAAAACGTGCCGGAAGGAAGAAAACAGATACCACACAACAAGTTGACGACGAAAGCGACTTCAGCCCAACAACGACTTGATCCACACACCACTTCATGTTATCGCCCCTTGTTAGGCCGCCCTCTATTGGCGCTATTTTTTTAAATGTCCACGGTCACACTCTCACAAACAATCATCTAACGCCGGTCATGTTAATGTCAAGTCATGAAAATTAATGCCCTCAAGGGTCAGCGTAAAATGGATCAAGAAGGTATTTAGTTTCAGCTGTTATTTCGAAGTTGCTGTACGAGTGTAAATATATTTATCTTTTATGTACATGTGTGTGAATTTTTCCGAGAAACCAAAATGGCTACTTGGTTCCCATTAATTCAGCCCAAAAAGTTCAAATTCATATTAATTCTCATCAAGTGTTTTATCTATAATTTATATTTATTGTTTGAGTTTCCACAATTGTTGAAATAAGAGATATATTTTTTGAGTTCAATTTGTAACTTTAATTGTTAAGATTTAAATGTAAATTTTTATTTATAAATATATGTATAATATCTATTTCTAAAATTTCGTGTCTTTCCACCTTTTTAGTCATTTCCACAATAGGCAGTTAGATAGACCTATCCTTGCAAGTGTACGATAAACGTAAATGAAATCAATCTAGGCCACAATGTTCCCGAAATAAGCGAAAAAGAACTAAATTGTGGACGTCTTGATTGCGTTCATAGGACGTCTAATAAGTTCCTATAAACGTCTCCTGGACGTTTATTGGATGTCCCAAGCTCGACGTGTGTGGCGCTATACAGACGTCACTTTGGACGGGGACCAAAGAGTTTCATTTGGTTCGCCACCGGGACGTCCTGAAGTCGTACCTAATGGGCGTCCACAAGTCTCAAATGGAGCTAACGCGGTCCGTCTTCTGGACGTCCCCGTGTCCACTGGGCCAGAACGTTCGTTAAAATACGTGAACTGAAAGGCGTTTCCGTTGTTTATTTTATCTAAAAATACTTGAGCATAGTGAATTAATCATCAGCAATTCACTGATGGTTGTCATTTTCTACGAAAGTTAATTTTAACAAGATGCCCTTACAGGCAGAAGGATTTCTGCAAAACTGCCGAAAATGCTGAAAAATCTCATTAAGTGAAAGCCAAAGTTCTTTCTGATGAAATAATGAAATGCGATGAATTGCTAATACCGAAAATAATATGTGATAAAAATATAAGTATATATGTGTATGTGTTTCCCAAGTAAGCACATGAAAATTTTTTTAAAGTTTCACCATTTTGTGGTGTAAATTAAAATAATGTCAGAAATGCAACTGATCATAGTCATGTTAAAAATTGAATTCGAAAAATATGAATGTACCTAATAAGCAAATGTTGAACGGGTATCGTCAAATATATCAATTAAATCTAAAAACCTTGACACAAATTAGATACCGATCGACAACCGACTCCAAAAACCGAAAGATTCAGCTGAAACGTTTTAATATGCCAATCCCGTTAGATAAACACACTCTTTGTGTTGGTAGTATTATAAAATATCATATTTTTATTATTATTTTCAGATGTGGGCAGCTAGTGTAAACTACTTCTAGTATAAGTTGATTTGAAAATTAGTATAATTTGTTTATGCTTTCATTTTATACGATTTTGAAAGTCGACACTAACTTATTGGGTAGCCACTATCTCACTGAGAGCTATGTTTAATAGTTTTGTATTCATTTTAGTTTTTTCACCTTGTATTTATCAACTCTAAATAAAGACAAAAATAATATTTAAAAAATTAGGAAAGTAATAAATCATTGTAATTTAAGAGTGTGGCTAGAACACTAAAGCTTATGTGTGTTTTAATGAAAGTTTAGGATTTCATAACATCCCTGAATAAATTATCTAAAATACTCTTATTTGGAGACTTTAGAAGCTCTGATAATAACATTTTCCTCTTTAGATTATATGAATGATACATCATGGTTTCGCTATTCTTCATCATTTTGCTTCTTGGTCAAATTGCTTTAAGTAAGTTTTCTTTTATGTTTATAACTTGTTAATTCGCCCTGATATTACAAGGATATTAATATAACATTATTTGTGTACGGCAATTTATTCTTAAGTAAAGTTAGAAATCAACAAGAAGTCTAGATAGGATCCACAATGTACACAGTGAATGGACGCATGATTGTTTCCACGAACACTTGTATGCATCATCAAAAGTTTCAGAAAGTTGCACAAACTTTAAAGCAATTTCCATGTAAAGAAAATATTAGATGTACACATTGAACTTTTGCTATGGTAGACCAGCATATATGTCACAGTTTAATCACCGATGTAGCCTATGCATCTGAGCTCTGGAAAAACAATGTTAAATCCAGAACCTGACCTCTCCATAACACTCCTTCTAATGGGTGATAAAAGAATAGTCATATGTTCGCTTTTTGGCATTTTCCCTTAAACATAAAATTTAGCGTATATGTTAACAGGTTTACCAGGATCTTTCCAAATCATATAGGGTTGGAAATTGTTCTTTTCGTAATGCAAATGAATAACGAGCCCATTTACATTGTAATCGAATACACAGCCGTCTTAGTACTTGCTGTAATACATTCACACTGTGGGCTTCCAATCGCTATTTCATCTTTTTCAAAGCAGCCAAGCAATCACTGACGAAAAAATAGAAATTGCTCAATTGAGATTAGTCGTCATCAGCAATTTGCTTACCCTGCCCTGACTTTTCCGCTATAGGATCAAGATAAGTACCATGGCTTAAATGGAAACTGGGGATTCCTAAACAAGCCAGTAACAATAATCAATAGGCACCCCTGAAATGCACATCATGCAGCAAAACAGCAACTTGGAAAGAAACCATATTACACACTCTCACAGACAAAATAAAACAAACAACAAACAAAACTGACATAGATAAAATTTAACAAATATGATAAAGATGCCATCATAAAATAGGTAGATATAATGAAGAGTAAAAAGAAACGATATTCAGTGATCGCCCTTCTACACCCTCATGCACCACTAACAAAACCAACAACACACTTAGCTTAAGCAACAAAAAAGAAAAACTTAAAAAAACTGCGATGGGTTAAGTACAGTATAAAAACCTATAATTCAGTTTGGTGGTGTGGTGTGTAAAGAGAGGATGGTGTTGGATATTTAATCATCATAATGGAGGAGAGCCTTAAATTTCTTGAAAACAGAAACCAAAAATTCGCTTGAAAAATAACAACAACAATAACACAGCAGATCTCAGTGTAATACAACACTCTTTATTGCTTTACACGCAGAAAACCCTCAAAAATAATAATTTAGCTCTTTCACAACATGTTGATTTGATGTGATGTTTCCCACATGGTCGTAATGAATCCAATCGCTACGCAGCACAACCATTTTGTAAACCACTGTAAAAAAATAAATGCCACTTCCTTAACAATCCTCCAATTCAATGAACAGTTTCTTCGCTTTCCAGCACAGGTTACTACCAAAAACAACGACATTGTGTTTGTGTTTTCATTCGATTTTTTTATGTATATACTTCCACTCGTTAACTTTACAAAACGATCAGTTCCACGAAAAAGAAATAAATTCAAAACCATTTGCTATACCACAACTTCTTCTGTGCAACCATTTTTAATAACTGTAAATAATAAATAAGTATGATGTACTTATATGTTCTCATATTCTTCTTCTTCTTCTTCTGTATATGTACACGTTTTTACTATAAGCCATATTTTTCTTCCACTCGTTAATTCGTTTTATTATAATACTTTACTTCGCTTCATTTTCTTCGTTCATTTTGCGAAGCAATCTTTATACGAAAACGAACACAAATAATTTGTTTAAATTTTAAAAACACTCATTTTTTTCTCCATCATATACGCCAAAGTAGTAAACTTACTAATACTTTCTCAGCAACAAACAATATTATTCTTTGCTTTTGAAATAAAAACAAGAGCCTAGTGGCTTGAAAGTCAGCGCATGCATGCATTTTGGCATTTTGGCTTCATATATTTGATGCAGTACCATGAAATTTTGCCGTATCTATTTTTACTATTAATCGAAAAAACTCGCGGACGATAATTGATGAACCGATCAGAATTGGCGATATTAATCCGCACAAAAATGAGAGTGCGAGAAGCTGCAAGTTTTTATTTGGTTGCACAGGGACACGAAAAGGTGTTAAGACGGTTCTCCGTAAAATCACATCTGGATCCCCTCAATCAACATTGATACAGCGGTCACCATTGGTACTAACCAAATGTATCCGCTAAAGGGGCTACGAAACCAATCACGTGATCTTAAGATTTATGGTGTAGCACTAAAACTCAATTTGAGGCAAGAGATACGATAATAATTATGGCTGGCGGGAAAAAAAGTAAACAAACACAACAATCACATGATTCATGTCGTAGCCCCTTTAAATGGATGTTTGGATTTCAAGGAGAATAGGCATTGGCTCCTTCAAAATATGTCCACTATAGAGGTTTTGCTGTTGTAGTTGCTCTGCAATAAATCTTCCCGAGTCTTTGTTTATACACTCTGTTTTGATCTGCAATCGTGTGCAAAAATATTGGGACAAAACTCTTTCTTACATGGATTGCCCCCTTCCCCTTGAAATAATGTGGAGAACACATGGAAAGACAATTCGGATAGTTCCAAGCCATTTGGAACTCACACATCAGCAACTCAACATTGTTTGTGTGGGGGAGGGGGGATGGTTTCGTCCCAATATATTTTGCACACAATTGTAGTCAGCACATGCAGCCTCGTTTTTATGAAATTTATTGTTTCAATGTTTTAACTATATTACTTAGCAAGTGTTTCTCGTGTTCGCCGCAGATTGCGCCAAAATCAAGGCCTAATTTCAAAACTGCAGTTATAATATAACAGGTATTTGATAGCCTTCAGCCATCAGTGTTAGGCAAATCATCAACGCTTAATAATTCATTGAAATATCCTAGCATCGAATACAAGAAGCTTCCTAATTCTTAAATGTGATCTAGATCAAAAGTTTTCCAATATCATAAATTTTTTATAGCCGAATAAATTATTCCAAATAAACTGTTGCAAGTGCACTAAGTGCCAGCAGCATCTCCAAATCTTGGATCTCGTTAATGGAAAGAGCCCTGGATTACATTGCGAACAAGAGCACTCATCATCAAACAGAATATTTTTCAGAGGAAAGATGTCAACAGAGGAAAAAAGTCAACAACAATAAATAGTAAATAAATAATAATCACATTAACAAATTTTTACAACTTCTTCTTGTCACAGCTCTAATTCGGTACTTTATATCACTTGGTTACTTAAATTACCAATTACCAATTACGAAATCTTATAAGCATGACTGCAGGATCAACAGGAGCTTCAGTTGGCTCTAAAAAATAGAGTAAACAAACTATGGTTATAAACAAGAGCCATTAAAGCTTCAACAATTTCTGCAGAATTGCTATTAAAATTTCTAATTGACGAGCAACTATAATAAAATGGGCTGATAAAGGGAGAGGGAGAAAAATTATTTGCTGAACAAAGACTTCTGTTTTTAATCTTAAAAAATATTAAAATCAGGTCCATACACAGCTAAATTTGCAGAATCATTTGAATTCACATTGTTAAATTTTTTTGGCATTTCTCTATAAAAAAACATCAACACTTATAATATACCAGAGAGCTTCTTCCCTTATACCACTTGAATGAGTAATAAAATCATTAAATGCAGCATTTCACACATTCTTATATATACCTCTATCTTTATTTTTAAGGGTTATATTTCGTATAATAATCATACGCTTCTGAAAAAATATTTTCGGTTTAGTTTCAGGAGTGACCTGCAACTAGGCCTTTTCGTTGAACTGATTTTAATCAATCTTATTGGTTCGACAAATCAAAAAAAATTAACATGTTCAATTTTTAAACTGTTGCATTTGATTAAGATTGAATTCACAAAAAATACATAATTTTAGTCTGGTGATTAATCTGGCGATAATGAATAATTTCATTGTGTATCACATAAGTTGCCAAATTTATATTATATATATACAAGCCGTCAAGGTGTCTTTCAAAAAACGTCAGTTATCCCATATTTCCCATTGGTTATCGAGGTTAGATGTCACGTAAGAAATCTTTACACACACTTTCAGGTGAGCCTTTCAGTTGCTATGCTTACAGTCAGGGAAAAAGGGAAATTAGGCTGTAATAGCTTTAGTTTAGATGTACAGCCCAATTAGGAGAAAAATACGGCTTAACTTGGATGTAAACAGCGCTAAGTTAAAAGATATTTTTCTATTTTAATTGTTGATAGTCGTGAGACAAATTACAGCGCAACAAACAGTGGAATCACTTCCTTCGATGTTCTAATGAATTTTACAGACTTGCCAATTTTGAAGCTATTAAAATAGTGAGTTATATGATATTGAACCTAAAAATACCGTAAGAAATGAGATAAAACCGTGAGATTATGTATTTTACCTGGTTTAGTGAGTTTCTAAAAGTAACATAGTTCACAAAACCCTAATAACGTAATCAAAATCATTCTCCGACTTTGTCGGCATCAAATTAGACTTGTTCCCCGCGCTTTCACTGCACGAAAAATTATTATTTATTATCATGGCCCGAATACACTTGTATACAAAATCGCGAAGTTAAATTGGAATGAATGTATCGTTTGTTTACATGTCAGCGCAGAGTCTATAAAATAGTCTGCTCCACGACGGACGGGTCGAACAGGGTCGGATACAAAGTCTTAACGATTACCTATACTAAGAAGATAATGGTTCTTGTTTTTCTTTGTTGGGCATACAGCAAGTTCCAGAAAGGCGTGAGGTTGCTTTTCAAAACCGTGAGAGCGTGAGAATTGACCAAAATCCGTAAGAGTTGGTAGGTCTGATTTTATGTAAACAATTCTCGAAATTATGACATGATCAGTCACAGAACACAGCCTGCGCTATAAAACCGTTCTGTAGCTTTCATGGTTTTGTTTGACAAGAAGGACTTGCTGCGAAACAGAAAGACTCCTAACTTAGCTGTATGCATCCAAGTTGCTGATCATTCAGGCTGCATTCAAAATTACACTTTTGGTGCCTCAATCAAATTCCTACCTCGACACCAACCAGTGACAACTGAAGAAGGAGAAGATAGAGAGGATGTTGTTCGCAAAAAATACTTCACTTACCTACTTTATACTTGAGCCTGCCTAGACAAACAATATTACAAGATGAAGATGATGAATCCGTCAAAAATAGCAAAATATTTTCTTTCTAATTTTGAAGCATGCGTATTTTTTACTGCAAAATAAAAAAAGCTGCTTCGCACACTGGCTTCACAGAGGAGTGAAGCCGTTTCGTTTTTCTACGTGGTCTTAGCCTGTAACGAATATTACATGGATCCATACTAGTAAATGGAGGCACAATGCGAATGCGTGGAAACTTAAGGCCAGTTGCTTGCACGCTGACCAACAATCAAAAACTACAAAAAACGCATTTTCGCTCTTCTTTTTCACCAAATAAAAATGATCGTTGAGAATATTTCATAAAAAACAACAACATTGCATTGCATCCTCCACCGTGGAGAACATTCATTGTCTTCTTTCACGTAGTGTGTTTCTCTTTCACATGAAAAATCTACAAAGAGAATTTTTATTATATATACGGTTGCTCGGAGGCATTCCCGGCATGGATGCATACAAAATGATTAACAGCAGCATGTTATTGGCCTTCGTATGCAATACAATATATACACTAATTATAAAAACTAGCAGCCAAGGCGGCGTCACTCGCCGCTTATATTCAGCATGCGTCGTCAGCCACTAAGAATTTACGAAAAATAAATCAACGAATTAGCAACGAAAAGTTACTTATGTCACCCCATCGCCAATGTCGCGGACCCCAAACAACGTCAGTTATTCCTATTGGTTCTCGAGATAATTTTCCCTAAATCTTGCATTCTATTTGGGTCGTAATGCATTAGTTTCATATTGACGTCACACACACAAAAAAATAATTTATGTGCAATCTAACATAACTGACTCCCCTCTGACTAACTGACTCCTCTCTCACTACTCGTGTCCACCATTTTGCTTGACAGACAGACAGACAGACAGACAAACAGACAGACAGACAGACAGACAGACAGACAGACAGACAGACAGACAGAGGATCGGAATAATATATAAGATAGGAAAATAAAGAAAATCGAAATTAAGTCTCACATTTAAATCTTTGCGAACATTTTGCTTTCTCTGACATCAATATCAGGCATGATGTCATTCGCCCTGAATAATTTCCTACTCCCTCTAATGCACCTTCCAATTGATCAGCTGAGCGGGAAGGAGATTTTTCTTCTTATCCATGAAATGGTTTCACTAGTGAAATCATATAAGCTTATGACTCGTGCTCGTGTGACTTCCTAAGTTTATAAGTTTATAACTTCTGTATATTTATAAATAAAACACTTAACTTATTTTGCATATAATTACATTTATCCTTTTATTTAATAGGACTTCTTTGAAAACAATGTAAATATATTTATGTATTATACGACTGAATGAACCATCCTGTATAAACATTTGATAATAATAATTATAATAATAATAATAATAATAATAGTTTTACATTTTCTCTTCTCTGCGATTGTTTCAGCCGAATAGTTTTTTTTATATTTACAACCCATTCCACCTGTGACTGAAAAAAATGAATGGGCATAAATCTTCCATGTTCGACTTCTATCACACTTCTGTCATTGTACGCACGCTTATTTTCTTTCTCGTTTACTGTATGCTTTCTCGAGACTCAGGTTTGTGAATCATTCAGCGATCGTGTTGAATACCCTTACGTCAAACAATGCCATTTGACCCGCTTGCCAAAAACTTCGTGCACATACATCCAACCATGCTTCATTTCCACTTATCGCCGTATTATCTCTTAACAACTACCATGTCAATGGCGTCATAAGATGTTTTGTTGCTACATCTTTGCAGACAGTTTGGCTGTTAAATTTTTCAACTCGTTGTGTCTCGTATTTAATATACGAGCTTGATCTGCGATGTATGCTCAAGCCCACCATGCTCGGTGGTAATGTCATAAGAACAAGTAACTACACCCAGTATGTTTGGAATACATATTGGTTGCATTTGGATTATATCCAAATTTTGGATCGATTTCACCAAGTTTGTCCCACCAACTCCTCAGGTCCAATAATCTTCTTGCGGCCGTTGCATCATCAACGTATTCAGCACTTTGACGCAAACTCGACGAGGGTGAGAAGAAGTGGGATCGTAGCAATAGCATATATTGCCATGGAAACGGGATCCCTCTGTGTTGTTCCTTCACTGGATGCCAGCTCGCCTCCTCCGAGAATGAATAGTCTAGATTCGTCCAAGCAGCAGTTTCTTACGAATGCTGCCAAACTTGGACAGATAATCACAATGTTGTTTAGGAAAGCTTTTCTGTTCACTGCGTTGAATGCATTACTTGCATCAACGAGGATGACTCCGTCCGACTCCTCTTCAAAGATGATCTGCATTGCATGTATCAGAGCTTCGCAACCTGCTTGTTGACCTGCACATACCTGTAGCGATCCTCACTGACGACATAACATCTTCTCTAACCGGCATGGTTCATGTTTTCTGTCAACAATTTCATAGCAACGTTTACTTTACCCTTCTGCATACGATCTTTAAATGCTTTTAAAATTTCCGCAATGGTTTTATTTTTGGGAAATGACTTCAAGTTGCTTTGTATTGTTTCAGCTTCGTGCAAAAGGTCTCTCAGTCTTCCAGATGTTCATAGATCCATTTGTCGTTCCAAAACTTTCAAATACTCTTTTGCTTTCGACTGTTTCGAGGGTTTCTGCAATATAATAGCAGGAATGATCATCAGAACTTTGATACAAATGTCTCTCATGGGCGACCCATTCATGTATTAGTCTTGTCATTTCATCAATAAATTTCTCTCCAGCTTTCCCTGTTGGAACTAAGAACAAGTTCTCTTTCCAATAAACAATTTCTTCATAAATTTCATTGATGGAAGTCTTTATATATTTATCAGATGGTTAACCCCAACGATATCTTATCTTTGGTGTTGATAACGTTTTGTCTGGTGTCACAGCATAGTTGTCATCTTCCACCGATTGATCTGGTGTTAAGAAGGGTATATTTGGTGCAGAATGATATGAAGGTGGAATTATATTTATGATATCTGGTGGTTGCAATGCAGTAGGTTTTGGTTCCGCATTTGTTGTTTCGGAATCTTTTTGTTTCCCCTTTCTTCGAAAATGAATGATCACACAATGTACATGGAAAATGCTGTTTCAAACTTTCCCGGTCAAACTTGTAAGAAACAGACCGTGACAAATCCCACACGCAAAATATTTTACTAAACTAAAAAGTAGATGCACACCTATATAAGAAGATAACGTTGAGTGCCGGCTGGGAAGTGCTTCATGCTTCATGTTTTTGTAGAACAATTCAATGGTACTGATTTCGAATCTGGATATCATTTCTTATATTTTGGCCACTAAGGAAACCACATCACGTTATGTTAAGTGAACTCTCGTTTTGTCCTTGAGAAGCGGTCAAGCAAAGAAGATTTCAAAAGAGCAAATTTTGATAAAATGAAGAAAGAACTTTCACTAGACTGGGACGAACACTTCCATGATTGCAGTGGAAATACCAACAAAATATGGGAAAAGTTTGAAAGAAAGTATAAAGAAGTAGAGGAAACATGCATCCCAAAAAGAAATGTAAATGTTAGAAAACATAGATACAGAAAAAAAAGAAGATGAATGCCGTCTGTGAAGAAGATATCTTAAAAGTAAAGATGGCATGATTTATCAAGAATACTGTAGATATCGCAACCAACTTTGTAGAATGACAAGGAAGGCTATGAACCAAAGAGAAGAAAGAGCTCGCAGGCAAGATTAAACTAGCATCCATCACTGTTATCTTTAAAAATGAAGACCATTTATTAACATAGACGTTGAATTTCGTATTTTTACTAACTTCATGTTGCGTTCAAGGGAATTTTGAATTGCACACCTCTGCAGTTCATCCAAAGTTTTTCTGCCATTCGCGCTATTCCACTGCCCTGAAAAAATCCAAAAAGATTTGTGTCAGACTCTGTTTAGGAATAAAATTATTTATGCCTAGTGTAAACTACACCAATTCGGCTTCTTCGCTACCACGATACGTACCTTAATTGATTAGATTTAAACAGCCGTGAGATCGACTAAAATTTTCCCCGACTTTATTTTTTCCCGACTATATTTAAATCCGACTTTTATATCCCCGATAAGGTAAAGATTTAAACAGATAGAAATAATCTGTTTTTAAAAATGAAGCATGTAAATATCCGCCTATTTGATACTAAATACAGTTGCTTTTCCGCGCCGAATTTTTAAAGTTTCTCAGGTAAAACAGCCGTGCTGATAAAAATGGTTGGGGAAAATTGACTAAAACTGATTTAAACTTTCGGGCATTCATGATCAGAAACGAGCATCAAAGTGAGCCATATCAAAAAACAAATCGAGAGACACTTTGCGCAAAAAGAATACGAACTGTCATCACAGACATTTTTATACGTTACATGCGAATTAAAAATAATTTACTGCCTTCAGCGAGATTCTTGATTTTACAGTAACTTCGGTTAATTCGAACAAAATGTCTGATACATAGTGCGTTCGAATTAGTGGACGTATAATTTATAAACTACATTTGGTGTTTTGTCGTCTACCTCTGTATCCTAAGGTTTCATTTATATTATTTTCCCAAAATCTCTCTCCATTTCACTCCTTATTTTACTGTAAATTTGCATTTTATTAATTACTTCTTATACGGTAAAGCGGACATTTATGGAGGAAGAATGCTTGGTTATTGATTGACTCATTAGAATGCTCTTTCAAAAATATCGTTAAAAATTTCTTCCCTTAAAAGAAACTAAATACGTGTATAGTGAAAATTAAATGCAAATCTGTTCCGCGAAAATTAAAACGCGCAAGGTAGCATTAACCATGACAACGAATCAAATTCGCTGAATTAAATTTGTTTTGTTTACTTTGAATTAATTAGAACAGAATAGAGTAAATCAGAGTAGATAATGTTTTTCATAGAAACTTGTAAAAGCTTGTAAAAAACTCATCAAGAATGAACAAATATCATATTTTGAGCCAAGTTTGCTATTCACTTATTTTCCTTTTTTGCGACCAATAGAATCATTAGTTACCAGTCAGGAATAAAGTTGCCAATATGTTTATTGTAAACAAATGACTACAAAAGGTTTGTTAGTATTAGGTTAACGGATTCCCAACATGATATGAAGAGAGGATTTATTTTACCAGACTTGAACATACTGACCCACCAAATGACGGACATGAATAAAGTTGAAGGATGTAAAAATTAAATCAAAATAACTTTAAAATTCTTCTAAGTAAAACCATTGGTTTTGAGGCTTACAGACGTGTAATATATATAATCGTTCTTATGTGCTTTATGTCACCATCAGTAAAATGAAAAATTAGATGATAAGGATGTATATTTGAATATAAATATGTGGTAATAACATAATCACTCCATTTTATTTTCCAGTATCATGTGGTGATCTTCAATCTTCAAATAAAGGAGAAGGTCGCATCGGAGAAAGCTTAAAACTAGAATGGAAACTAAACTTTGCTACTGACGAAAAAGAAGGTGAGAGTTTGTTGTCAATTTGCCCTGACACAAGTTATGATAACTGTTTTGCTGCTGGAATCAGAAATACATTTGGTTCCGGAAAAGGCACTGTCTTTGGAAATCGCATTGAATCAAAATGGCATGGTAATGGCATCTACACCATGACAATCAACAATTTAAATATAACAGATGATGGACAAAAATTATATGTTCGTGCAATATTTAGAAAATCAGCTTTACAGGCTCCTACTAACATTGCCTATGAAAATATCACAATTCATGTTAGAGGTAAGAATATATTTGCTTACGTTGCTTGAACAAAAAATAAGATTTTCACTACTTTATGAAGTACTGAATATTAAAAAACAAAATGGTAACAACGTCTATACCTGTTGTTACTCGGAAATTGACATAATAAAAGTGCGAAGACTTTTTAGAAAAATTAGTCATTCTGCAACACCCAACTTTAACTTTCTGCAAACAGCGAAAATGTTCGATGCAGCAAAAGGAATTAACTTCTAATATATACAGAGCCACAAAATCTATCTAATATGATTAATTTGTGTACTTCTTTTCCGGCACTTTTGTAAACTTGAAAGAAAGAAATACTTCAAGTACATGATTTTTTAAACAAATACCATTAACCTCCCTATTACAAAATTATACCACGTTTATCGTACCTTGAGGAGATGTAATGAAAAAAATCAAAACCAGCACCTATAGTTTGTATATCAAGGCACCTCTCAGCTCTGCATCCACACTATGGAATTCAATTGTTATTATGACCTATAGTTACAATCCAATTTCATCTACGTGAGTTAAAAAACTTGAATCATACTTGAAATATAACATGCTTGGGATGAAACAATGTAAAAGAATCGCAGTTCCATTTTTTAGTTTGTGTTAATTTACATCTTCGAAATTTGTGTGGTTCCCCCACGCCTACGGTATCATTTCTACTATGTACAAGCTGACGTAGTATCTTTTAACAATACCAATGTCCCAACAGATATTCCAGCATGTATTCCTTGTGGTCCGAAAAGTTACATAATGTGCTTTAAAAAACAATTTCTATTTATACTAACATACAAACCTCCACAAAAAATATTGATACACCCTTTTTTGGGGCAAAATCAGGTTAATCCGAAATCCGAAACCTCCATTCCCCCTAAATTAATGTTGGTAAGTGTATTTACAGATGGCGTCAAAAGGCCACCCAAGTTTCATACAAAAATGCATAAAGACTAGATATATATTGTAACATGCAGTACCAAACCTCTAACAAAAGTTATTTCAAATGTTTTCAAACTGATTTAATTTATGGATCGTCCCTGTTATAGAACATCTAAACAACATAAACCCCCTAAAAAGCTTTAAAAAACTTTTAAATACGAGTTGTCGGAACAAAGCAAGATTTTCTGGCTAAAATATTTACTAGATTTTGAATGGAAACAAGTTCCTTACGGCTTGAAGGCCAGCGTTAACTTTTGCTAAAGTTACACAGGGATTTGAATAATAATTGAATTCACATATACGATAATAGGGAGTAAATAAGTAATTATCATTTGTAAAATTATATTTATGATCACTAATTATCATGAACGTAATAATTATTACCATTAGAAACGAAGCAATGTCTGTTAAATCACGAGTGAATTAATTAGTGAAAAGGTCTAAGTTTGATTTAGACAAGTTGTATAATCAATACCGATGCGCAGCAGTAGGCAAGTGGGTGGGTATTTAGTTTTAAAGCTTCTACAAACCCAATTCAAACAACATTTTGAATATATTATCATCATCTGTCCTACTATCAAATGGAATGATACCTATCAATCATGTCAAGCCTTGTGGGAAGAGGATGATATTTTTCTAATTGAACCTACACCAACAATAGGATTGTTTGATTGGATCGAAAAATTCTCAACTCTCTTACCAAAATATGAGACACTTTTCATCGTTGATGATTGTATAGCTGATGAGAAACTTAATCAAAGAAGAAGCATACTTTTTAATCTAGGTATCTCAGGACGTCATAAAAAACACAGTCTCTGGTTTATATCTCAAGTTTATACAGCTATACCAAAGGATATTCGAAGACAAACAAAAATGCTATTTATTTGGTATCCAAAAGAAAGGGATGATGTGATACTAATTGATAAAGAAAGTAATGTTATAAAGAAAGGTGAATGGATTACCATACAGAATCGTTGGGAGAGTGGTAAACATGTTTGCTTATATATACGAATAGAACACCCTAGAGGATATCACATTCTTCAGTAACTATTACCATTCAAGTTACTGAAGATACTAACTTTTTTTTTTACATAAACCACCAACCTTTTTTTTTAAAATTTTTTATTAAAACTAAGTAGAAATATCAATATAACCTCTTCGAACGATGGTATTTCATCGTGTTTGGGGTGTATAATGTTGGATTCTATCAACTCTCTACATAGTTTAACAATCTCGACATAACCGTTTTCAGTTGCAATCTCCATCGCTCTATTCAAATTAGTCGCACCCCAAACGTGACATAGTTTAACAATCTCAATATGACCGTTTACAGCTGCATACTCCATCACATCATTATAAATCTTTTTTTTTATTATTATAAAAAACAACTTCCAACTAACATTCTTCTTCAATAACTTGAATGATACTAGTTACTGAAGATACTCATCTAGAAATTTCTTCTCATCTTCATCAAAGTACCAATCCCATACTCTATCTGGTTGCATCGCAACTTCTATCAAATCATAATACAATGTCTTTGAAAACTTACATTTGTGGTGATAGCGAAATAACTCTTCATGTATAATATCATAACTTAACCAATCTCTACATAGTTTAACAATCTCGATATGATCAAATACAACTGCCCACTCCATCACCTCATTATAATTCATCACACCCCATTCTTTACATAGTTTCAAAATCTCAATGTGACCGTAACTAGCTGCACACTCCATCACCATATTAAAATCCGTTGCACCCCATTTTTTACATAATTTAACAATCTCAATGTGGTCTTGTGCAGCTGCACATCTCATCGTCATATTAAAATCCGTTGCACCCCATTCTTAACATAGTTTAACGATCTCAATATGACCACCCAAAGCTGCATGCGACATCGTCATATCAAAGTTATTACCACCCCATTCTTTACATAGTTTAACGATCTCGATATGACCTTTTTCAGCTGCATTCTCCATCACCTTATTAAAATTAATCGACATCCTTTATTAAACTTTTTTCCATCAATGTTAGATTTTGTTCGAAATTTTCCCAGACTCTAACCAAAGATGTGCAGACTAGTGTATAAAACATTGAAGGACACTCTCTAAACCTTTTAACAGCTTGAATATAATGACGCCTCCCACGTTTACGAAACGAACTCAACAAAACTGGAAATAGACTTTGTCCACTCTTCATTAACACATGAGAGATGATAACTCTACACAACCGTCCGTTTCCATCTTCGAACGGATGAATATCAATCAAGTCTGCGAACAAGTTGACGGCATTTAATATCGGATCATCTCATTCATTGGAATAGTATCGATCTAGAGTGCCTTTTACTAGCATAGGAATAGCAAAAGCTGGAGCAAACTGATGAAAGCCTGCAAATACAGGTGTTTTTCTAAACTCTCCAATAAGTACATCTTTACCGTTCTTATGCTTTTCTTCATGCATCATAAGTTTATGAAGAGTCTTAATATTATCCGATGTCAGTTGACCATCTATTTTTTGAATATATTTTAATGCACACATAAAGTTAACCATCCGTCTCCTGAAACTCTTATCGCTATCGCTGAGAGTAATATGAGGATCTTGCATCAAGCTCAATGTTTCACTCAATGAAAAAGAGGGATCTACTTCCCCTTCCAATTAATAAGTTCCGTATACAAATATAATGTCCCATTGCTTTAAGAACTCTTTTATGTATTTATGATTCTTTTGCTTTTGTGTTAACGTAGAAACTGAAACGATTTCACGTAAAACGTACATATATTCAGTATCATCAACCATCCATGTTTGTCTTTTTAATAGAGAAAGTGTCATTTTTTATTATACGAAAAAAATTATCATAACCATTCTACACATAGTTTAACAATATCAATATGGTATTTTCCAGCTGCATGACACATCGCATAATTATAATCCGTCGCACCCCATTCTTTACATAGTTTAACGATCTCGATATGACCTTCTTCAGCTGCCCACCTCATCATCTCATTATAATTCATCATACCCCATTCTTTACATAGTCTAACGATCTCAATATGACCTCCTCTAATTGCATGACACATCGCATAATTATAATCCGTCGCACCCCATTCTTTACATAGTTTAATGATCTCAATGCGACCTTCTCCAGCTGCACGTACCATCACATCATTATAATCCAGCACACCCCACTCTTTACATAATTTAACAATCTCAATATTCCCATCAAAAGCTGTACAACTCATCCTTTTATTATATATGAAATAAAATAAAAATTTATTTTATTTTTATTTTTTTAGATTTTTTTATTTATTTTTTTCCTGGTCTATCATCATTATTTTACATCATTTAACAATATCATTATGACCGTATTCGGCTGCACATTTAATCGCCTCATTTAAATTAGTCTCACCCCACTCTTTATACAGTTTAACAATCTCAAATGACCTCTTGTAGCTGCATTAGCCATCGCCTCATCAAAATCCGTCGCACCCCATTCTTTACATAATTTAACGATCTCAATATGACCATTTTCAGCTGCATGCTCCATTGCTCTATCATAGTCCGTCGCACCCCATTCTTTACATAGTTTAACAATATCAATGTGAGCATATTCAGCTGCATGCGCCATCGGCCAATCATAATCTGTCGCACCCCACTCTTTACATAGTTTAACGATCTCAATATGACCTTCTCCAGCTGCAGCATACATCGCATCATTAAAATCTGTTGCACCCCACTCTTTACATAATTTCAAAATCTCAATATGACCATTTTCAGCTGCATAATTCATCACCCATTCATAATCCGTCGCACCTCATTTTTACATAATTTAACAATCTCCATATGACCGTATATAGCTGCATCACACATCACTTCATTAAAATTAGTCGCACCTAATACTTTACATAATTTAACGATATCAATATGACCTTCTCCAGCTGCATCACACATACCATAATTAAAAAAATCATCAATGTTCATGATTGTCTTTATTATATATAAACTTTTTTAGAAAAAAAAATTTTTTTTTAGAAATTCCTTCTCTTCTTCATCAAAGTACCAATCCCATACTCTATCTGGATGCATCGCAACTTCTATCAAATCATAATACAATGTCTTTGAAAACTTACGTTTGTGGTGATAGCGAAATAACTCTTCATGTATAATGTTGTAACCTAACCATTCTTTACATAGTTTAATGATCTCTATATGACCACCAACAACTGCACACTCCATCACCTCATTATAATTCGTCGCACCCCACTCTTTACATAATTTCAAAATCTCAATATGATGACTACCAAAAATTCTATATTTTATAGATTCAATATGACCACCAAAAACTGCACACCTCATCACATCATTAAAGTTAGTCGCACCCCATTCTTTACATAATTTAATGATCTCTATATGACCTTTTTCAGCTGCCCACATCATCGCCTCATCAAAATCCGTCGCACCCCACTTTTTACATAGTTTAACAATTGAGATGTGACCTTCTCTAGCTGCCCACCACATCGCCTCATCCAAATCTGTTGCACCCCACTCTTTACATAGTTTAACGATCTCGACATAACCTTTTCTAGCTGCAACACACATTACCCAATTATAATTTGTCGCACCCCATTCTTTACATAATTTAACGATCTCAATATTACCTTTTGTAGCTGCATGCTCCATCACATCATTAAAATTATCCGCACCCCATTCTTCACATAATTTATTCTTAAAATAACTCAACATACTTTATTATATACACTTTTTTTAGAAAAAAAATTTTTTTCTAGTGGACAGAACTTTTAGACTTTTTTATTTTTTTTTATTTTTTATTTTTTATTTTTTTATTTTTTTTTATTTTTTTTTTTAAAATAAAATTAGTCAGGGAAATTCCGCTGACTCATTCAACCGTGACCGATATTGTAATTTTGTTGATAACGTCACAGATGTTTTACGGGGGTGCTGAGGAGAGGTTCAGAAGCGGGGTTTGACCCCTGAAATGCGGAAAAGGAGCGTTTTGGCGTATATATTGACTCCCTACTACTACTATTCGGAATGGGCAGAAAACTGTTGCAGCGCAACACTTAGTCGATAGACAGAAAGCCTAAATAAATAAGATTTCTCCCTTTACGGGGAGATCTTAATTAGGTTGAACAAGATGCCCTTACAGGCAAATGGATTTCTGCAAAACAGCTTAATTTGCAGAATTTGTCATTAGGTGAAAGCCAATTTCCTTCTGATGAAACAATGGAATGCGAAGATAGACCACGATTAAGGATAATGTAAGATATAATACGGTTTCATGTCGGTAGACCAACTCCCGATATAAAAAATGTCAAATAACATACATAACAATAAATTTGAATGGTTTTCGAAAAGTATATAAAGTATACGTATAAGTTTACCTTGAAAACATATATACCTTGGAAACACATTAGAAAATTTTTAAGGCTTCATCGTTTGTCAGTATTAATTAAGATAATGTCAGAAATGCAACCGATCATACTCGCATTAAAAATGAAATTAAAAATCATTAAACCTTATATAGAAAACAAAAGTTGAACCAGTTTCGTCATATGTCAAATAAATCTAAAAATCCTGACAAAATAAAACACCGACCAACGACCCACTCAATATTCAAAGCTTGATATGTTGTGAAACAGTAATTTTTTTAGGATGGTCTTGCCCCAAGAAGTATCAAAGATAACAAAAGATAATATTCGAATGAGTTTCATAAAGTGAATATCCAGTTATGTACATGTCATAAAAAAAACACAAAGAATAAATAAACTTATAGCAATAAATGTAATACCACAGGTATGTATAAAGATGTGCTGTTCAAATCTCTCAAAAGATATTTTGCGCGCCCAGCAGGCTGCCATCCACCCCTCGAATTGAAGAAACATAAAATTTACTTTTTTCTTTTCCTGAAAAAACTCTTCTTTTAGGGCTGCTGTACCATATTATAATTCATTAAAAATAAATAAGCACTAAGAAAGTTCTAAGCTTTTTCTTTTTTTCCGTTTACAAATAATACGACCTTTAAAAACGTTTCCCAAAAATACACAACCTAAACGCTTATATACGCTATTTTAAAACCATTTATTTACTTAAACGGCAAACTTCAGAATCAACAACTAACCACATTTATTAAAATGCCAATATGAGCGACTTCATACGGTTTGCACCAGCATGTTCAAATCCATTTATTTGCATATGCGACAAAATTCAGAATCAAGAACCAATCATAATTGTAAAATTACCGATATGAGCTAGTCCATACACAGAAATCCAAAAAGAAGTAAGTAGAAATCTCTGCGCAAAAAGTTGGAAAATCAACGGTTTTCACATTAACGAACTTGAGTAAATATTTTTAACCGAAAAAAAGGTCTAAATACGAAAAGCTGCTTGTGGTCCATAACCCAAGGACATTTTGTTTCCAGAATGATTCCGGTTTCTACATTCAAATTTTCACAAAATTTGAAGTACTTTCGAAAGTTGGTCGGAAATTTGCCGGAATTGCCCTTTTTGATTGACGATATCAACAATAACATTAAACCACACGAAATAAAATGTTCGAGTAATTCTTGATCGGGTTGCAAGATGACTACGTGCGAAATGTCACGATTTTCACTGTGACGTCTTTTTGTAAGGTTTTTGGGATCCCAGGACGATTGACGAAACCAATTAGGTTTGAATTAGGTTCATTAGGTTGAAAAACATAAAGAAAAAACTTCTGATAATATTATAAGGGTTTATGAAAATGTAAATGTTTCATTTTAAATTATAACAAGAGTCGCATGAGATGCGGCTATATATTTCCCCTCGTTTACTGATAACACATTGTTTTTTCTTGAAAAGACAGAATGCGTATGAAAGATTCTCAAGGTAATTATGTAGACGGGTGTTGATGCAAATTGAAATGGGACAATTTTCAGTAATCTTTATAACACACAAACGAAACTAGTTCCACATTCGTCAACTTTGATTTCGAACTTCAATTTCGAAGTCAATTTTTAAGTTCCTGTTTAGGGTCACTCTGTGCCGTAATTTCTTTTACCACATTATTGAACGTTTACTTAAACAAAGACCGATTTGTTCGAGAGTTCCAGTTTGTTTCACCATCGCATTCTAAAAGACCGTTTTCAAAAAATATTCCGCAAGCCAATCAAATAGCTCAATTAGTGATCACGTTGAGAAATTAATAACCGCTCCGCACAGAATATTCCGCTAGTGGAAAACCGGCTTAAGAGCAATGTACTGACTACACTAAAATTAGCCTGGTTCACAAATTTAGACGGCGCGGTTGGTGTAACAGGTTGCAATCATAAAACACTTTGGTTGAAAGTCTCTTATTTTCGTTTGAAAGAAGAAGGCAAAACGCAACAATGTTAACGTATTCCGACAGAAATAACACTTTTACCGAAAACTACTGTTCAGGGAGTAAGAGAAGAATTGCAAAATTAAAATACCATAGTTACGGTAAGGTTTTTTTTCAAGTATGATAAACAGAAAAAATTAAATATAACCAAAAATGCCATAGAAATCCAGGGATAATATAATAAATCAGAAGAATACATGAACAAAAGTGCTGAAGTTACGGATAACAAAAAAATGTAAATAATTGTTCTCTAAGGTATGATGAAAACGGGCAAAGGATAAACATAAAAATTTCAAAATTAACAAAACATTTTAGCAGCTTTTTTCTCAACTTTCATAAAAACAGAAGAATATAAAAAAGAATAAAAAATCTCATTAAGTGTGATATGAAATCTAGTAGCCATCGCAAAAAAAAGTTATGTTAATAGAGATAAGAGTATAGAGAAGAGTTATTGGAAACCAATACAGATAAACCTGTTATCAAATATCAATTTCGTGTCACAATCTTGCAAGAAAGCTATTGAAATATTCTCCGCACTTGTTGGAACGAGTTGGTTTTGTCTCAAGACGTATTCCTCTAGTTAAGGAGAAGGTGCGAATACGGTGACAAGGTCGTCATTAAGCATAACATCAATCCTTGCTTCAGTTTTACGTTTAACCCGAATGGACATGGCTGTTCTTTTGCATTCTCCACAGTTAAACAAAATTGGATTAGGACAATTGTTGGCGGTATACTTTTGGCACTTCTTACAAACATACTTGGTTGGCAGAACTTTGACATTATGTACTGGTAATTTAACTTCATTAACTCTCATTTTTTGGGGAATCATTTTGGCTGCTTCAATCTCCTTATCACTCACCTCAATGCGTGATGAGGTATTAGTGGTAAGCTGCATTACATTATTTTTATATCTTCGGAAGACTGCATTGTTGATTTTGTAAACACCATCGCTATCAATTTCCTCAATTTTTTCTCCCCATAACACAACAGGTATTGATCCTGTGGCATCATTGCCACAGACTTCCTTTTTCAGTAAAGGGTCAGCAAGGTATGGCAAGACAACTTTGACTTTGGGAAATTTTGAAACATTAAGGTACAGATGAATGAGAACTCGTTCTCTGTCTTGTATTGCCTGAAGTCCTTAAACATCAGTTAACTGTGAATCAGAATGATTTTGAAATGGTACAAATGAATAGTTGTCTGCATCATCAAATGACTCGATAGTCGTTCTATCACCCACCACAATTTCGTTGTGAAATTGTTTAAATTTACTGAGTGAGGGCTTCGCAGATTTCATCTTAACTGGTGATTTTTGGGCACACACAGTTTCCAATCGCCTCCGTTTTGATGGCGAAAAGCACACTAATTTGTTGAACTTACCGTCATTTTCTTGAAAGATTGCCGTAAAGTGTTGAACGTTTCTCTTCGATCTTTTCATAGGAGAGATCTCTTGGACGTATCCAGACACAGATTCGAATTAAGCAGCCCTGAAAATTTGTGTTGTTTTTTGGTTTATTTTTATCTCACTTGGCAATTGTTTTTAAAAATTGTAAAATCACGATGGTTTCTTCCTTTAAAATAGGTTGCTGTTCTACGTATTGTCCCACAAACTAATGATCACCACCTACCATTAGATTTCTCTTCAGATTTTTTTTCTTCAACTTCAGTGTCACCACCTGTTTTCACAAATCAAAATTAAAATTAAATTGTATTGTAAGGTTTGTAACTGAACTTATCTTCCTCTTCATTTTTAAAAGAAATCATATAAGAAATATTCTTTAATAAAAACAAGGACAAATTAAGAAACTTTGACTTCTACAGCCTCCTCTTGTTTTTTTATATAATGAAAAAAATTTAAGGGGCGCAAAACTTTAACATTCCAATGTTATCATAGAAAAAATGGGAAACATCAATCCTCGCTATGGAAGACTTTATACACATGGCATTCTTTAAAGGCCTGTTTGCATGCATGCGCATGGGTGGATATTTAAGTGGATATGCCATTATGGGTGGTAAAATTTTCAAATATCTGCTGTGGGAGGGTATGATCATCAACCACTTACCATTTGATATTTCTTCAGATGTTTCCTCGACACTTGTGCTGCAACCTATAAAAAATCAACATTATTAAAGGTGGTTGTGGGATCATCACATGCAAAATTAATTAATACTCGACAAACAAAAATCTTAATCCTGCAAGGTTGCCAAAAAGTGTCCACTTTACAACACAACAAATTTCATTGAATTGATTAAGCAATACTAAACATATATATCTCGAGGAAAAATAGAGCAGCTTTCACATACCGGCTTCACTTTTAGGCTTTCGTTCCATTTTCCCCCCAGAAAATCCAACTTCCCTTCTCGTGGTCGTTTGGATTCCAAAGAGAAGTTTTTGCACGCTGTTCTGCGAATTTATTCATTAGGGCCGTATTCATAATTTTTCCCAGCTGGGGGGTGATTTAAAGTAATTAAGAGTTTACCTCAAGGACCTTAGAAAGCTTAATGCAGAAAAAGAAAATAATGGTACCGTTCAAAATCGATTATTTTTCTATATTACTTTCGAATATATCAAATAAACAAAAAGTTGTCGTTCGAAATCACGTTCTGGCAAAATATACTGGTAAGCCTCCCCCTGTCAGCTGCCAACTGGCTTTTCATTTGTTATTTCACAAAAGTTTTGTAAGTTCCTCAAGATCTAGGATATCAGATTTCCCGGAAGATTGCCCACAATTTATAATTTACAAGAAAAAAAACATTTTTTCATTTAATAGCAACCTATTTTATCAGTAGAGAAGGGTCCTCCTATATAAATCGGTTTTAAATAAATGAATATGTAAACAAAATTGTTCAAGTATTTTAAATGTAAGACTTGTAGTAGAAATGTAGGGTCTGCTGTGGTCTGGGTTTTAATTGACTGAAATTATTATTTTCAATCCCCTCTTTAATGTCTTTTTACGTGCATCCAGCAATAACGATCTATTCTTCTCAATTTTTAGATTGATTTGAGTAACAAAGTATAATTTTCAAAATTGCAAGAGATTGAATTTGAATTACTGCAAATGACTCATGAGGCGCTTGTTTGAGAGGTTATTAAGTTTTATTACTTACTTTAATTAACCCCCAGTTAATTAAAACAAACGGTACATAATGCTATGACTTTGTGAGTACAGTCGACACTCTAATTACCGGACACTCCAAAAAGCGGACAGGTTTTCTTTGCACCGAATGAGTTTTTCCTATAGGAAGTCTTTCCAATTCTAAATTATTGGAAGGAAAACACACAGGACTTATAAAATATATATAGAAACATAAATCTTGCAAATCTTTCCTTTCTGGAATTTGTGAAGATCAAATACTTCTTCCAGGACCAAACTTCTATAAAAGATTTTTTTACTAAATAAGCATGTGTTTACTTAATAAATTGTGTCCCTCCATTTCACAGATATCCCAGCAAGTACCTATAAAGCTTTTGGCAAAACATCCTTTTCTTCCCTTGAAATTGGTAAAAAATGTCAACTTTCAAATCTAGCGGACACCTCTAATTAGCGGACAAATTGGATCATAAAGGATCATAAAGGAGATACTGTATAATTCAATATAACTAATATCATACAACAGCAAAGGGTAGTCACATAATTTTAGACAAAACTTTGGCTCTTGATTTTTCATAATATAATAGTGAAAATGGAAACACATAATTATAGCTATCATACGGAAATATATCTCATTATTAATATACGTATTAATTTTTCTGTCCATTGACCATTGTCAGATCAATAATGATAATTCTTGTTGTTCGTGAAAAAAACAACAGTACAAAATGAGTTTCCAAGTCCAGATATACGTTTAACTTCAAGTTTTCGCAATTACTATAATACTGATGAATAACAAAATATGGTAGATAATAGACTCGATTTTCACGTAGAAATATTGATGATCTTCAGAAATCTCAGTGATTATTCCCTTCTGAAAGAACTTGATAATATTATAATAACAACTTTAATAAAGTGGTTGTTATTGGCGTTCTTGTCGGTAAATCATAGGATAATGTCTCAGAATATGACAAACGTCAATGGTAAGTATGGTACATTTCGCAGATAGTTAATAAAAAGGATATTGAAGTGGATGGTAGCATTTGAGACAATGTTGTTTTAATACTTGATGCTCTGAAGCAAAACCAGAAATAAGATTAATTTAAGACTTGCAAAACCTTTTGATGACTTAGCAACAAAAAGTCATTGTTACCTTTAGTTTCAATTAACAATGTCCAAATGATCATAGCAAATACCTGGACATCTGGATAATGGACACTCATTTAATGTAGGGTATTGCCAAGCCACATTCAACGTCAATGAATCGTCATTAATAGTCCAAAATTCCATAATTAACATATTTGGAAAACCATTACAATATTCAATTTTGATGAATAATTTGATCTATATAATTTTCATATGTTTGACTTAAATTGACTGCATAAAAATTCTAACAATAATAAAGAACAGTACAAACAGAAGAAAAGATTCTTTTATAATGGAAATATTCAGAAAAATGTCACAGAATTCTTTTCACAACACTGGCATAAACACATACACACACACACTCACACACGCCACATGTACATACACTATGAATACCAATGTGTCTAAGCAGCTTCTGCATGCCAGTCTTGTAATAAAGCAGCTCATGCATGCCAGATCAGTGTAATACTCAGAGCATGGATGATAAACCCAAAATCTTACAGTACAGAAAAAGAAACCGAACACATCCACGAAAGAATGTTCTGTCATCAAGGGTGAGAATTGTACGTCAAAAAAAGAGATCTATTAAGTTCTGAAGTCATAGACATGTAGAGTGTCTTTCAAGCTGTACTGTATGACTACATTCACTCTGCTCTCAACAAATTTAGACTATTTAAGATGTTAAATCATATATACAGCACTATGCAAAAGTATGCATAATATTAACAAGTATATACAACTTTACTTTACAATAATCAATCCTTTTAATCAGACTGGTTGTATTTTTTTTGCCAAGGCAAGGTATATTTCATCAAAATTAAAACGACTAAGCACAGTATAACCAATTTAGTTCAAATTCTCTATAATCCATGCAAATAAAATTATAAAAATGAACATAAATGTCAATCAAACTAAACTGATCTCTTAAATAAAGTTAGATGAATAATTTTTGTAAAAAGAACTGTTAAAATTATTAACGAAAACTTTACAGCTTTTCCACCAGTTTAAAACCATCTAAAAGTCACCTAAAGCTTTTTTAGAAATTTCTTAAGATAATCAAGCTTAGTTTAACTTATTATTTGTTTATTCAAACACTTTCCTAAGACTTTTCAATGAAAGATGTCTCAAACTGGTAGATAAGCAAACTCAACCAGCACCCTAAAAGCCACCCCCTTCCCGTACCATCCATGCTCCTTTCTGAATTTCTTTAACAGACTAACAGTCATCCAAAACTTTCAGTCTCACTACTACAGCATCATGATCAGAGATGTTCAGACAAACTTTTAAACTTTTAACTAAAAAGTCATTCAAAATAGAATTTCTAATGTAAACATGATCAATCAAGCCACCATCAACATGTGTTGCATGTTGTATGATTTTAGTAAAACCATGCAAACTGTTTTGAAATTCTGGATTATGTCTACTGTTTTTTTAAAAGATTTATATTGAAATCTCCAATCACCATGTCAATTTGATCATTTTGGGATAATATTGTTGTCAATTTATTCATGAAAATATTCACACTTTCTTGATGACTTCGGCCTAACAATAAAACAGTAAGCCATTTGTTATGAAATGTCGTCTTTCCCGCTTGAAAAATGGTAACACCTGCCCAATGTTGAACATTTATCACATTCACACTTGCACTGTGTGCTACAAGTAAACTTTTGTACTTATGTACGTTATTATTCAAAATGAGAGAAAAAGAACTCATGTTTTCCTGTTCCTTTTCATATCTGATGTATATGTAAGCTGTGTTTCTGTTAAAAGCAAAAGGTCCGCATTCACAAGTTCTTGGTAGTGCTTTATTGATGAGGCATGTTTTTTCAGTGACCTTATATTTAGGGAGCAATCTAAAAATAAAAGTCTGCTGTTATAAATGATTCATTAGGTTTCAATAATTTTTCTGTTTTTCTCAATCGCTGATATTCAGCATGAGACTTTTCATTTGCTTGAATAGCAGCAGCTGAGTAATTTCCTGTTAGAAACAGTCCATTGAGGGAGGTTGCACAGCTAAATGCCACATACATTTGGCCAGGATGAAAATTCCTTGTTCTGTTCAATTGAAAACTAACAACAATCTTATCAAGGCATAAACCCTTAACTTTATGTACAGTACAAGCATATGATAACCGTAAAGGAAACTGTGTCCTCGTAACAGTCACTGATGTTTTCTTTTTGGACAATCTAAATTTGGTTTCAGTTTTTTCAATTGCAACATAATTATTTCCTTGCGCAAAGGTATGTTTTCTTTTCATTCCAGCATCTTTGTCATCAAAAAGTACAAATATGGAGTCACATTTCCCACATACAAAAGACAAATGTCTCACAGTACCAATTTGACCATTAATAAGTCTATCATCAATATCAACATTTGCTGTCAGCATTACTCGAGCTCCAATTTTTAAGGAGAGATCGTACACTAAACCGCCAGTTTCATTAGCATTTTTTTCTCTGATTTTTTGAATAGCAGCTTGAGAGAGTTCTTCAGGATAATCATCCATTGCATGTATATTGATTGCTAGGTTATTTAGTGAAC
The DNA here is from genome assembly GCA_039566895.2 of Turritopsis rubra. Classification (NCBI taxonomy): domain Eukaryota; kingdom Metazoa; phylum Cnidaria; class Hydrozoa; order Anthoathecata; family Oceaniidae; genus Turritopsis; species Turritopsis rubra. The sequence continues at coordinate 207,986 of CM077628.1, forward strand.
CAAGCATTTTCTGATTATGCAAATTAACTAAAGAGTTTCCTGCAAATATGTGTAAAGCATCCCACGGATAGTCTACATTGTCTACTGAAATAAATCTAGATTTGATTAGCATTTCATCAGCAAAACTTAATGAGTCAACACGAATGTCATTCAGCAAATCTATAAATTGGTTATCATCTTTCTGTCTCATTACTTCATCAAGTTCAGCAAGTTTAAAATTATGCCATAATCTTAAAAGAACGATAATAAATCCATCTGTTGAATAGACTGGTTTAGCTAGTACAGGTGGTAACTGATAAAGATCACCACTAACAATTATTGTTTTATTCGCAAATGGTATACGATCAGATATACCAAATAATTCACAGAGTCGCTGATGAACCAGTAACAGTAATTTAGAACTCACCATTGATATTTCATCAATGAAAATAACACTCACTTCTTCAAGCTTTAGTCTCAAGCTGGTTCTCTGCCTATCACGTAATGGTATGAAAGTACTAATTGGAATACCTAGTCCTGTATAAATAGTGGTTCCATCAATGTTAATTGCTGCAACACCTGTTGGTGCCAATAACATAATTTTTGCTTTAGAAATGTCACCATTCCTAGATAACAATTGGTTTAGGACATTATACAAGCATTTAACTAGGTAACTCTTGCCTCAACCACCTGAGGCTGTTAATAAGATTTGTAAGGGTTGCAAAATTTCTGGTTGTTCAGATCTTTTGTTTTGAAAAAAACATTTTCCCCATGTGTATATAACATCAAAAATTTCATGTTGCTTTTTATTTAAAGATTGGATAGTTGTGCTTAATTCATCATCTGAGATAATAATTGATTGAAATGATGCTGGTGGCAAATCATTTCGAACCGCTTGGTCATTGTTCAATTCATCTTCATTATTGTCTATCATGTCGTTAACTAGCTCTACAACTTCATCGTTTTCCTGCTGTGCATAAGAATTTTGGTTAAGAATCATATCATCCCTATATTTTCTTAATGCAACATCTACTAGTTCAGTGATTGGTTTAAACAACTCTTTATTCCTATTAACAATCTCCAATACCTCAGGCTCTGCTAGTTTATCAACATAAGTATCATTAGATGTGAGGTCACTTTCTTTATCCCTAAATGGATAGAATAACATCAAAATATGATGTGCATATTTCTCCGGATACTTATGCTTGTTAGGTGTATAATAACGCAAGACCTTTTTAACATTTCAAACATTTTTTAGATGACATTAAAGGTATCACTTTAGGAATGGCAGTCTGCTCATGATTTTCTTCAACGACTGCATGAATCAAAATTATTGGCTGGTTATCATTTTGCATTTCTGAATAGTCTTTCTTACTATCAAGCTGGTAACATGTAGAAAATTGGGCAAAGCACAAAGAGTCAATGACTAGGAATTTTCCACCTGAGAATGTTTTATTTGGCCTATCCATATATCTGTCGAGCATATTTTTTTTAAATACATTTTGACTATCTTCTGGCAGTTCACTTAGTTCTTCTTCACTTTTGAACATCCGAAAGCGGTCATTTGGCAAGTTAGTATTTATAAATGATACTTGAGGGAAACTTTTTCGTAACCATAATTCAGGCATTAGTTGATAAACAGCCTCCTGGACAGAACATTCTCTATTATCGCTATAACCTTTTGCTAACTTACACATAGTATCATACTTTGGGGACTCCATTTCGCTGCATTGCTTTACTACTTCTTTCATTGCATTCAAACAAGAATTTTCACTTTTTGAAAAATATGCACACATGTAATAATTTGCTTTATAGTGATTAAATACTAGTTGTAAATCAATATTGGCTTCCCATGCAAGCAATCCTTCATCAAAATAGTTACTCACAAAGCATGAATCAGTATTTCGCTTCAAATGTATTTGAAAGTCATTTGGATCGGTTGATATAGACAAGGCACTTTCATATTCTTCCAATGAAATACCTAAGAGCCAGAGTTTCACCAATTGACAAAACATTCTCAAAATTTGGTTTATCAGGGTGTAAGAAATTTGTTTTCTTCGGGTTTAATTCAGTGTCAATATACTGCTTTACATTTTTCAAAATAAGCTTTTGCTTCAAAAGAATTTCATTTTTTCAGCAGGTGACAGATCTTCTGGAAGTGATTTAGCAATTATTGATTTTTGTGTAAAAAAAATGACACGATTACAAAACACACAAATATAATATGGCCCTTCAACAATGGAGTCTTTAAATTTCTTGACTTTTGGATAAGGATCTAAACACTAACACTCATTCTGTCCTTCTTAAGTCTTTTAATTGCCCTTGAATTATTTTGATAGTGTTGTTTTCGTTTTTCTTTTACTTTTTGGGAATTATTATTATAATAGCTCTTCCTTTTTTTCCTTTATCATCTTACAATTTCTTTCATAATGGCTTTTCTTGTCTTCCTTTATTTTATTTTTCTTGTTTACTTTTATTATCTCAGAATTTTTCCCATAATGCTCTTGGGTTTTTTCTTTAATCATTTCTGAATTTCTTTGATAATAGTCCTGCTTAACCTTTCTTTCCTTGTTTTTATTAGCAACATATAACTTTGATCTTTTAAACTTACTAAAGCATTTATCAAGTGCGTTTCTCTCTGCAACACTCGGGGGAGTAATTTTTACATAAACAATTTGAAAATAAATTGAGTAACCATAAGTAGAAAAAATGTATTGTTTAGCACACTCAACAGATAAATATTTCATTAATATAGATGTTCCCTCAACTTCTGGAAGTCCTTGGCTATTTCTGCTGTGCGAATCAAATAAATAAATATTTCTATTGACATCTTTTAATATTGCAATATAGTAACCTTCAATAAAAAGTATGGCACCTGATATATCATCACTGTAAAAAAGAGCCTCATTTAAAAATGTTAATGCATCATTAGTGTTTCCATCAGTAATAGCATCAGCATACCCATCAGTAATACAAACAAAGTCCGCATGTAAGATAACACTACTATATTCAATTTCAATTTCTAAAGGTAACTCATCAACATATAAGGTTCTAGATATTTGAGTTTTTTCATACAGCCCATTACCTTGATTCAAAACAAAATCTAAGTCCATGTTCTTCCATATTGATATTCTTCTTATGCAAGTCCAAGTTATTGACATTAGTGACATGCATGAACATTGCTTGCCAGCAGAAACTCCAAATTTTAAATCACCATGGTGGAAATTACCGAAAATTATTTTGTTAAAGTTTGATTCTGCCATTTTCAAAGTGTTTGTTGGCTAAGTCACTTATTCTATCAATCTAGTGTGTGAAAAGTTTGTTTTCTTTAAATAAGCGTAAATATAAATCACCCACTATATGTATAAAGTTTAAATCAACTGCTACTTTGCAGGAATAGTGTAATCACTCACTTTGCGTGGAAATGTTTAAATCAACTGCTCGTGCAGGTAGTAATCAATTTGCCTGGTACCTTCGGTGGTCAGACACAGAATAATGCTCACCGAATTAACTAGTGGCAAGTGTCTTTTGACTACACCAGTACACAAATAGCAACAAATAAATGTGGAGTGTGTAAGGGTGGTTAGCAGAGCACTGTTCATGCACACCAATCTAATTAGTGGCAAATGTCTAAAACAACACACCAGAATACAAATCCAAAATAATAAGATAAAAGGAATAATAAAAGTATTGGAAAGACTAACAATAAAGTGTAAAGTCGTCCGATTGATTTGGATTTCTGTCAGCTCTCCACTCTCACGCCAAACTTTAACAGAACAGAGGGCTGCCTCGACATCACATTAACACGCTATCACTAGCCTGTATTATCCAAAGTTCCAATGCGCGGCTATAAAAGTGAACGGAGAAGGAGGAGGAGGAGGAGAAGAAGGAAAACGAAAATTTGGCCACGTGACTAGATCTTCATCACATAAACACAGCAAATTTGATGTTGAAAAACCTGTTTCCACGAATAAATTCGTGAGTGGAGAAAAGGCGATAAGACATAGAATTCACATGTACTCCGAAAATCCCCAAATCGGCTGACGTGGCTTAGGAAATATGGTGCGTATATTTTTACAGATGGTCTCAGCTCGTCTCTTTTCAAATTTCTTTTCAAATTGTGGAGAGTAATTAAATTGTGAGAAACTTGAAAAAAATTTGGTATTTGATATTTGATATTTGGTGATGCTTATTAGCATTACTATTATGTAATCAGCGCCGACGTTTGTATCATATTGCAGCGCTTAATAGAGGGCACCGCTGATGATGAATTTTCACCTCAAAGCGGCTCTTAGTCGAGAGCGGCGCTAATTCGAGGGAGGTGCTAATTCGAATAATTTCGGTACGGTTTAGATTTTAGACATTTTTGTCTCCCTGTCTCTAACATATCCATAGTAAATTTTTGATTTACAAAATCTGAAGACGAACGATTAGCTAAATTAAAGTAGTGTGAAAAATTCGGTTTATCAAAATCGATTCCCGGGAAAATCAATTTTTTTTCCAACTCGCAAAATTAAATTTGTAGGAAGTGTCGAAACGGGAAGTAATAAAGTGGGTTTAAGCGATGATGACATAATAACAAGTGGAATTTTAATTTGTGGTGTCAAAGATTTTTTTATATAATAAAGTTCCTTGATTTTTTTGCAATAAGGCTTTACCTACTGGGGGACACTAGGTAGGCTTAAAGAATTATAATTAAAGAAAACCATGCTCTGAATATTTTGGGAACAGTTCATTTCCAGTCCTTTTTTGTTGTTGTCATTTCATTCATATATTTTAAAGACCTGCAATATGGAGTCTTCTTAGTTTTAGCTTTGTCTGTGTTTTTTATGTAGCCAGTTGCTTCTGGAATATCAACAGAACAGGTCATGTAACATCAAATCCCATCTATAAAAACAATCAAGAGACACTCACAAAAGAGAGTTTGTTTATGAAATAGGCAAACTTACTTCTCAAATTACTGTTCTGGTAATCTAAATGCGTCCCTCTTGTGTCTGAGACATTCCAAGGGTCCTCAACTTTGCAGTGAAATAACTTTAAAAAGAAAAAATACTGGTAAATCTGGTTTTTTGTCCTTTCTTATTTACTTATGGCTGGGAAAATTCTAGATGATGTTAAAATCTCATTTTGCCTCGTACCACTTTAGAGGACCCAAAAAGTCACATATTTTTTGGATTTGCTTGATTTGCTTCTTACGATCATGAAATAATTCACTGACAAACCCTTCACTAGGGACCATTCCGTCTGTTCGACCTATGAAACTGCTTATTTCAGCAATAAAATCCGCATAAATAATGCCTCAAAACAGAGCGTGTTGCGGGGTGCCCGTTAAAAACTTTACACCACTTTGAGCGCCACCAAGCAAGCCAGCGCGTCCGCATTCTCAAATTTATATTTATAAGTATATTTATTAAATTCAAAAAAACATTTTGACAACCTATTTTAAACTGATTCAAAAAATATTTAGAGATATAAAACCTGGCCAAAAAAATAAATATACGTTTTCACATGTCTGCACAGAGGCCTAATCGCTACTTAAGACTGAAAAGAAATATTTATACGTTGGACTCTCCGCCATTTTCATTCACGACGATGACTGTTTCGACGGAGTGCCATAATTGATATAATTGCAATAATTAACAATTCTACGTTTAATCCGAGGTTTGGATAGTGAAAAAAAACGAAGAATACGGACTACTGTAATGGATTTCTATGCTTACGCAAAATCCTACTGTGCTTATGCAGAAATCCAAAAATACTGCCCGTGATGTCTTTCATGCTTTTGCCTAAAGCCAAAAAAGAACACGAACCATTGTAAAGGATTCCTAGCTTATGCACCAATCCCATTAAAAATTGCTTGCACCTGCAAAAACGTTTTGAAACATTTGGTAGGTTAGGAGTGTTCAATTTGGCATCGGAACGCTATCGGAGTGGAATAATTTAACTTTTTAATTCATTCAAAAACATTCAATAAAATATTCGATTCTAAAAATCAATCTAAGACGAAGAATGAACGAAACGGTTTCTTTGTTTAATGCTTTCTTAAAGATATTAAAACAAAAATGGATTTCAGCTTAAATATAAAAACAGAAAAAATAAGGTAACCAGTACCTAGGTTAATTAGAAATACACAGTTTGATTTTTACACTTATTACTTTTGTAGACTTAGTAAGTAGCTTTGTTGTCGGTTGATGAAAACATTCAATAGGCCTTTCTCGAATTTCTGTTATTTTTCATTGGATAATCTCGAAATTTTACCATTACCTGTTATTTGTTCCTAATTAACTTTGAATGTACGTAGATCGAACGTCTTAAGCCGTCAGAAAAAAGTGACAAAACTTTTAATAAGTGAAGAAGATAGAGCAAGCAATGTTGTACCTCGAAGGTGTTTTTGCAAAATTTGGTGGGGGAAAAAACGTCATAAAAACATGAAATACATTTTCGAAACACAATTTTGTTTCGTTATAACAGTGTGAAATATCCTTTAATATTTCCATTTTAAATATACCTTTTTTCTTAAGTTAAGAGGTCTTTAAATAGGTTTATCTAGTCAAATGCTGAAAGTTAGCTTTTTTTGTCTCCGAAACCAATGGTGATATTTCGCTTTTATGGTCTAAATTTGGAAACGCAGAACCATAGAAAATCTAGCCACTGCAATGTTTCACGGGAGCTTGAATTTATGTCAACACTTTCTCCCATCCATACAGAATAACTACATTATTACGTGTATACTTTAACAGTTAACCTTACTGCATGAAAAGCAACATTGACAAAAATGGTATATTTGAACGGTTTGGTTTTACGGTGTCATAAGGTTACATCTATATATGTGTTCATCAGCTAGGAGCAGCAGCAACATTATCTCCAGTTTATGTGATTTTCTTGGTATTTGGATCCTAAAATGCCACTCAAAAGGACGGCATCGAACATCCAGGTCATTGTATTTTAATGGCATTTAAAATGCCTACAATCCCTTCATGGTTAGATATAATACAGAACAATAACACGTTTGTTTCAAACTGCAAATATCGGAAGCTAAGTGTTTTAAAGGAGACCTGGGATGAAGAAAATTAAAAATGTAAATAAAACGCTGCTGGAAAACATTCATTTTTCATTTCATAATTTTGGTAGATTTTTGAATTTTCTTTCATCAAAATTATATTTATTTCCAACAAAAAACTTTCAGTTGTCTCATGAAATTGATTTAATACACGTGCATATTGTTTAAAAGTATTAATATAAAAGTATTATTAACTCAAAATAGTGACGGAGTTTTTTCATTGCTAAAATAGTGTCCCTGCCACTGTGAGATATTTACAATTTCTGGAAGTTTTTCAGAATATAACTTTTACACAGAGGAATTCCATAGGGCTAGTAAATCTTATTTGGAGTTGTCTGATCTGTTTTAGATTTTTTTGAATATTTAAGTTTGTTGTCAAAAATCTGATTGTTTGATATCTTAAAGTGGCTGAAAATGAGAACCTTCGTTGTTTCTGTAGCCTTAATTTACCTGTAACAAGATTTTGGAGCTCTTCTAAACAAGAACAAGTATGTTTCAAATGTGACTATGGAGACAGAATTGATCGAAAAGCTCTGCCATACTATCTACTGCTCTTTCAGAATCATTGAATTAAAGGATAGCAAATCCTCAGTATTTAAAGCTGAAACTATAACCCAGACATCCTGTTAATTCTCAACAAGGATTTAAAACAAGCGCTCCATATCATAATTATGCCAAATACTTTTTGTTTGAGCAACCAATATAATGTTTCATAAAAACATTCTGGGTATGTTAACTTGTAACACTATTTCTAAAGTGAAAATGGAAATCAAAGACAACTCAAATTGTGAGACAATATATCTTAGGTGTGCAACGCTGACCAGCAGGGGCAGACGCAGAAATTTTTTTCAGGTGCAGTTCAAATTTTCACAATCCATTCGGAAGTCCCATTTCCTCTATTTTTGGCCGGAATACCCCGATTTCCTTACACATCCTTGCTGGAGATAGGGGACGCAGGTCGGCGTCGTGTCCAAGTTACTTATCTTTGAACATTCGCGATTATACGGCGTTTATTGATATTCATAATTATTAAAACACTTGGCTTCTAAGACTATGCTAAGACTTGCGGAGAAGTTTTAGTTCTAAATGATTTTGTAAAATTAAAGAAAAATCTTCTATCAATATGATATTCAGTATTACTGTGAAAATGCACAATTAATCGAACCGATTTTGATTTCTATGACAAATTACATTGTGAAAACAAAGAAAAATCGATGGGATTCTCGATTTTCACTAATCGATTTGTATAACATCAGTTCAATTAATTTAACAATGTAAACCCCTCTTTAGTATGAAAGTAATCTTACTGGCTTCCCCAATTTCAACAAATATTTCTGTAATTCTCACAATTAACAATTATTGGGTAATACTAAAAGCATTTACAAGGGAGTGTTCATAAAGACAAATAAATCACTAAAATCAACTTTTTCATTATAAACAAATACATGATGAAAATGAAAATAACATGCAAGCTAAACACAAGATCATAAAATATATCAATGATATAAAATATTCTTTACTTGCTTGGCAACTGCTTCATATTTATGTTTACTGGTCATGATTTTATGATCTCCCAACAGAAAGACTTTTGATATATACTTTTGATATATATATATATATATATATATATATATATATATATATATATATATATATATATATATATATATCAATACGAATTGATATCCAAAGGGTAAAGAAGAAAACATTAATAAATACAGAAAACTTCTGTTAATGCTATACAAAATATTCCTTACATCTGAATGACAGTCAGCACAGGAGATCTGTAGTAGGACATTTTTAAGGGAAGAGTTAAGCTATATTTAGATTTGAAAAGAAAAACCTACAGGTAATCTAATGCACACTAAAATTTCAAAGTTATTTCATGAAGCTGTAATCTTCCACAGATTAGATCTGCCTTAGATTTTGTTTCACATTTGAGGGTATTCAGATTTAGTTTCAAATGGGTATGAAGAAAATTAGTAAAACGTTTTATTACCAAAGTTTCTGAGAAACACAATATTTCAAATAGTCTTCAAAAAAAGGACGACTGACTTCTTTTTTTAAAAACAATTTATTGACATGTTTCTATTGTACACCAATAAGTTTAAAGGCTTACAACAAGGTTTATATATACATAGTTTTAAAATTATCAATTATTTTAATAATTCCCATTAACTACATAAACAAAAGCTACATTGATAAAAAAATATTTTTGCTAATATATTACAAAAAGTCATACAATTGTCAAAATGGAGTAATTAACAAGAGGCAAACTAGTAACAACATATGATAAGAATAGTAAATAAAAGGTTGGATTGCGACAACAGTGTAATACTAGAACCAGAGTTGGGAGTAGCAGTAATTTCTCAAATGACAATGTTCTTTATTCAGTTTCACTTTTTCATAATATTTTTCTTTCTAGTATCATGTGGTACTCTGCAATCAATCAATGGTACAGATGTATATGGTATTGTTGGTGAAAGTTTGGAACTAAAATGGATTTTAAAACCTGCCTCTTATGAAGCAACAACTATATTTAAAGTTTGTCTTGATAAACAGGAAAATGTTTGTCTTGCTTCTGGAACAGCTATAACATTTACTGTGGAGAAAGGAACTAGTTATACTGAACGTCTAGAAACCAAAGTTGATGATGAGGGGAAACATGTACTGAAGATTAAAACTTTAAAGAAAAATTTGGATGGTGTAAATGATGATGGTCTAAAGTTGTACATTAAAGCATTTTTTACTGTGAGGATCGGTTCAAAAAACTCTACACTTATTGAGGAAGAAATGGTCATTCATGTCAGGGGTAAGATATTTTTTATTGTTTTCAATTATTCACATTTTAATGAAAATTTACTTATCTATAATAAACTCCTTTGATTTTTGCTCTGTCCTGAAATTCTGGTATAATGACCATAAGATTCATGAGATGACGTTTACATCTTTACTTTACATATTTATGGTCTCTTGCTGAAAGATAACTACTCTTTAATATGAACTATAAAGAAAATAAACCAGGCTGAACGTTTGTTGGAAATAAAAGCTACATGGGAATAAACATGATAACAGGAATATAAGTCCAGAAAACCAATCAAGCCTTTTGCTTATTTTTTAGGATAGTTACAACAGTAGTATAGATTATGAGTTAATAAGAGCATAGAAAATTATAGTGATTTTTGGTGCAGCGAATATCGAAGAATGAATGCTGCTGCTTAAGAAAATTTAAAATTTAAGGATAATTTCAATGAAATGGAAATTGAGTTTGTGTTTAGCTTTCGATTATCTTGGGGATCAGTTAATGGATTTCATAAACTGAGAGAGGAAGCATTTATACAATTATAATTATCTCTCATTATCTTTGTTAGTTTTTAGACCTTGCGAAACTGTGAGGGTTTTAGATAAGATTTCTAAAGTTTTTGCTCACATACAAGATGTTCATCAAATCAGATGTAGAAAATAACAAAAACGTTTTATGATTTCAACTCAGCAATACGTTCAACCACAAATATTCAAACTTGATAATAATTTACGCATGCTTTCGATCTGGATACGAATTTACTGAAACCCTACAAAACCATTGTATTTTTGTTAGCCTTTTTAATTTAAACAGAATACAGTCGAACTTTCATATAGCAGATAATATATCAGGACTGTCCACGATAAGGAGGTGTCTGTTAAGTAGAGGTTTGAAATTCATGAAGATAGGCATCCATTCCTGGTTCCATTAATGGGATGTCTGCTATTGAGCGGTTTGACTAGAATTGATTCAAGGGAAATCAGTGCTTTTCACGAAAAATTGCGCAAATTTTGCTAACATCAGTGTTCAGCAATTCAGTTGCTTATGCAAAATAATTTCCAAATCAAACTGGGATTGTAAGTGACAATTATCCTAAAACCAAACTATAACAATTTAAGTTATCCAAAACTTCTTCAACCGCTGGATTCATCATTATATTTTAATGAGAATGAGAGTCCAACAGTTAATATAACTGCCTCTGGTATTCCAAGATCTCGTGTTACATGGAAATTTAATGTTGACATCAGTGAAGGAGATTATACAGACAATAAGAATAATACATGTACATACGAATACACATTACCAGAACTAAAACGGAACTTATGTGGATATAAGTTAAACTACACAATCACTGGTTTGAACAACAAAACCATCACAAATACATCAACTGTGATTGTCAAATGTAAGTAGGAGATCGCTTATATATATTTCCTTATGTTTGTGTTTATACTTCCTATAATATTTTTAAATCTTTTACAGTTCAACCTAAAGTAATGGTCGCAAGAACAAATTATACAGTTTTTGTTTCATGGGGTGAAAACAAATATGGTAACTGTGCCCCACTGTTCACAATTGAAGTTTTGAATGCTACTGGTGTAGTGGAAAGCAGAACTACTGCTACATCACCAATTAATTTTACATTCGATCCTGAAGTGGGAAAAACAATTTCCATTATTCGATTTAATACATCATATCACGGAAAACAGAGTAGCGTGGATAAGAAAATACCTGTTTTGCCTACTTCAACCACACCTCCCCCAGGTCCACGTACATCTACAAGTAAGAAATTGTGATTTCTCTTTGAGACTAGTTACTTCAACAGGGTCATAATTGACAATCTCAGGGAAAAATTGGATTGTAAGGGTGACTTAGGGAAAACGAATCTTTAAATTTGTAAGTCTGATGAGGCTGTGCTTAATGGAAATGTGAAATCTGGCAGATTTTCTCTCATAGAGGTCGTGTTGTGATTAATGTAAATTTCCTAACGAAATTTTCTAAGCAATCAGGACACGGCTTTTGTGAGATTGGAGTTCGCTTTTACGGATTATTCGCCTGGTGGAGATCAACCTTAAATAGTGCAATCTATAAAATAAAAATTTGATATCATGATTTTAAATTTTCTGGACTCAGGGAAAAAACTGATTGCCTTTCTTCCATGCACCATTATGGACGTCCTTTGAATGTCCTCTCCAAGTCCCTGTAGAACGTCCTATTACGGCGGACGGATTAGACTTCACTTTCGGCGTCCCGAGTCGTCTCCGGGACGTCACTGTGCCCACTGGGTAGGAAAAATAGTTCTAATTTTATGGAAAAATTTCAGGGGAAAAGTACAAAATTGACCAAAGTCAGGGAAATATTTTAAAAAAAACTGCTACGAACACTTTCAAGCAGCGCTGTTGATATATTTATCGTAATTTTTGCTTTTATTATTTCATCATTTACAGGCGGTTCAAGCAGTAATAACATCGCTCTAATCATTGGTGTAGTGGCTGGCGTCATTATTATCATCATCAAAGATGAAAACTACTTTATTACGCGACAAGAAATCCTTTTGTGATTCAGATTTTCATTTAAACATTTTCTCGCCTCCTCTCAAGTTCTATAAACCATTCTTCCAATCAAGGAAATTCTAAATTCTTTGGAATTCTTTAAATTGAAGTCTTTGCAAATCTCTTTTCTCTAAATAAAAACAATTCACTTTCTGCTATTGGTAAGTGTAGATTATAATTTTTACTCTGCGTTAGTTATTTATTTTACGTTGGTTTCATGAACTGAGTGGAGGCGTCAATATTTTACTGTTTTGTAAATTTTTCTATTGATTTTATTTTAGGTTCAAGTCAAGGTATTGAAAATAGGTAAGTTATTTGATAGTAAATTTCACGTATTTATAATAAACTTGCCTTAATTATCCTTTGTTTCTAATCTCCTCTGTCGTTTTAGTTATAATCACGTCACGTTGTATATAAAAGCAATCTGTAAATAATTTATTAAGTTGTGCATGAGAATCTTTATTGAAGTACTTGTATGAACTGCGCTCTTGTTACTCATCTATTCAAACAGTTCTCTTCCATTTGACTTACAATAAGCTTGAGGTGTGCTTATGTGTCATCAACACACACAAGTGTCTTTTATCTCGAGTATTTTCTCTCATGCACAACTTAGGCTAGTTGTAAATTGATTATTATATTTGACAAGAAAGCATAGGTTGCAATAAACCCGTTCCTATTTCTTCCCTCTCCTTCTATATCTGTGTTATCACTTCGTGAAATTTATTTGAATTCATCTTCCATTTTATGTGGAGGTACAAATGGTGGTGGCAGTAATGTAGTAACTTCGTTGAATAACTTGTTGACCAGTAAATTAATCTTAACGTTTTTGTACTTGTGAACTTAACGACTTTATAATGACGACTGTCTATGAGATGAACTTTTTTCATCAACGTACTGAAGGACGTCTTCATACAATCTAACCATGACTTAACACAACTTAATATTCTAACATATATAAAACCTGTTCACTCCTTGCTTCACTGTTAAACATTCACACATAACTTTCAACAGATAGAACTAACCAATCAATAGCTTGCATGCACGTCACACACTGTTTAAATAATTCTTTCCACTTTATGTTAAATTTATATTTATTATATGGTTTAGAAAACAATCCATCCAAGACATCCAACAGGTATCTGCTTGCTCAGTTCCATCTGTCTTTTTCTTTCTCTTCCAGTAGTTGTATCAACTATTACATAATCTATTGGAGACATTTCTTAATATTATAACGATTTATTTTTCACTCAGTGAACGTATGTCTGCTCTCAATAAAACTGATCCTCATGATGAAGGGGTAAGGAGTAATTCCATCAGATTCTACTTTCTCAATGTTGTGCAAACTTAATTTCCTTCATAAACATGCTTTTGTTTTTCAGACATTATATGCATCCACAGAAGCAGCCGTTCCCCAGCAACAAAAAAACAACAAGAATACGCGTCATTAGGTGCAGGTACTTGTGATTATCATCTCAATTTTTTTATTGTTGTATATTGTTCATTTGAAATATATTAGGTTCGCTTGTTTTATCTTTTCATACTAAATGTTTTCATATTTGATTGAGTCTGTAGGTGTTAAAAGGGTTATAATACACAACTGTTTCTTTTGGGTTGGAAACAATGGACATCTTTTGTCTCTCTCAATTTCAATTTATTCAATACAATTAATCTTCTGTTCATATGGGTTTTTGTGTAAATTTCCGAACATGCAATAATCTGAAATACGCCCTTGAATAAGTGCCTCTCTGGAAGTCTGATTTTTAAATAAGCAATCCGGGCGTTTATTCAAGGAAATATGGAACTCATAGAAATTTCTTTAACCATACATACAAATTTTTAGAAGTAATATTTTGAACGTAAGTGCACTATATGATTTTATTTTTGTTGTTTTTTTCACTGTTATGAAATAGGTTTTTTTATTATGATGATCAATTTATCTTGACGGGTAGTTTTTGTTAATGTACTTTACTTGATTCGGAAAAAAATATTTGCCTAACCTTTTTTCGCATCAAGTATGTTGAATTTTGTTTCAATCTCTCATAAAATGATTATCTCTCCTGAAATGATGAAATTTGATGTAGTATGAGTAACTAAGTAAGTAAGTAATCATTTATTTAGTTTCTAACTCTCATACTTACAATTTTTCATAGAACATATAAGCAACAGCTTTCATATTTCATAGAATACGATGGTCGGGTGCTCTCACTTGTTACTATGACAGTCAGCACTACTCATAATCTGTTCTATGAAACGTCAAATTTTATTAGTTTTTCAATCAGCTTTATTCATTGCTGCAGCCCTTGTTAGAGAAAGGTGGTTACACAACGTATTTTTTTCCGAATTTTTTTTAAACGTCGATATTTTGCCAAACTATCCTACCCCACTTCGTTTTGATGCAATATTTTGATGAGGGCAGTAAAGGTGTATGGAAGGGAAGCACTTGTCATAGGTGATACCGTAATTAAAGTTGCGACTGTTTCCGGCGCTTGAGGGATGGATTGAACCTGAACTTGTAACGTAAGTTATATATAAAATTATACGCTACTGTCCGCTGTTTCATGAAATTCGATCATAAGAATTCCCGGATATCTAAATTCTCTGCAGCAAAGTAACTCGTTTGCAAGTTTAACAAACCCGAATTTTAATTTTCATATTGCCAATATTTTCCCAATCTATCCAAACCAGCATATGAGATAACACCACCTTTTAAGTTGAAAAGTTCCTTGATGATTACAAGTTACTATTATTATTATTATCATTAATGTTTACCCAGGATAGCCTCTTCAGTTCTGATAGAACTGTTATCAATGAGGGTCCTGCGAAGGAGGTCCCAGAGCATTTAAAGCCCCCATTTGGGCTACGGAAGCCGCAAGTATGCTTCTACCGCTCAACCAGACAACCCCCTTAGATATCAATCCCGCTCTCAAGCTGAGTGCTTAGCTGAGTGGATCGATTCACACTGTTATAGTCGCTGGCATGACTCGGCCAGGATTTGAACCCTGACCTCCCGCACTGAAGGCGAGCACTCTACCACAAGGCCACCAGTCGGTACTATCATTTTCTGCTGTATATTCCGTGGAAGACACAGAAGAAAAATTTGATATATTCAATTTCTTAATCTTGCAATGCTTGAATGATCACGCCCCAGTTAAGTTTACAAGGCCTACAGCACAATGGCTTAAAGATCCTGGCATTCAAAATGTTCGAGCAGATACGCTTAAAAACGATATCTACCACGTCAGACACTATCTAGCTATGATTGGAATAAATATCGATTTGCAAGAAATCAAAAATCAAACAAATTAAAAACTTGTTTGTAAATTCAGCGTTCATCTCTAAACAATCGAAGGAAGTGTGGCGCTTTATTTATTGCATTCCAGCGGACAATCACTTGATATAGATAAACAATCACTATATAACAACGGCTGATCGCCTTCTAAATTCCACTCATGATTCTATAAATGATTTGTTTCACTTCATATCTCAACTTCCAGACACGAACAGTCAGTCGCTGTTTACGATTTCCAAAGTGTCTTACGCAGATGTTGAAAAAGAACTTCAATCACTACGAAATGACTGTTCCGCTGTATATGACAATATATGTGTCCAACACATTAAACCTGTAATTGATAACATAACATCCCCACTGACGCATATTATAAATGAATGTATTTCGCAGAATGTATTTCCTGACGTATGGAAGATAGGGAAAGTCAGTCCTATACCAAAAACTGATTATTCCGGAAAACTCGATGACTACAGACCTGTCTCAGCTCTTCCGCTTTATCAAAGGTCTTTGAACGGATGGTAGCTATGCAAATAGCGGTTATATCAATGTTACGTTTCAGCTGAAGGCCATTATGTCACTCCACAAGTACTATACTGTTAAAAATACGGGATGATATTCTAAAATTAATGGCTAAAGGAGAAGTAACGCTAGTTGTTTTCAGTGATTATTCAAAAGCGTTTGACACCGTCAATATAGTAAAATCATTAGTAAATTACTGACACTTGAATTTTCTAAATCTTCTCTTTTTTGGATTACCAGCTATCTGACTGTAAGCAGTTTGTCTAAATAAATGATAAAAAATCAGCTATGGGTAACTGTAACTTTGGAGTTCCACAAGGCTCGGTCCTTCGACAAAGTATGTCTGTCAGTATGCAGAAAATACATCGCAGTACGAACAGTGCAAAATATTTGATCTACACACATGCGAAAGAAACACGAAAGATTGTATAGCTCTAGCACAGCAATGGTCAAATGATAATAAGTTGCTCTTTAATTCCAAAAAAGCTATCGTTTGCAAGTGTCTACTCTTTTCAACAGATTGAATGGATCGCTGTCATGATCTGGTCCATGCAGATTTAATCAATATTGCTGTCAATGATGGGCCAATATGTCGTGTCTCGAGTTGGAAAGTTCTGGGACTTCACTTTCAGCAAAAACTTTAATGGGATATCCATTTCGACCAGCTCGTATAACGTTGGTACAAAAAACTTGAGATTCTACGTAAACTGAAAAGATTTTCTCCATTGGGAGTGAAGAAAACTTTAGCGGAGTTGTTGATCTTATCACGTTTGGATTATGGCAATATAGTTTTTTCAGTTTACTACTTCTATTCTAATATACATATACCCTTCGATTTCCGATTTACCGTATATACATACTTGCAATAAGTATGATAAAAGATAGCAGATAAATCATAAATTAATAATTTTTTTTTTATTATTATTATTTTTATTCATATATATAAGTTTGTATTTTGCTCGTCAACATATCGATCTCAACGTGGTTCCCAGACAAAGATGTTATTTTTTCCTTTCGTTTGATTGATCTTGACCCACGCAGACACATCATACAGGATTTCAATAATGCAAAGGAGATCTTTGTTTTTATCCATACTATAAGTGTTGATTTCATTCTTTTTTTCAGCAATTTGAAGACTTCGTCTGGTGCAGAACGTCGCACATTCTCTCCCCATGCCACCTTGTATTGTAAACACTAAGGGTGTGATACTGCCATGTTCAACGTTTCGTATGCTCTTTTCTTTTCTAAATCATTTTGTTCGTAGCATTTTGCGAGACTTGGGTCGAAAACCCTAGTGTCGAAGAATGCTTTTTGGCCTCTAATCCAAAAGTCCCTTGAACTCACTTTTTTACAGCTCATACTGTGTTCTACGGTAAACTTTTCGCCACAACAACAAGTAACTGCCAGATTTGGTATTGGCCAATCGTATCTGAGTCAGATGTAGTCCCAGAATTCTTATCGATTTAGGTCAAACCATCTTTAATTAATGGCCAGACGTTTAGCCAGCTGGACGTGCCGTGCCTTTTTGACAGATTATATCTAGGAGTCTCCTTGATTGCTCCAGAATTTCTAGTTTTATTTGTTCCAGTTTCTCGAGGTTTCGATTTTCTTTTTTCTTTTTTATCCTCGCTTTTCTTTCTTTAATTTCATCTTGAAGAATGTTGTATTCTGAGTCTTGAATGCTAATCCCAGAAACCAATGGCTCTGTGATAGATATAGAGTTCTCATACTCAAACTGTGTGATTTCGTTGAAACAAGGTATTCCAAGCCCCCCTAATCTGGTTGGGGTTAGGAGTTTTCTTTCTATATTTGAGCACATAGATCCACCGGTAAGTGCAGGAATTAAGCGATTTAACACCATGTTCTCCACAGGTTGTAGCAGTTCTGAAATATGATGAATGGTCCTCATATGATATGATTTCTTATGTTTAGAACCAGACACAAATGCAGAATACGCGGCTTGTGGTTCTATTTCAACAATTTTCGATAGTTCTTCTAACTGATTACACCACGATGTGACTAAAACCCATTAACGTATTTTCGTTTAAATTCTTCATTACCAAGAGCAGTTCCTAAGTATTGTTCACCGGCTGTTGGTATCTGAATGTTGGAATCTTGAAATATCAACGTTGTGTGGTTCTGTCACAATCACATGGGGCTTGCATGCTTTTGGGTAATAGCGATAACTAGGACCAGTGCGGATTATCTCATCCCAGTATTTTTTCAAACTCGACAATGTTCCTGCTGCAGTAATGTCGTCAGCGAAAGCAACTTCCTTTATATCGAGTGTGTTCTGGGTAATGTATTTAAGTAACTGTAGTAACAGTGCATAAGCAGCCATGGCGGTATATATGACGGTATATATGGCGGTATACATGGCGGTAGGGTCACCTTGTGTTATGCCTTCTTTTGAGAGAATTTCATGTCAGCCAATTACGAATAGACGTGAAGGATTGAAGTAACAATTTTTGATATACGTGTAAATAATAGGGCAATTGATAGCTATGTTTTTCAACATGGCTTGTCTATTGATACAATTGAAAGTATTTTCAGCATCAACCAAGAGCATAGCTTCAGTTAATTGAAGGTCGTACATTTTTCTCATTGAGTGTATCGCTGCTTCTGCACCAGTTTTTTGGCCAGCACATACTTGAATAGAACCAGTGGTCTGCATTACATACCTTTTGGTAACAGACATTATAACTTTTCCAGCGATTCTCCTTAACACTTCACCTACTCCAATTGGTCTCAAGCCAGGATTTCAAGTCTGCATGTTAAAAAGGCATCGATCGGTTCAATTTCTTCGGAGCATATTTTTTTTATGAATTCAACCAAGGAGTTACGAAGGTCTGGTGTCGTTGTGAAACCATACTGTGAAAATGTTAATATGTGACACCAACCGTCAGCATCCACCTTTCGTAAGTGATGCTGCTTTCAATATAAGGTCTTCATCTATGTCATTATATGCACTGGAATGAATCCTATGCATCGGTCCATAAGCAACTGTTTCATTTTCTATTTCCTTGCTTTCTGGATGTTTCTGCTCTAATGACAGGAGGGTTTCCTAATTTAGAGGCAATATGCCATTTCTCATATTGTTGGCTAATAGTTTAATAGCTCCGTTAATATCTCCATTTTAATTTCGAGATTTACCAGAAATTTTAAGATGTTTTTTGCCTCTTAATATAGTTCATCTAGATTTCCTTCTTTCCAGAGTGTTAGGTGTCTCTCCAAGGCTTTCAAATGATCGTGAGATTTTTTTGCTAGGTTTTTGAAGGAGTAATGATTGCATGACATGGATTGCAGTTATTGCGATATCTTTTGCCAGCGAATTTCCGGTCCATGAATTCAACAATCGTGTAATTTCTTGAAAGTAGTGCTTTCCTGCTGAACCACTCGGTGGCAGAAATAGGTTTCCGTTAGAAGACCACAAAACCTTTAAATGCAACATGTCGTTCGTAATCAAGAGTGCAGTTGAATGTTTTAAAGTTAGTTCACAAGTCCTTGCATGGTTGATACGTTTCCGTTATACTTAAAACTATCGTTTGCCAAGTACAATCTAAATCAAATTCTGGTATGACTTTCAGGTTATTTAATGCGCTACCATCATCCATACGATCTGATGCAGCTTATTCCAGTTTTTCGAAAAATCTACAAAAATATTTATTAGATCATGCTTATATGTCTTATATTTGCAGAAGCATTAGTACTATTAATTTGGGAATTATCTCAAAAGTATACAAACACATTTTCCGCTTTTCTTTTCTTTCTTACACACATTGTTTTTGGGTTTTTTTATCGTTCGATTTGTATGATTATACATCTCCGATATTCGATTTTCATTTTACCATTTTGACATTATGTTTCAAGTGTGCACTAATCATTCTCAAATATGCAACATATTCTTTTGTATATATAAAGGTAGTTTCATCTATGCTCGACATGCTTCTTTTCTCAACAAAAGTCAATATTGAAGCGATTAATCAAAGAAATAAAATGAAAAACATTTAAAAAGGAAGCTTATAAGCTTATATAGTAAGAACTTTTGACCCGATAGTTTAAATTTGAAATATCGCTTAATAATTGGGGGTAAATTCGAGATGAGTCTGAAACCTCTTTAAACAAATCCAAACACAAACAACACCGTCCGTGTATAGAAACGTTAATTCGAAAAAAATCTATTTTAGTGAATTTTGAAAACAGATAATTGCATTTTCTGAGATAATTTGATTTTCACATCCATTTTCAATTTTTTTAAAAATTGAAAATTGATTTCAATTTTCAAATTCTAAATTTGTTGCGACTTTCCTATATTATTTAATACTGAGAATCCATTTAACTATGACTCGTGCTTTGTTGAATAAGCAGAGTAGAAGAATGGTTTTACACTGGCCATCAAGGTTCTCGCTGATTGGCTTAAAAAGACGGGGGTTTCCGTTCCGTTGTCTGAAAAATTCGAATCACTTGTCTGAAAAATTCGAATCACTTGTCAGTTTAAACCATGTGTCAGAATTATTTTCACTTCACTGTTCAAGCCGCACGAGAGATGACGACGTCTTTTGTTTTCAAGAGCAGAGACGAATCTCAGCAAATGATTTTGAGAGCTAGTCAGGCCACTGTTTCTAATCTGGCTAGGACGTTTTTGGTAAGCATTTCTACGTTATTCACATTACTTCCAATGTGAAACAAAATATGTATAATACTTTTTATCTTCTTTCTTAAGATTGACCATACAAGCTTGTACATTGTCGACCAACGATCCGGATGTACTGAGTTTCCCACCAGTGGTATTTTCGAACTGGAGGATTACGTTTCTGGAACGATATTCATCGTGCATGGTGATAGATCAGGAGGAACTGTCACAATTTCTAATCTTTTTCAACCGCCATCAAACAACAACCATGCCAACTCCACGCCTATCCACAGGAATATCGCGGAATGCTCTTGTAATTGTCAAAGTTGTTCGTGCTGATCTCAGTAAAAACGGTAAACCTGTCAACATGCACAAGTACAACCTCACAACGTTTGTGCCATTGTATGCGGAGGAGCAAGCAACTGTTAATTACATCATCAGTCAAGTACGCGAAAAGATGAGAGACGATAGTTTAGAGCTGGTTGGTGCGTCTGGATTAAAATTTTATCATGAAGAGGGAACAAGAGGTGAACTGTTTTGTCTTTCTCTTATTTTAGTTCATAAAAAAATAAAAATAAAATATAATTTTTCTTCTCTCAAAGTTGTTTTTTTACGAACTTATGTGTCTAGACATAGCCATTGCAAAATAATGGCCTAGTTACACTATGATAGCTTCGTGCGGCCGTTCCGCACTGTCTATAAAATAAGGATGGAATGAATGTCTTTGATTGTACATTTCAAAACAACTTCGTTTCCAGGCTTTCTATCACTTACCTTACTCTTTTGTCCACTATTAGGCGTAGCTTTCTGGAAAGTTGGGTCAAGAAAAATCTTTGCCGTTACGGGTGAAGACATAGAGCGGCAGAAAGTGTGCAACAGCCTTGATGATGCAGATGATTTTTATACACCATTAGCCCGTAAAAGAAAAAACGATGACTTTGAAGATATGAAAATGGACATAAAGAAATTGAAAGATTCTGTGGATAAAATATTCAAAAGCAAGAAGCAGTTTAATGTGGCTTTCCTCAACTCACTGGAAGAAACGTTTGCCTGTGTTATTTGCAAAGCTTCTTCGGTGAATCCCCCCATCATATTTTGCCGTGCGTGCTCCTCATTGTTTGGTTGTAACACCTGCATCAATACATGGTATTCTGGATCTGACGGCCTCGATAAACCATGTCCAAAATGCCGCGAACCACGGGGCTTGAGTTCTACATTTGTCGTTAAAGGGTTCCATGATTTTTTGAAAGAGATGAATAATCTTCTGTCAGCAGACACTGGTGACGAATCTGATGCTTCTGCAGACACACTGCCAATCGCATTTGATTGAAACATTATCACCACTTGTCAGTTTCAATTTTTGTTGTGAGCTTTTTACGCGTACTTACAAATTTCATTTACTTGTATGATGAAACATTAACTGCATCATAGAAATTATTATCCTTTTTTCGTTTCTCTCAAACCCTCCCTCCCCTTTTCACGAACTTTTCACCAATAAGGTGGGGGATGAAATAAATGTTTTCTCGTGCAAGTAAACGTACTTAATGCAGTATTACATCATTTGTGACAAATTGATGAAATAAAATAGAGCGTTTTTAAAGAGGTCAGCATTTCCATTGACAGCTGACTGAAAAATCACAGAAAATGGAGGATTTTCTCTTTCAAATCTTTCCTGACGAGAACGAATGATGTTTTCTTTTCCTTCCAAAGGATCGATACCAAATCGACTTTCTAAGGTCAATGAACGTCCTGTTACCGACAAATAGTTGGCGCAAGCTGCATCAGCTTCGGGTAAATCTTTCGCATCTATGACCCCAGTATTGGAATTTTTCGAACGTTCAACAGGAATACCTCTTCCTATAAAATTAAATATATATTCTTGGCACACAGGTTATTTTGATAAAGAAATCTTGTTTACTTATATTCCTCGGGTACACAATTTTTATAACATTATCTGTTTTTATATCAAGTTTATATTTTGATAATTATATTGATGATATGTCACTTAGCACTCTTGTTTTAAGACCTCTGCTTTTTACTTTGTTTCGACATCTACTGAAAATGTTAATCCAGTCACCTGGTATTCTGTGATGATTCCACGAATGCACAAATGTTTGTAATCCAGCGTAGCTAACTCTGCATGTCACCCAAGAAACTCCAAACTTTGTAGTCGCGTTACTCATGTCAATTAAGTTGTGGTGCACCAGATCATTCAATGCCTTTTTCAAAGGATAATTTACACGGCTATTTACTTCCACCCAAATACGCTCAATGATGTTATTCTAAAAAACGAAAAAAATAAAAATAATGAGCAAACATGTACAAGATAAATTAATTGAAAATACAAATGAAAAGGCACTTAAATTACAAGGCTTTTTTTTTGTTTCGTAAATGATTGAAAAAGTTTCTACTTACATCTGTTGATTTGGTGACTTTAAATGGTTCTTACCTTTTGTCGTGCCTGTACTCCCTTAAGGAATCCTGAATATGACATGCCAATATAAATTCCTTGCCACCGTCAACACGAAGTTGATCCCATACGCCATGAGTCAAAACCGCCGCTCTAATGTATTGAATATGCATGAACATTGATCATACAACTATAAATGATTTTGACTAGTTGAAGCGCAAAACTTAGATTATCTCACCTGTACACATCATTATAAATAATTCGATTATTTTTTACGGGCATTGTAGCGTACGAAGTGATCATTCCGGAGTATCCGTCTCGCGCACAAACGTGAGTAACGCCATACATGCCCAATTTTTCGTTTTGGTCCATGTGCAGTTTCTCACCAAAATATGACGCTTGATATTGCTTTGGATTAAATGACCTGCCAGCTGTAACGGCTCTAGATGTTTGTGCTCTGGGATTAATCCTTTTTAGCGATTTACCGATGCTGCATTCTGCTACATGAAACCCCTTACTACGTAGCAATCCAGTCATCATTTTTCTACCATAGGACTCTCCTCCCTATACACAGCAGCAAAAATCTATATTATGGCAACTTTAGTGAGAACAGTGAAATCACAGGACACAAAATAGAGAGAGAGAGAGAAATTACCTCTGAAATCCCTCTGAACACAATCTTATCGACTTCTGATGGGCTGTATAAACTCTGCTTCCCTATCTTGTTAGTTTTACAAAATAAACGGATATTAGCTGCAGAAAGACCACGAGGTGATGCATTTCGTTGTTGCAATAATTTACTGATTTCATTGTAGGTTTTTCCAGCTTGAACTAAGGTCTTAATTTCTTCCAAAGATGACACATTCAACAACGACATATTTTTGTAATGAATAGCAAAAAGTGTGATGCGGCAGTTTTTATGTTCTTTGACACACTTGTAAAACATAATCCCCGGTACATTATCAATAACATCACGTGACTTAACGAGTAAGCACGTGACTGTACTAAATCTATGCAAAATATGCGTTAATTAAGCTAGAAATATTGATGTAAGGTGTTCGAATACAAATTCCCCTACTTTAAAAGACAATAAAACGAAAATTGAAAATTAAATATGAAATCAATTTTTGATATTTCAAAAAATTGAAAAAATGATTTAGGATCAAGTGTTACTGTGAACTTAATTTCTAATTTTCAATTTTATATCAAATTGATTTATTTCGAATTAACGTTTCTATACACGTATGCAACACGACCGAAATGAAGTTGTTGATATTCACGCGTGCTGTTATCGTCACAACCAGCTGATTATCTGAGTTTGTTTCCATCGTGATGTTATAGCTATGAAAATGTTACGAGTAGCTTCGAGGGTAATTAGCGGTAAAGAAAAAAATATCATCTCTAGTGTTTCCTTTGGGACTATTACGGGATGTGGTTTTTACGGTATCTACTTTGTTATTCCACTGTTCCGTGTTTTATCTCTAACTTGTTTTGAAAATTGTTTTGTCGATAAAAGAATATATGGTTGAACACGGACGGACGTATCCTCCCGATCCTTTTCTCCTCCGTTTATCTAATTTTCAAAGGACAGAAATGTTTTTATATTTTCATTACTAATCTTGTTTTGATATTGTATTTCATATCTTACATCCTTTTGAACGTAAATTAGGTTTCCTATTTTATTTATTGGATTCTAAAGATGTTTTGTCGAGCATAGATGAAACTATACAAAAATACAAGACTTTTAACAGCTATGTATGTCATTCCGATATTACTTTCATCGTGAGACTCGCTGTTACAAAATCCATAGGAAAAAAGCAGTTGCTTGTAGAACAGAATCAGTTACGGGTTGACGGTTTCAGACAAAGTTTTACTGTAAGAGGCCTTTCGAAAGACTCTGCAATGCTTGTCTTTACTTTCAAAAAAGTAATTTCTCGTTACAACAACGGCAAGTTGATACTAAATTTCTCGGCAGAATTATTTCGGAAAGGGTAATTTCTATAACTTGCAAGTTAAACCTCCTGTCATTAGATTCGATACTACTTGCCAAGTGTATCGCCATCTATTAAAAGTTCTATATTCTACAGTCATTATTCATCTATGATGTTCAGAAGGTACTTGATTATATGACCAAATGTCGGATAATGAACTTCTGGGTAAAGAAATGTGCAGGGATTGTTTTGGAAGAAACATTATGACTAATCTATTGAAACCTCTTCAAGAAGTTTCAAAACCGAACAAGGGAAACCTCTTCAAGAAGTTTCAAAGGTAAGCAAGGACCTGTATTATAAGATAAAAACTCCTCCAGTCGCCAGAAGAGTTTCTGCTATTATCCGTTCTTCATTCCAGCTGTAAATTTGTTAAAATCACATTTTAATAAAAAATTAAAGCATCTTCGGGATTTGCCTAAATTTGCGCAAATAGGCGTGGTCATCAATGGTTTTATTTGTTCTCTCAGTTATTGGTCAAACCTTCCAGAATCACATGCGAAATATGATTGTAACAGAACGTCCAAAACCTGAACCCAATTCTTCAGGTTAGATAAGATGTTAATGTCACCTGACAATTTTGATGACTTAATGATATTTAGTTAAGGGATTTATAATTATAGACTCAAAAAATTATCCAAATTGTCACGTTTTATTTGGACGTGGTCAAATGATTTATATTTAAGTTAAAGCACATGATACTTATCAAGTTTTAGTTGCTAAGGTTAGTGCTAGTGGTATAGTTCAGATTAGTTAAAAAAAATCGTTATTCAAGAAACTTAATCCAAGTTCATCTTTTTATGACGTAATGTCACTTGAAGATCAGTATAAACCTCGTTTTGATGGGAATTATAGAACTGAAAGCTGTCTAGTTCAGACTTCAATTTTGATACGCCATCTAAACATCAACTAGGAACATGTGAACATGTTTATAATAAAATGTGTTGGATGAAAAATTAAATGTTTGATATGTTGAACGTGGCGCAAAAAAAATCTGCAATTTTAAAGCTGTCCTTAACCCTATGTTTTTTACGTCAAACGACCTTCGTACTTGATCTTTCATTCCCTTCCCTTCTAACTTGACTGATGAGTCTATCAGTCTAACAGCTAGTTTTATAAACCTTCACAACCACATATCATCGTTACTGGAATCTATCTAGTTTCTTTATGAAAAACAAGTTTTTCTATTTTTCATTCCCTTCCCAGAATTCTCTTTTCTTTCCATACCAGCAGGAACGAAATATATAACAATACAATTTATGAAGAAAGTGAATAAGTGTTTTTGTTTATAATGGTTGAAGATTTATCCCATCTCTGAAAAAGAGGAGCACTTTAGTTGATATTTTTTTTAGATGATTGAAAATAATATTGATAAAAAATAAATAAATATTTCGAAAATAAATCAAATTTTTGTTATTTCATATTCTTGATGGTTCGTTACGCAATGCATTAATTCGATTGTACTCAGTCGAGCAACCATCGTACTTATGCAATCTCTCGCTGTTCTCATCATAACTGCTCGCATCCATCAAAGATTTGGTTCGTTCTTGTAACTGTCGAACAATTTCCAAATCTTCAGAATAGTAATCTGATTGGTTAGTTTGGTGATAGATATTATTTAATTGGTTAGTTTGATGATAGATATTATTTGATAGCTGATTTGATTGGTTGAAATGCGATGGAAAATTATTAGCATCTACATTCGTTCCGTAAAAGTTCGATAGAAATTTAACTTGTCCATGCTGATATCCGATTGGCTCATCATATGGAAACATGAGTTGTGATTGGTTATAATCCATCACAACATTCGAATATTGCATAAAGCTTGATTCGTTGGTTGCTACGGGTGATAATGAGCCTCGTCCTGATGATGAGGTTGAAGAATGACGAGATTTGAATGAATCCATGTAATTTGGACTGGTTGGCGGAACACCTACAATAAAGAACGTGTCTTTATGTTAGAATCTCTCCAAGGTAAGTTAGATATGTGACTAACCTAATTTTCATGAAATATTAGAATATACTTTTTTTCTTTGATACACAACAAATAACTGAAATAATAAACAATAAGTGTTTGATGCCCCAAATACGAATGCGTACCTCCTGAATCATGTTTGCATTATCTATCATCGAACGACGAGTCATCACTTTAAGGTAAAAGATTTTCACGAAAATATATAATATATCCATGATATCGCTGACCCAAATTTTCGATTTCCACATTCCTGATAATCGTGAGTGTAATGAAGCGCCAACAAAAATATTAAAATAGAATGTAGGACTCATCCATCCATCTGCTCACAACCCAGCAAGGATGGAGAGCTGGTATGAAATATGACGTTCAATTTACCTCTACATGTCGCATGCCTCTCCATCAAAGGTGCTTCATATATTTCTTCCAAAATATCGGCATGAGATTCAATCAGATGAAAAATATAATCATCAAACAACATCTGAAGGAGATGGAATGAACCTGCGAAACGAAAAGAAGACATTACCAATCGATTAGTTTTGTTTGCTTGGGGCATCTTTCATAGATTCATAACCGTATTTGATACTCTTGTTTATGAAGGCGGGTTTACAGATCACGCGAATCGAAATTCACTATTAAAAATGTTCAACTTCTTCTCCGTTCGTCAGCGACCTTGCAATAGTTCAATTTCTCAACTCAACTTACCAAAACTTTTGGCGCTTCTTAAAGTAAGTTCTTGGATAACCTTCGATGTAATGAAAGACCATTTCAAAAGAAATTCTTGTGCAAAACTTTGAAACGTGCCCTCCGTTTTTTCACTTGGCTGAAATTCGAAAACAAAACAATTAAAATCTTTGAACTGGATGAACTTCCTCCAACATAGTTATTAAACTTTTCTCAATATCAACTAACGGTTGAATTCGCCATTTTTGTTTTTATAATTCAAATATTGCACACATACAAACAAAACATAGATTACCTTGACAACGCATTGATTGACTAACGTAGAAATCCATTCGGTATATTCTTCGATAGGAGATTGTTTTTCCAATAAATCAGTAAATTCAAAGAAAACTACATATAAAACAAGATCAAAATAGATATTAGAACGAACAAAGTTGACAGAAACCACATTACTATGCAAGGAATGGTGTCAATTTTTAAATTTTCAAAAAAAATATCGCCATCAACAAACTTGTATTAGATTTTGTTTCAACTTACATTTTTTTACTAAGTTTGTGTCTCGATGAATATTTTGTGAGGATATCCATAATGTTTGTTTGATGATATGTTTGATCTTGACTTCATTCAGATCTGCAATCATTTGTGTAGAAGGTTCAGTGTTATTTAACACTGTTCTTGCAGCTTGAGCCAAATGTGATAAAGATGTTTGCCGACATAAAAAATGGCTGAAAGATTTTGCAACTATAAAAAATACAGTAAATCAAAAGTTACCTGGTCAGTCCTTCTCTAACAAAAACATGAGCATTCATTTGTGTAAAGGACGAAACAAACGACCACATGTATTCACTGCCACTTTTGGTAACAAGCATGCTCAACTGTCAACTACACCAAAAGATTTTAGGATTGACTTCGTGTACCTGATAATTTTTTCTGTTGCAATTCTTCAGGTAAATGATACAAAGCAATTTCCAACCAGGCTGATATTCGTTTTGCAAACTGTTGAATAGCCTGTGTCAGGCTTCCTGGTAATGGTTGTAAGGATGGCGGTATAAGTACACCTCCGATAACCTAAAAAACATCGTAGGTTTGACAAATGCAACACAGAAAGTGTTCTATGAAAAACGTTTAAATGGTGTGATTGCTAACCTTGTATAAAATATTATCACATGTACCAATCAAGTCTATGGCGGCATCATTCGAAAGGATCATCGCAATGTGGGATGGCATTCCTTGCCAGAAATGAATTAAGAAGTTTTCCACCTAAACAAATGAATTTCAATCTTCTGAACAAATGAATTTTCAATGTTCTGAACAAATGAATTTTAATCTTCTAAATACAAGCTAGGTAAAGTAGATAAAAGAATGATGAACGCTGGTCACACTAACCTCAGAGAAATTTGCCCGTAATATTGTATCTAATATTCTTTGGCAGTGTGCTCTGTACATAATTAAAAACGTTTTCACCTAGCAGACAAAAAACAATGAAGTAAAGAAATGCTGTGCAGAACATTCATATTTTGAACCAGTTGCTATCGTAAATGTATGGCGGCTGCACAGAGAAAATTCTTCGTTCAAACCTCATTATACTAGAAATGTTTCTAGCATGAAATTAACTGAAATTAACTATTTGTAAGTAAAACGAAACTTTCTTTTCCAAACCGTTTGGTAATCAGGCAGCTGTGATAAAAATTACCTTGTCTTTGATGAAATCGTCATCCAAACCAAGTGTCTCTGCACGCGGAAAATCTGGTAGTAAGGTTCCACTTGGTGTGATACTGGTATTGTTGCTAGTATCGCTCTGAGTATTGACTGTTTCCATAGCAACATCTTTTTCTCCAACAATCTCTGCTTGTGATTTCGTGCAAATTGTTTTCACGGACTGAAATGGAAGAAGAAGTTTAAAAACTCGTAGATATTGGATAAGTGGACAAAACCTTCGTAAGTAAGTCCTTCAAATGTCCATGTCATTGAATTGCCTCACTCACCTCTTTCTTGTCTTCCGGATTTCGTTTGCCAGTATTTTCAGGAGGTGTGACCGCAGCTTGTCGTAAATTATTACACATGGTCTCATAGTAAGGAGAAGTTTGTTTGATGCTGATGTCATAGTAATGATATTTTGATTGGCCTCGTGTACCCAAACGACGTGTCTTTAAGTCAGGAAAGGTGAGGCGAATAATCTTTAGAAAAGCGAGACAACTTTGTTACAAAGTGATGAGGTAATTGTTGAAATAAATCTTTCTATCTAATGCTTTTGTTCCGTCAAAGTTTGTCAATATCATCCACCCCGCATAAAAAGAACGGTTAGAATATGTGAAAATGTTACTTAACACTATTTTGTAATACTCGCTTGAAAGTGGTGCAAGTAGGACAATCCTTATGTCAGCATTTATTTCGAATAGGGTGGACATTAAAATGTTTTGCCACTTAAAGTCATTCAGATGTTTCTGTCGTCTGTATTTTCTACACAATTTTTTATTTGGGAAATTTACTTTGTTGGATTGATATTCAAGCAAAGAATAAAAATGAAATAAGGTGAAATAAATTTAGTCAATTGAATTTACCTTTCCAAAGCTCGCAGCGTTTACTGGCACGATGCTATTTTGAGTACAGAAATCGAGGTAATGTGTATACAATGCGTTTCTAGGCAACGTCATACTTTCTTTGATTTCATAGTTATTATGCAACCTGAAAGAAGATTGAACACTATACAACAATGAAAGAAGATTAAACACTATACAACAATGAAAATAGATGCTGGTATATAAAATAATGGCACAAATGGACTACTATTGTCAGAAAACAATTGGAAATTTAAAAATTTCTCCGACTAAATCCAAAATGGTTTATCTCTGTATTAAATAGTAGGCCATCATACTATATTGTAATGATCTATCACTTACCATTGTGTAGTGATTGGTGATTGCAGTTTACTCAAAGATAAATTACTTTTTTTCTGGGCTTTAAACATTTTTTCACCTGAAAACAAGCATTAATGAATATATTTCTTGACTCAAACTCGAAAGATTATCATGATAAAATGTTTATTTCAGTGTAAAATAGTGACATCTTAAATCTTCCGATAAAAAATCATAGAAAAGTGCTGGCGATGACGTTTCTCAATTTTCACCATTTTCTACGATTTCTACTCTACTGCGAGCCAACTTCGTCTAGAACTCACATTCAGCGAGTCTTCAATGCAACGCAGGCGAGAAAATTGAGAAATTGTTTGAAAAGTAAACTCTTATATTCTATTCATTTGAAATTTCAAGTTGGAACCCTCCTCTCCTTGTACCAACAGGGACGAAGCAACTTCGATGGAGAACTTATGGAAGCAGTTACTGGTTCGACAATAGTGACTAGGCTACATCACATACACTACATGAAGTAAACCAATTTATCTTTTCACAAATCACTGAGCAAGGAAGATTCATCTTCATATCTCATCTAGCAACAAAATGTCAACACAACGTCACCAGGAAACTTCTTCAACTATTTTTCACGACATTGGTGAAGTCGGTTTCCCAGTGACAGAAGATATATAACAAAATGAAATTATCTTTATCTTCTAACTTGAAGTAGCAATAGAATATAACAAAAAGATTTATTTGCAATATTTCTTCCACAGTTTTCTTCTTTGCTTTTCAAACTTTTGATGGTTCTTCCTCATATGAAGAAGAAATTTGTGAATGTCTCAAAATCACTAAGCAACTTTAAAAAGACTCGAAAATCATTTCTAAACAAACAGTGATAGAAATTTCAAAGGAACGACACATTTTTAACGAGTTTAAAAAAAGTAATTAACACGACACATGTGTGATAACATAGAAATGTGTTCAGTTTCGTTCTTGTTCTTGTTACCATGGAAATACGCGCATTTTTTCAGAACACGTGCCAGACATCCATTATTATTATTATTATTATTAAAAAATGTTTATACAGGATAAAAACTTCAGTTAAAAACTGCTATAAATGTTTGTCCTGTGTTAGTGTATGTGCATGGAGTGTTAGTAAAATATTAGAATAAATAATAAAAGATTGATAAAATCGTGTCAGAAGCATAGGACCGCGACAAAATTTGAAAATCTAGAATTTCAAGAATTTCAAGAGTATATTAATTACAGATTGCAAAGTCTCAAACTCTGAGTTTCAAGAGAATTAGGATCTATAATACCACCAGTATCACGTATAAGTAGAAACTAAAAATAAAAGCTCAAAATCAGATGAGGACTAATAAGATTCATGCTGAAGAAAAACGAAATCGCTAAAAATAAAACCCACTAATCAGAAAAGTGATTCTTCAACATTTTTATATACGTAGTAAAATTTTCTTCCCTACGAATCACAATAGGTAAGCTGTTATAAATTTTAGCTCCAGTAAAATAAAATGCTTTCTTTGCACAAGACAGCTTGACTTTTGGCAATTTAATTGATGTAGTGTTATTTCTTGTGTTCATATTATGATTAATTAGTTCAAAGTAATTATCAAAATTACTGCAAGCTGTCCCATCAAGACACTTTCTCACATACTTGCAGGATTGTGTCTGGATTTCATTCTGTATGCTATTCACTGGCTTTCCATCGCTGATGATGTTTTCAGCTCTTTTGGCAATTGAGCATAGTAGGTTGATGTTGGTAGCAGTAATATCCAGGTTTACGAATGAGTATGTGAAAAGTGGCAGTATCATCATTTGGTAGATCATACGACGTGCAGATGGAGTTAGACTTAAACGAATACGTTCCAATAATCTAAGTCTTGTG
Source organism: Turritopsis rubra (assembly GCA_039566895.2). NCBI lineage: Eukaryota > Metazoa > Cnidaria > Hydrozoa > Anthoathecata > Oceaniidae > Turritopsis > Turritopsis rubra. The sequence goes on from CM077628.1 coordinate 240,630, forward strand.
CTTGCTCTTTTGTAAGTTTTTTGAAAATGCTCTTGAAAAGTTAATGTACTATCAATCAATAATCCAAGGTACTTGTAGCAGGATACTCTAGTTACGTTCGTGTCTCTGTACTTTACATTATCCTCATCACCATCATCCCGCCCCAGTCGCTTTGCCGTTCTTAAAACCAGCACCTCAGTTTTTCCTTTCTTGAGATTTATTATGAGCTCGTTCTCATCTAGTTACGTAGCAATGTTGGCGAGTTCTTCTGTCAGGATTTTCATGATCGTTGACTTATCTGGGTGTGCAAAGTATATTACAGTATCGTCAGCATATTGTATGATGCTACATTTCCGCAGAATATCAGGGAAGTCATTAAAAAACAATATAAACAATAAAGGTCCCATGATGGACCCCTGTGGTACTCCATTGAAAATAGAATAGTTCTTTGTCATATACTCCATAAGATTGGATTTTCTCAATTAACACAGAGTGGCTAATGGTGTCAAACGCCTTTGTTAGGTCCAAAGAAACAGCGCCGGTAAGCTTTCCATTGTCCATTTCTCTACGAATGTCATCTACGAAGATGGTAGCGGCAGACGAAGTTGATCTCTTGCTCCTATATCCAAACTGTATATTGGACAAAAGTTTGTTATCTTCCAAGTATCCGCTCAACTGACTATGTACTGCTCGTTCGAGTATTTTGGATAGCGCTGGCAGGACCGAAATGGGGCGGTAGCTTTCTGGTTTATCTGGATCTCCTGACTTAAAAACAGGTGTGATTTTTGCAGTTTTCCAAATAAGTGGTACCGTTCCTGTTGCTATTGATAAGTTTATGATGTGACATATCGGGTTGCTGATCAAAGATGCACAATCTTTCAGTAGAGCTGTGGGGAGGTCGTCTACACCAGTGGCTTTTTTCCTTTGAAACCTCTTTAATTGTTTCTCAATAAAGATTTTAGAAACATATTTAAACCGAAATCGTCTTACTGTCCTGAGTGAAATGAACTTTGGTATTTGCCATGTGAAGTTGGTCAATGATATAGCCTTTTCTTTCAGAGTTTTTACAATGTTGGAGAAGTATTCACAGAAAACGTTGGCTTTTGATTGATTATCTGTAGATATTGAGGATGTTGACATACTTGCTCCTTTCGTGGGAAATAAGTTCTTTATAACTTTCCAGAATTTCGTTTGTTTTCTTCTAGTAAGTCATGGTGGTAAGATGATTTATTACATTTCATTTGGTTGTTAACACGATTACGTAGTCTTTTGTAGAGTTTCCAATCGTCAGCCTTGTTACTTTTCTTTGCTCTGCGATGCATTTGATCCCTTCTGTTCATAATTCTTTTTGTGTCAAGTGTTAGCCACGGACATGGTTTTCCCTTAACTTTTCTTTCAACATGTGGTGCATGTCGATCGAAAACTACCCTAACAGACTCGTTTAAATATTCTACTGCTTTGTTTACATCTGTGGTTGTATACAACGGTTCCCAGTTAATGTTGTTTATGTCTTCGCACATAGCTTCGGGTTGATAGTGTTTAAAGTTTCTGCTCTTAATTACCTTTGGAGAATATTTCTTGTTGTTTAATTTACGAGTACAGATTACCATGTTATGATCGCTAATTGATGTCGATACAACCTCTGCTGCTGAGATATTTGACGGACAGTTTGTCATTATGATGTCAATTAACGTTTTTGTAGAGTCTGTAATTCTTGTTGGCTTTTTTATAAGTTGTGAAAGTCCATTAGCTGCTATTATTGATTTAAACACTTTACCATCATTCGCGTTGAGGTAATTAACGTTGAAATCCCCAAGTGCGATAACCTCTTTATTTTCGGTTGTACAACTAATCAAAATGTCATTTAATCTCTCAATAAACGTATTTTTATTATATTTTGAAGTTTCTGGTGGTTTGTAGAAAACTGTGACAATAACATTGCGCGAGTTTTTAAAAACAATTTCTATGGCAATATTTTCTGTGTCTTCCCGTTCTAAATCCGGTCGTCTTTTCCAGTTTATACTATCCTTTATATACATTGCTACACCACCACCCCTTCCTTGACTTCTGGGTCTGTTCACAAATGTGTAGCCAGGAATTTCATAAATATTAATTTCGTCTGGAGTGAGATGAGTTTCTGATAACGTTACAATATCAATTTTTTTCGTTGAAGTAATAAGCTCGTACAAGCAATTGAAATTTGAGAAAAGTCCTCTCATGTTTTGATGACATATGTGTATTCCTTTACCTTTCAATAAATCTGGTAGTTCTTTGCGATAAATATCTTGTACAGCTGGGCCAGGATTCATTTCAATATCCCCAGACAACAACACTATCAGCATAAACAAACTTTTCTTTGTACAAGTCATTTTAGCTCTTCTTGTACAGAATAAACTCTGTATACTGTAGTTTTCCCCTCCAGTAACACCATTATCAACGAGAAAAGTAACACTAATGCCATCATTTGTGACGAAACACTCTTTTCTTGTATAAAAATTCAAAATTACAAACATTAGTATCAGAGCAAGACAGAACACGTCCGTTCTTTTCGCCGCCATTATTGATCATAACAACGCGTGTGTTGTTGTTGTCGAAACAAGTGAGAAATTTTTATCAAGTTTTATTAGTTTTATTATTTTATTATTAAATACCATGTTTATTTTGTTGACACTCGAATTGAGATTAGTTTTTCGCTGACTCGACAACTTCATCGCTCGCCTAAATCTTTCGATGTTTAAACACGTGTAACACTCAGGATCTTTTCCTCAGCAAATTCTTCAAAAATACGAGGATTGCAATCTTAAAAGTTTAGCCGAAAAACATTTTTGAATCGGGTGATTCTTTGCTTTTGGATGACGTCATCATTAAATCATTAACCGGCCGTTCAAAAGAACATCATCTATAGAAATCAATTCTGTGAAGATTTACAATCCGACTTTTTTTTAATATATGCGGAATTACAAATTCGGATTTATTTTACAGTTTGCAGATGTTGTTGTTGGTCGCTTCCAAAAAAATTCCAACGAAATGAAAAACTTTTCCAGGATAAAAAAGTACAGCCAAACCACAAAATGTTTTATTTCACAGGAATTAACTTTCGCGAGAGGTTTGAATTCATTATCACTATTACAACTAGGTGTCCCCACTATAAGAGAGGTTCGTACTGTATATGAGATCTCGGAGAGGTTCGTACTGAATGCATCAAAAACATCTAATCTTCATGTAAAAATCTTCTTTTCAATTGAAAACAATTACAGTACAAAGTTCAAATATTTCCGGTGCGAAACAAAATGAATGTTCCAAAGTTTGAAAGTCATGTTTTCTTCCACATGTTCTTCACGTTCTTTCATATATTTCTTCCACAACAAAACAATATGAACACGTGATAAGATGGGTTATTTCACTTGAGATTATTGATTATGTACTTGAGATGAAATTGAACTGAAATTCCACTAACGTCTCCAATACTATCGTCATTTTATCGTTGCCGTAATTATTGGTCACATAAACAGACCCCGTACACGTCGAGCCGTGCCATGGCGATCATAAATGAGATTAAATTTACTGATGAGCAGAAAAATAAATAAATTATGAAAGCATTATAAAGTTTTTAAGAATTTGAATCTGTTTCGAGAATCTTGCTTGTCCTTACCTCATTAGAAATATTACATCCTTTTTTGATGGTAGCTAAGTAAGCCATGAGAGAAACATCATTACATTGCTGGAAAATGAACAAGCGTACTGTTATGTAGTGTTGAAGATATGAATCGAAAGTTATGAAGGATATTTTCAGAGGGAGGATATTTTCAGAGGAGGATATTTTCAGAGGGAGGATATTTTCAGAAACAAACCTAATTATCTTACATCATAAAAATTTTCTTGAAAATTTTCAGTATTGAGAACAGGTAACCTCTGACATAAACTCAAACATTCTCGCATGATTTCTTGATCCATTGGAATTTCTCCTGAAACAGAAATTCTCACAGTCAAGTATGATCAAACTTCCTATTGATTACAACTTATTCTAAAAGTCTACATGAAGGATAGAAATTTTTGCAGAATTTATTGAACATGTTTCAATTGCGAAAATTTTATCCGCAAACTTCATTTTTTTTGTTTTTTGAATTGTTTTTTGCTGTTGAACAATATATACCATAGAATACCTAGCTATATAGAAGAACTGCAAATTCACCATAAATAACGCAAACATGAAAATAAAGTCTGCCAAATTCACAGCTTTTGAACATTTCAACAGCAAAAGAAGGCACTTTTTACCAAAATAAACTGTCCAGAAACAATTACCCAAATTAAAAAACAACAAGGAGGAGTGCAAAGTGTAACAGGGTGCAAAAACTGCAGAATCTGCTCAAAAACCAACATCAGATCAACAAAAAATGACTTTCTTGGAATATGAAAAAAATTCCTGCGTACCAGCTTTCACAGCTTTTATATACTGCAAAATTAAATCAATCCTGGAGTATAACATTTTGACTGCACTTTGTTGTACTTGCATATGTTCAGAAACTAAAAAAAAATAGAAAATTTCATTTCAATTATCTGACTAATGAATGATCAAACGATTTCCCTGTTCATATCCCTCCAATCATATTTCTAAAAAGTACAACAGAAAGTCTTTGGTACATCACGATCATTGACAGTTTTACCTTGTGAAATATCAGATGTTCCTGCAGTAGAAAGCCTGGCCACATGATCAATACCAATTCTTTCTGCTTCTTCTGTCACCAGTGTATATGATACTTCAATGAAAAACATACGAGGCTAGAAGGTAGTAAAAATGCGAGACTAGAAGGTAAATATAATCTTCAATACACTGCAATTGCAAAATTGTATTGTTGTTTTGACAAGACTATCATGCTGGTACAATACGATGGCAATGGAAGTTATTTTACCTGTTCATCAACGATGTCAATCATGGATTCGTAAATGGTAACTGGAAGCTAAAAAACAAACAAACAATGATTTTTAAATAATTAAATGATCTGATACGAAGCATTAAAACTCCATCAAATATTCTCCAGTCTCAAAACTTACATTAGCAGATTTGGAAATTGGATCCAACTTTAGAAGTAATGCACTTTCATTCACATAACTGAACTATAAAATATATATTGGAATCTGTTGTATGAAATTTATGCAGCAACAATAAAAACAGACAGAAAAATCAAAATTATTTTGAAAGTCAAATGGAGTTACACCGAGCATCAGCTATATTATTCTCCCATCACGAAACCTACATATATTAGTCACATCCACTTTTCAACATTCAATCCTACTTCCTGGTCATGTTTTTGTTTCATTGTAGTTTATTTTTTTCACTGAAAACATCTTTCTATCTACTGTCTAGGAACTGTTATTTTCTAACTTACAGTGTCTTTGTCAAGTAAATAGTTAATAAACAAGATAAACGAACATGTTAGAAAAATATATACTTGTCTATGTATGTTGATATCATTTTCTGTTGCATTTGACGAACCAACAGTATACCAACCAAGAAAATCAAGATCTTTAAAAACTTGCCCAACTAAAAGATAATCAGTACACATCCATTAATTCAAATATGCTCAATTCAAACTGGAACAAATTTTTTGTTTCCATTACCTAACAATCCTTTATACTACAGCTTAATTTGAACTTTTGCGAATTCAAACAAAATATTTGGTCCCTTGAGTGTTTGAATTAGTGGTTGGGTACTGTATACTGTATCAAGAAAAAACAAATTATGAGAAACATCAATGTCTGTTGTTTTTCTCGTTTATTTGATTCTCATTTATTTGATTCTCGTTTTCCCGTTTGTTCAACTTACATTGATTTACTTTTGTATGAAAATACTGCATGTCAATCGTGACATCACCACTTGCATTCTCGGTATGTTGTATTTCAAAAGAATTAAACAGTTCCAGGTGTCTACCATTTTGTTTGCCAAGCAATGCACCAAAAACTATTAAAAGATAACAAAAAACTTTACTTATGACAAAAAAAGAAACTCCATAGTTTGTAATAATAGAATAAGGCAGTGTTTACATGAGAGGTAATACGAGTTCGAGCCGGTATGAGATTTTAATCCGGCATGAAATTACCTTCCGTTCCAAAGGCCATTTTAATACCACCCCCCACATTACGTCGGCCTATATCTTTTATCAGACTCTTTTATACAAAACCTTTTATACAAAATCTTTTATAAAAAACCCTAAAAATCGTTGAAATTCAGTTGTTTCCTACTGGAAATTGCTATCTTATACTTTTCACTTTAGTGAGTACCTTAGTGCAATTAAGACAATTAACTTGAAAAATATAGTTTCACAAAATACTAAAGACAATATTTTGATATCGTATTGGTTTTGCACTGTCTACATGAGAATCTCAAACCGATATGAAATTTCAGAGTTTCTTATTGCCTAAATCATGTTTACCATGTAAACAGACCCAACATCAAAATCATGTTTACCATGTAAAAAGCCCCAACATCAAAATAATTTTAAATGAGAATGGCAAAAATATGACAATTTAATTCTGAAAAGGCTGTCAATAAGATGAGGAGATATCCATCAATAATTTACCAATTTGAAACAAAAGGTAAAGGATGTGTTTAAATGAAAATAAACAAATATATATATATATATATATATATATATATATATATATATATATATATATATATATATATATATATATATATATATATATATATATAATACAAAGCTGCATTTTGATACCTTTGGGAATAACACCCTCCTGTGCTTTGATACGAGTGTAGTGATCTGAGATGTTCATAATAACCAGAGGATGCAAAGCAATTGTGACACTAGCAGATACATTTGTGGCTACCACATTCACTTGTTTTGATACTTCACCAGTTCCAAGATTTTCTTGATTCATTTTTACCGGTTCTTCATTTATTTTTGGCCTTTTAACTTGTGAGAACATCTATTATGTTGGCATTACTAAACTCAAGAGAAAAAATAATAGGAACATATCTCATATCACTTTTTAGGGTTTGACAAAATGGTTTTGACAAAATGGTTTTTCATCCACTGTCGTACTAAGTTTTGATTTTACTTAAACACCTGTTGTACTAGCAATATTCTGCTACATTCATGATGAACATTCTAATAGCAATCATGCAATCATGTTTCTAGTATATTTTTTTTTCCCGATTTCCTTTGTTTTCTTTATATGTGTGGTTGTCAAGCAAGTAAATGACTTACTACTTCTACTATTTTGTGTTTGATTCATGACTTTTATTTCTATTCTTTCTGCACTATTTGTGAGCAGCAATGCTTACCCTCTTTCTACATCTGTCAAATGCTTGAGGGGCTATTATAACCAGGAGTAGGAGTAGGTGTAATTTGGTGTAGGGCAACATAATAAATGATGAAAAATGAAAATTTTCTGCATATCATTTTGTTTTGGAAATGAGTCACTATGATTTCATTGTTTACATTACTGTCACGTAATGCGCAAACTCTCTGGATTTACTAATCACACAGAATTTATGGAAAATGCAAATGAAAAACACTGTAAGGCGGCTCCCGAAATATTCTTGGTTTGTGTCCTTTTATTCTCTCCAAATTGGTGATTTTTTTTCATTCTAACTCAACAGAGCTCAAATTTTGGGTTTCCAGCTCAACAGTGGTCAAACTAAACATTTTGAGATTTTATTGGTTGTTGGCACCAAAATAGGACTTAAGCAATGAGAACTTCTGACTTCATTTTCTCCTATTTTTTAGGAAATGTTTTTGGAAATCAAAAAACATGTTTAAATATAAAATGTGAAATTTTTTTTTGTGATTTTACCGAATTGGCAAACAAAAATTTTTAATATTTAGTGCAATATGCAAATAAGTGAATCTTGTAGGGTAATGCGCATTTGTGGCGATATATTGTAAAATTGTAAATGGTAGATTATATCTACACACCAGCTTGTTCTGCCCAAATTTTGGGAATATGTTTTGCACAGACAGAAAGCCAGTTTATCAAAAAACAGTGTTGGCGAAGAAGGTCGGCCTTGCCATGGCTGAAATCGTAAATCAAAACACAACAATTATAAACAAAAAAAGTGGAATCTAGCAGGAAAAGAGGAAAACCACATGAATAGTAAAACTAGCTTTTATAATTACAGGATTACATGTTGTTACTTTGTTAATTTTCAAAAAAATGAATGCCGTTTAATCGAACACTAAATGATGCTCATTTTCAACAGGTAGAATTAATATCCACTTTGCATAATTTGCTCATGTGATAGAACAACCTGGTGTGTAGATAGAATTTACTAAATTTAACCAACAAAAATTTTTAATATTTAGTGCAATATGCAAATAAGTGAATCTTGTAGGGTAATGCGCATTTGTGGTGATATATTGTAAAATTGTAAATGGTAGATTATATCTACACACCAGCTTGTTCTGCCCAAATTTTGGGGATATGTTTTGCACAGACAGAAAGCCAGTTTATCAAAAAACAGTGTTGGCGAAGAAGGTCGGCCTTGCCATGGCTGAAATCGTAAATCAAAACACAACAATTATAAACAAAAAAAGTGGAATCTAGCAGGAAAAGAGGAAAACCACATGAATAGTAAAACTAGCATTTATAATTACAGGATTACATGTTGTTACTTTGTTAATTTTCAAAAAAATGCCGTTTAATCGAACTCTCAATGATGCTCATTTTCAACAAGTGGAATTAATATCCACTTTGCATAATTTGCTCATGTGATAGAACAAGCTGGTGTGTAGATAGAGTTTACTAAATTTAACCACTGCAAATTGTCTAAAAATTGATAATATAAATGTAGCTAGCTAAACATATAATAAAAAGATTCATTATATATATTTTGTGCGCTCCTATGAAATGTTCGAAACCCAGCTAAACATTTTTATGGCTTAGTTGCAGTAAAGTGATATGATTTAAGGGAAAGATTTCGCTGTGATTTCTAGCACAGTGGGTGTGAGAGAAACCATCAAAATTGAAAAAATGACTGCAAACACAGAACAGACACTTTTGTTTCGCTGTATTTCGTGTTAATTTTACATGTCGCCATTGATTTTGTTTATAAATGGTATCTCGAGTTGCGTGAAGAAAATGTTCATTTTAATCTCGGCAGTGATTTCTCTTTAAAAACATGCGAATCAATGCTTAATAGTGTCTTTTAAAAAAGGGAAATTAATCAGTCATCACTTATTTAAACGAATTAGCTGGCGGGATGGAACTAAGCGAACTCAGAATTAATATTGACACAGACAAGAGGTGATGGGGGCTTTGTACTGTTGCGCCGCCCCTCCTGGAGTATTTTTATATGGCTTAAAACCGTTTAGCTGGTCAATACGGGAAAATATTATCCGAGGTTGTGACGTCATGTTTTCCCAAGTAATAAGATAACAACTAATAAGATTAATTATATTATATTTTTTCTTATATTTTCTGTGTCTGAAAGAAATGGTAGAGTCCTCATATCATTTTATTTCTTTGTTTTCTTTCAATAGACGGGTAAATAATGTTTACCTTTTTACTGAAAATCGTCCTTGGCTGTCAAAAGAATAGAATTTGTTAATTTGTTATTCTGTAACAACCTAAAATGTTATTTCAAATGACTTTTTTTGCTCTATACGAATGTTCCTTGTAACGTTTGAATGGATTTGATTTAAAAAAAATAGGGGGTGCGAAAAGGAAATAGCACCCTTTTGACTGCCGAATCGGATCACGTCGGATCACTTTTCAGTAAAAAAAAACGTAAACATTATTTATCCATGTAGAAGACTCTACACTAATTTGTGATAATTATTACAGCTGGAATTATTAAAGCTAAAAAGTCATCATACCTTTCATTTTTCATTATTCATTATGCAGCCCTAGACGTATAACAATGAAGCAAGCAAATTATGTGCAGAAAATAATGTGCAGTAGAACACCAAATTCAAATATTTTCTTTTTTTCTTCTTCTTTTTTTCCCCATCAATTTCTCACTAGTGATTGATATTTATTCTATTGTGATTTTCAAACTGTTAGGTTAATTTTTGGAAAAATAATGAAATTCCCAAAAAATAGTGAGTTTTATCATGCATTAAAAAAGGAAAGTTGGGTGCTACAGGCTCCCTAAGGGGAGGCGTTGAAACTCAAGGTGACACGCTTAACGTTGATTAGATGTTAAATTTGAACCACCCACCCCATCAGCTTAACGTCTAGCCGTGGCAGCTAAAATTGAGTTGGGAGGGGGTGAGATTTTTAATCAATTAGTGTGTGTCTTGATTTTGCTGTTAAATAATTATCTTTATCTTTCATATAGCTAACTTTCTGTATTTATAGGCAGAGCAGACGTTACCAAAAATTTCATGGGGACACTTTCAATTTTGCTCCATTTACAAATATCTTATCCAGTCAGATCTCGAAAAATTTTGCGAAGTCTTCATATTTTATTATTTCATCCGCCATATTTGTTTATATTTTCCATATTGCGCCAAATATGCCACAGATTTGTGCCCCTGAAGGGGGCCCACTGAATTAACACAAATGTCAAAAAGTAAGGGATTCAAAAATGTTTTATTGATGACTTATGGAGCAAATAAAAAAAATTTTAAGCAGGAAAAAGTGCCACATAACATCAGACAACAAACCCCCACCCCCATAATGTCTAAACAACGTTAAGTGTGGAACCTAAAATTTTTATGTCTACCCTAAGCCCAACTTAAAAAATATGTTGTGTTAGGCGGTTCCCTGAAAAATTCAAAAGACATCTGTGGACCAACCGCTAATATAAACTCTTAAATTAACCTAAATTTGATCTCTGTTGAGTTGGAAAGAAAAAAATGGTAATTTTTGAGACCGATCAGCCGACCGACTCAATTTAGAGGAGCAGAGAAAACCAAGGATTTTTCAGCGTCCTTAGTGTCCTTTTTTGGCTATTAAAAATGAGTCGGTCGGTCGGTTCACATCCAGCTCGCCCAGTCTTTGGTGTGTGTGAAGCAAGAAGAAACATACCCTTTGTTCCACGTGGAACCCTATGTGGAATAAAAGCTTGACTATAATTGTGTGCAAACTCTGGCACTCTCATTCACATGGCTTCTTTCTAATTTTTGACAGGCGACAAATGATTAAAATGCCGTAAAGTTCTGTTAATAGATGGATCTGCTGTATTAGTGTTTTCATTTGTCTGAATGGTTAGCTATCAAATGTGTAATGTTACATATGAAAGTCTATTATTCAAGGGCAATTTAATCTGCAGACTTACCTGTCAATATAAAACTTAAATACATTCTACACAAGTTAATGGAGTCATTAGTTTGTAATACAGAATTCAAATTAGGAGAATCTCAAAAGGATATTTAGCAAAAATTTGATGGTAGTATAATAGCCAATGTAAACAACGGTTTAGTCTAAACAAACTGCATAGTATATAAAACGTTTTAATAATAATTTCATACTTTACACAAAAATCTTTTGTGTTTCCTTTTAAAATTGTTTTCTTTGCGAATGTGTAAAGTTCTTTTGTGCTGTAATTATATATCCTCTTACAATGGTTATCCAAAGAAAGGTGTCTCTATAATACATTTTGACCTTTTATTAGGTATGAGTAATCAATCTTCATTAATAATTGATTCCCATGAAGTTGGTGATGAACCTGCAAAGAAAATCATTGACAGGAACAAAAATGCCAGATTGTTACGTCATGCACAAGAAACAAGAGATGAACTCACAGAAATAAATACCAGAATTGAAAAGGTACTTCAAAATTTCATTTTGGTCTGAACATATAGTTAAATTGAATTATCCGTGAAAAGTCTTCTTCAAAAGTTGAATTCTTGTGAAATAATTATTTAAATGATTTGAGAATCAAAGAAATTGGTGATTTTTTTATTTCTTTATAATTTTGGTAAAGTTTCTAAAAAGGTTTCTGGAAACAACTTGGTGAATTTTGTGTTTATAACTTATTCACAGACCCTTCATGATTACCAAAGTAATGAAGGGACACAGAATCATCTTGGCTTGGATGAACTTCTGAATGATTTACCATCAGAGGGAAAACAGTCTGTTAATATTGGTATGGAGTTTGTCAATGATATTGTAAGTTGAATTTCAAACAGCTGAAATTTGAAAAATAGGAATAAACTAAGAAAATATGTCACTCAATTCATCTCGAGGCTTGAATGATTGATTTTATTGATTTATGATAATTCAAATTTTCCATCTTTAGAAACAATTGGAAGCTATCATTTCCAATCCCTTAACGAAAAGAAAGGTATATACAATTTCCCTTAGTATGTCTCGTATCACCCATCTCACTATCTTTATTTACTGAATTTTTTGATTTTTCTTTTCAGTATCAACAATATGTGACTATCTTTGTTGTCGGATACGAAAACGTTTGTGGAAATAGACTGGAGGTTAGTTGTAAACCTTTAGAAAAACTTGCTTTCAAATCACTTTTTAGTTTAGTAGGAATTTATAAAAGCATGATAAGTTATTCCTGATTTATTCTTTTAGCTTTTGTCACAAATCAACGATGTAAGGATCTATCTTTACAGTTTCATTCTTTCGATAATATTTTGTCATGTTCAGTGAATTAGTTTAATTTGAAATTTTCATTGTTTTTGCCATAGTTTTTCTGCCATTATGAAAAGGATAACATTCCTGATATAGAATTTCCTGATTTTAATATTGATCATTCTGGAATGTCTGTCAGGTATTTTTAAAAATTCTTATTTTCATTCCACCATTAAAAAATTGAACTTGATTGAACAATCCTCTTCATTTTATTTTATAATTTTTGTTACGAAAGGGACACACTAGACAAAGCTTTGACGATTCAGCATAGGTTGAAAGATATTGGAAAGGATGTTGCTACCATGTTGCACAAACTTAATCCTGAACGAAACAAAAGGTGATAATTTTTCATGTAAAAGTGAATTGCTATCTGCAAATATTCAAAGCTATTTGTATTCTTGTATCTATGATCTTAATGTTTAGCAACAAAAAGAAATTAGAAAAAGAACTTACACAAGCAAAAGAGCAGATGTTTTTGATGACGGAGAAATTACTGAACACAAAAGATGGTAGGTAACAAACTGATCAATCTTATCAGGTGGTGTAACTTCTCAACATCATTTTTTTCTTATCTTTTGTATTTCTTAATTACAGAACTTGAAAGAAGTAACAATAAAATTGCTGACTCATATCGAAATCTGGAAACTAAACAACTTGAAATTGAAAAGTATCACATTCTCTGATTTTTTTTATCCTATCTCATTCTCTGTTTTTTGGTAATCTCCCTATAAAGTGTTGACAAATAAATCTTTTTTTTAAGATTAAAATCACATGTTGATACAGCAAAGGTGTGTTCTATTCTTTTGATTTACGATTTTACACCCAATTCATTTCATTGATCTGTTATCCTTTTCCGATACTTTTAGAAAAAGGCCAATGAAACTGAATCACTGAGACAAGAAATTATGGATAAAATAGAACATTTACAAATGTCAAGACAAGTATTTCTTGTTGCATTTTCAAGCAGATTTTCTTTTTATTGGAAGAACTAGTTGATCTGAATCTTCTTGAATTTTTCCTTGCTTTTTCAGGAGAATGATAGTTTAAGATTACGTTTGGCTCACCTCGAAGAAAAATATACAAAAATGGAACAGGAGCAACAAGAAAATGTCACCATTCATTTGGTTAGTTACATCATCAGTAAACATCTCATTTGTTTGATGTTAATTTTCTTTAAACAACATTTCTTGTTTAACTCCAGGATGTTGTCAGAAACTTGGAAAATCAAAACAACATCTTACAAGATAATGTTGTAAAAACGAGGAAAGGTAACTATGGATTCCAATCTAATCTTAATCCTATGTTAGTAAAATTTTCTAATAATCTTTCTTTCGATGTTTTCCATTCACAGATCATAACATTGATTAAAGTTTTTTGGTATTAGATTTAGAAAACTTTTATGAGAAGCAACTATCTGACCTCCAGTATACTTGTCGATCTGACATGGACACAGAGAAGTGTAAACATCGAAAAGTTGTCATGGAAATGGAAGATGTCATAAGAAAGGTTTAAGATGTTTTTTTATATTTCTGTTCATGATTATCTTATGGTATCAGTTACAGATTTTTTATTTTATTTTTATCTTTAGTTAAAATGTGATATTGAAAATTGTGAATAAGAGAAAGCTGCTGCTATAAATGATCTGCTTGCAAAAGAAGCAAGTAAAGAAATTGAGAATAAAAAGAAGAATTACAACGAGTCACTTAATAGAGTAGTCAACTATGAAAAGGTAAACAAATTAATATTTTACTCGACTTCACTCTCTTGTGATTACACCACTCATGATAATTACTAAGATTATCTCATCATTCTGTCAATCCTATATATGTATGCAACTTCAGATTTTGATAATAACATAGAGAAATATTATGGCTACATACTGACCAGTTGGAGCAGTGCGTCATGTATCAGAAAACCCTACATCATTAATCCTTAATTAATCTAGTATAACTGCTACTTACTTAATGGCGTAATTCCTACAAAAAAGATTCGTTTGAAGCACTCTTCACAACTAAGCTAAACATACATAGTCAGTGTTTACTTATAAATTACGATCCATAGCTAGGGTATCCTAATGAAAAGTCTTGTCAACAAATTACTTTGTTCTTCCTGTTGATGTGTTGTTATTTTTTAAGGAATTGAAAGCTGCTAAAGATCAAGCAAAAATGTTTTCTGATAAATTGATTGAAGAAGAAAAGAAAAGAGAACAATTGAAGATGGAGCAAAATAAAGGTACCTTCCTATCATGTCCCACAAAGCAAGAGACATTCTTTCATTCTTACATTTGAAGATGACTGACTTGCATCTTTTAGTTCAAGTTGAGAATTCTTCAGAGGAGTCGAAACAAAAAAATGAAAATAAAAAGGTTTCAAAAGATATCACAGAGAAACTGGATCAAATGCCATCTTCAATATCCAAACAATCCAAAAACTCTTCCGATGATATGTCATTGTTTCCATCAGAATCTTCCATCATCATGGATGTAAATGATTTGTTTTTTATGATTTACTTAGGAAGAATTTAAAGCTAAAACATGTGGTTATTTATTGTTTAAAAATCTTTTCAGGAAAAACCTGCAATATCCAATGAAAAACTTTTAGAAGAATTGATTGAACTTAAAAGCAAGGTGGACGGCTTGTTTTTCTTCTTCGTCGGATATTCTCTATAATGCATGTATTTCTCAGCTTCAGATAATAACTTGTTTTACAGCTCAATCAAAAAGTCATGTTGGTTTCAAAGTTGACAAATGATCAAGAAACAGTTCGACAGGTTGGTCAGTGTGTCATTTTATTTTATTAGTTTGCAGACAAACATAGTTTTAAATGATAGGTTTTATGATTTTCAGTCACTCCATGAACGTGAAAATGAATTGGCTGTAATGAAAGATTTAAAGGTAAATTACAGACCAGAAACATTTTAGTCGCTCTATATTCTAAAAAGTTTAGATTTGATGAAAATAGAATTTTAATGATTTATTTGAAATTTTAGGAGAAATTGGAAGATGAGGTAAGTGCGAATTTCATAAGAAGATGTTTCAAGTGAAGATGATAGGTTCTCGGATCACCAAAATCTTTCTGTTTACTTTAGCTGAAAAATACTGTTGCTGAATTGGTATGTTTGTTCGAACCTTTCCTTTTCTTCACCGATAAAACTAAACTGATGTGGTTTCCACTTTAAGATTCTGTTGAGTGTTTAAACCAGTCCTTTGTTTGTGTTACTGATAAACAATATAAAACAATGAAGAATCATCTAATGAGATTCGTATGAAGATAAAATTTTGCTGAAGCAAATTATATATTTGGTTTCAGGAAGAAATGAAACTTTTGTATGAAGATGAAATAAATGAAGTTCCAGTGGACACATTTCCTGAACTGGTAAGCTATTGTCATTCTATGACAGTATTATAGATTGTGTGAACACACTGAGTCTTCTAAATTCATTTTTTTTCTTCAGAGTTTGGAGGAAATTGGAGTGAAACTTTCTCCTGCTGAAACTTTTGAATCGCCAGTTGCAGAAGAGGTCAGTAAAAACTCACACCATCCGAAATATCAGGTTTTGAATCTTTTCAAAGATTTTATACGAATTTTATTTAGCGTCCTGTAATTAATCTCGAACCTGATAATGGCAACCAACCGAGTCGATTATCGAGACAAAGTTTAACATCTGATCATAGCAGTACACCTCGGATCAAACTATTAAGATTTAATGTAGAAAAACAGCAATCCTTGAAAAACTTTGAAGATTTTCATAAAGCCATGTTGAAACTGGGCAAAAAAGCAATTCCTTTACTACAAACAAACGATGTTTTGATGGAAACGAAAGAAATGGAACAGTTGGATAAAATGCTGATTGAAATGGTAAACAATATAGAATTGTTTAGATGAAGATTTTGTAACTTTTTGTGACTGGAAATTATCATCGGGTGATAAGTGATGCTTTGGGGCCAGAAACCTTTCACAACATCGAAGATTTATTATCAACCTTAAAAAAAATTTCAGGAAAAAGATGAAGATAAAACAAATGAAGACCAAGTTGAAAACATGGCTGCCAATTCTATGAAAGTATAATCTGTTTACATAATTACATGCTTTGTTTACATAATTTATTTTTGTTTACTTGTTTAATTTACATGTTTGTTTACATGTTTTGTTTATGAACAGCTGTCATTTCTTTTGGTTAGATCATTGAAGTATTGGACTCAATCTATGAGAAATTATCGAATTTACCAGATGAAGATGTTCAGAGTATGTTTACATATGGTTGCTTTGTATCTGCAACTTTTCAAAATTTTGAATTCAATTTTTTTCTCAATAGTTGCATCGTCAGCATCAGGGATGAAATCTCCAAACATGGATTTCTTTGATAGTGATAGTTGTAGAGGTATGGGAAATTAGTGAAGGAATACATTAAAATAATTTCTGTTTTCAGTCTGTATCACCAATGAGATTATTTGCATGCTTTTCATTTTTACTTACTTCTAGATCCACCGCCGAGTGTAACTCAAGATGGTAACATTTCGGTGGAAAGTTCGGATCCTTCAAAAGAACGTGACAAATCTGCAGAGGTAAAAAGATTGGTAAAAGATTATGAAGAAACGAGGAAAAAATATCGTGCATTGCAACAGGTCTGTCAATTATGCGATGATGGGGTTTTTTTTGCGAAGATGGCGTATTTTTGTGCAACCTCTCATGCGGAGAATGTGTTCTTTTGTGACAGGAATACAAAAGATTTCGAAAAGTATCTGAATCAAAAAGTCGTGCACAAGATTATCTTTTGAATGATCGAGTCAAACAGATTGATGAAATGAAATTGAATGTTGAGAACTTAAAAGTGAAACTGCAAGTTGCTTTACAACAAGATTCTCACATGAAGGTTCACCATTTTGTCGTAGCCATTTTTTTTTTCATTTTCTGAAAGATGCGATTATCGCTAATTTGCAGTGTTATTCCTGTCTGGGTAAACGAGTTTAAAGATTACTTCTTGTTCTTTCAATTCTTTGTTTTTAGAGTGAAGAATTTCTTTTCACCAGAAATGATATTGAATACAATCAACAGGTGCTCATGAAACATTTTGCACATAAACGAATATCAGAAAGCACTGTGGAGGAGATCAATGATAAAATGAAATCGTATTCTTCGATACCGGCAAAAAGATGGATTCGTTTAGCCAAGCGATATTTGCATCACAAAAGAATGAAGGAAACTGGTACGAGTTTGGATAAAGCAGCATTCTTTTCTTTAAAATATTGACTGTTATTGATTTCCTGTTTGTTTATCAGATTGTTTGTTGATGTTAATCTGTTGATTGTTGTTTTAGAACAGTTGGTGCAAGTCTTAAGAAGACCTGCCAGTGAAATTCAAGCAATACTAAAACAAATGAAGATGTTACAAGCATCAAGACTGACCAAATGGAAGAAAGTATCTGAACTGATGTCAACATGGGGAATAAAACTTGCGTATGGTTTGTTGAATCATTTGAAAGATGTGGAAGAACAAACTGGAATTTTCTTCATCAAACCATACATAACATATGGGAAAAGGAATGAAAGGTTAAACGAAATTGTTTCAAAAATCTTTAATTATCCATCATTCAATTCATAGTATTTCTTAGAAGTGTTGTTTTTGAAACATTCCTAAAACTTTATTGGTTCATTAGCAATCCAATCATACATTCTGATACTGATCACGTGTCAACAGGAACACTGGTTTCTTCAAGCAAGATGAAAATACCGAAACGTTGGACATCAGCTGCGAATCAATTCTGAAAAGATTTACGAAGCACCAGAAGCAACCCAGTTGTGGGATGTAAGCTATATTTTTTTTCTTCATTCCAACATTATATGGAAAACGGAGTCGGTAACATCAACAGAAGTCTGTATATTGAACATGTTTCTGTAAAAATACGCCTACCAATACTTTTCATCTTGCAGCCTTCTTCTTCCGTAAATCCTGTCCAAGAGGAACTAGAGTCTAACAGAGTTCCGTATACGTCTCGATTATTATAACTTGATGTTAACCGAGCCATGTATTCTGAAAACATGGTCAGGTAAAATTTAATTATTTTTAATTTATGCTGACAGGTAGCGGGTGCGGTTTTTACAAAATTTTTATTTAATCGTACACTCGCGTACATGTGATTACTAGTTACTATGTTACCATGTTGATGACGTCAATATTTTATGATCTAGCGTAACGCCAATAACCAATGAATCTTTTCCTATGTTTTCTTTCATTCGACTTTTTGGTGACTTTTTTAGCACAACAATCTCACCAAGTCAAACGAAAAATAAAACAGACCACCAATTAAATTTGATCTCTTACATGACGGTTGACCGACCTGTCGGCGATGCTACCATGGAGAGGTCGAGTGAAAGTAAGTTGGCATCTGAAGACGACGTTTCCGTATACACCATCAAGCGACCGGTATCCTTACCCGTATTAAAACCACGTGTGTCGTTAGTTTCTGAAGCAGTTCTTGTGGATCACTACAGACGGTAAGATCATGAAAAATCATTTGTTTAACTTGCGAGCACCACTATGTCAGCTGGATGTCGCCAGTGCGATATCTCTTATCGTGTATTTTTTGAGCTCAGTCAGAATTCTATCAACACCATGTTTCTATTTGTTTACTACCTGATCAATCAAGCATCAATCAAGTTTGTTTTAAAACATATTTCCAATCTGCTAGAAGCATTAATATGATGGATGAAAATATACCTTTCTATGACTTGAATAGTTCTCATGAGATTACATAAAGAAATGAGTGAAGTATTCATCTATTCTTCTTACTTGTAGATCTGCATCATGTTATCCTGTTCAAAGTAACATTTGTAATAATACCATTTGATAAGCACATCTTAGTTTGACCGGCTGCTTTACTACTCAGAAATGTCTTTTATAGTTTGAATATTTTCATAATTTATATTTTTCTAAAATGCGATATATAATTGTAAAGATTTGGAGTGAATACTTTTGTTAATGAATTGTTTTCGACATTCACATGTTTGTCAGTTTTTACTCGCTCATATTTCCCCTTGCAACGCATGCGTAGTTATGTTTCCCTCAAATAAGTAAAAAAACTCATCTGTCCAATGTTCGGTCCAATATAAATGGATGTCGTCGCTGATGTTCTACTTTATTAATGGATGTCGTTAGATCCGATCTTTAATATATATATGTTATAGTAAGATTTTTGGGGATCTGCCCATTTACATTTAATTTGCGGAATTAATTTTTACGAATGATTAGTATACCTTATGTGGATAAAGGTCGTGTCGATTTAATTGCGCGGATGCAAGTTCTCCGAAATATTTACAGTATAACCCCGTTAAGTCGGACTCTCAGGGGACCGAAATAATCGGTCTGACTTATCGGGAGTCCAACCTATCCGAACTTCGTCTTAAGTCAGACTCTACTTATTTAGATCCAAGGGGGACAAGGTTTTAGTCCGACTTAAAGAAAAGTCTGACTTAAACCGTGTCCGACTTAACGGGGTTATACTGTATCGTGGATTATATTTCGCGGTTCGAGAGATAGAAACAATATTGAACTTATTTCTCCTTGTTCTCCTTCAACGAGCGAGATGTAAGGACTTTTTTGAATGCATAAATTTCTTTTTTTCATACTTCATAAAACACAATTGCGAGGACATAAGAATTGGATTCAGCGTAGGTAAACCAGTCCGGCTTTCGTTACAAGTAAATTCCGCTAAAAAGCAGGATCAAGTTCGATTTGGCATCAAATCGCAAAAACGCTTTTAAAAACGCTAAGCTTAAAAATCATCAAAGACGTGTCACTAGACGGAATATTCCAGCGCAGAGCAGCTATTGTTTTCTCGACGTGATCACTAGCTGAACGATTTGATTGGCTTCCGGAATATTCCGCGGCGGAAAAATTGAACTTGATCCGACTTTTCCGCCAAAAGCGTAAATTTTTTATTAAAAAACAGAAGCCACTAGACTGCAAGAGAATATTTCGCCTCGTGGAAAACCGGCTTTAATCACGACAAATAATAACAGAATAATCACAGTCAAAAGACAATCGCAAAAATAAATTTCGCAAATGTTCTTAAGCCGGATCTCCACTAGAAAGAAAACTGTCAAGCCGCGAAATGTAGAAACCCTTTCTATTATTCGCATGGCGATATTTTGATTAGCCAATCCAGTTGCTTTCCGGTTTTGGAGGCTTTAATTATTCGCAAATATATTTTTGGACCATTGAATCGCGAAACTTTAGGTCCTTAAGAATTTATGTTCTCATGGTATAGTTTCTGTACAGAAATGTAACTTACCTCCATAGTGGAGAAGAAGAACAAAGTGTGTTGCATATTTGAAATTCATGCTATAAAATCCTTAAAACTGCATTGAATGATTCATTTGGCCTTACTTTTCCTTGAAAAATTACAAATAAATTCGGCGGCGGCCATCTTACTAGGACCCAAATAGTTTGACCGTTATGCTTCAATTTTTAAACAATAGAAAATCGATCCAATGTTATTTTAGATCAGTGGGAAAACCGGCTTTAGATTTGTTTGGGTGTGCGAGGGTTAGGTTACTGATTCGAAAGTTATTACCAGACTCCAGTGGAGAAGGGCTGAAATCGTTAGATTAATATGGCCTTACGTCAGCAATAATCCAGGTTATTGATTGGTTTTCCATTTTGTATGACAGGAAAACATTTTCTTCTGCAAATCATCAATAAAGGCTAGCATTTTTGAATATTAAACTCACACAAGATATAATATTTAATATCTTCAAGATATACACGCATACAAAATCGATCTACAAATATTTACAGTAAATAACATTCATCATGAAATAAATAAATAAATTTCTCTGGAGATTGTAAACATACTAATTTTCGATCAAAAAACTCTATTGGTCGAAAGTCTCTTGTTTTTGTTTGAAAGAACGATGAACGACGAGCAAAACAGAAATAACAACCTTTTGATTGCAGACTAGTGATGATTACAGACTAGCGATGGTTTGAAATTCTCCGTTCCGCTTATTCATCAGTTATCTCTTTAATACATAATACCATGATGCAATGCAAACAAATAACTATATAAAGACAGGTTTTCATCAACAGAACTGATATTTTCACTGCCATTTTGGGAGATGCTTAAACAAACCCCAATGCAAGTAATCTGAGCATTGCATTGTGGTATTTTTATTATAGGGATAACTGAATGAGAGAGACGGATAATTAATAGTATCAAACATTTTTAACATTATTTATAATAAAACCTTTACCCAACTTATATCGCATGCATGTCCTCTCAGCTTACTAAGTGCGCTCCGCCGATAAACTACCTACCTCCTTTTTTAACATCAAACCAGGTTAAGAAGAATTTTACTTTCGCAGAAATTAGCTAATCTTCGAGATTTCTTAATTAAATTTCAGAAGATCTCATTAAACATTGGAAGGTCGCGAAAATCTTTTTCTGTGTATATGATTTCTTCTGTCTATATCTGTGTATATGATTTCTTCAGGGTTAATCTGGTGATAACCGCTTAATAAATATAAAAAATGTATGTGGTTCATAAAGAAAGATTTCAGTTAAAATTAAAAAATGCCACTCGATATTGATGATGGAGTGCTTTTGATATGGTTTGCAACAAGAGACAACCAGTGCCAACAAGAATAAGATAAAACGTGTCGAATAAGCAAAAGCGCTGAGCCAGTTAAACTTCGAAGAATATCTCAACTAACTGAAAAGTTGGACTGCTCAGTACCATTTCAAGTGAAAAACATTTATAAATTTGCAGAAAGCAACGAAGTGTGAGAGAAATTAATCAAATTGTTTGGAAAATTGCAGTTTATATATCCATGGTTCCTTAAGCTGAGTTTTGAGAAAAATATATAAATATATAAATATATAAATCAAAGTAAAAAAATGAAAAAGTTTGTTAATGTAGAGTTTATCGACAATTAAACACAAAATTCAATCGGAGAATAGTAGTAGTATGCAATAAACAGGCTGTATTTCGTGACATTTTATATCAATATCAATATCACCATTTGAGAGAAGTAGCGTGTCTGAATATCTGAAGCAGTTACTACGAGAGAGTGCGTTTTGAGTAAAATACATAAATGGATACTTGGGTATGCTTAGTGTAAAGATGTTTTTTCATCAAAGCCATATCGTTAATGTAAAGGTTATGAGAAATCTTCTTAACCTTCCTCCTCAGTTTCTTTCTCACTTTCTTCCTCAGTTTTCCCCCGTTCGTAAATGTTAAGTAAGACTCAGGCTTGACAACTTCATTTATTTAAATTTCTCTACAGAGATGGTATTGATGGTAATTGCTTGTCTCGAGCTGTGTCGTTTGCAGGTTATCAAATATTAGGTTTATCGATTGGAACATGTTGGGTTTACTGCAATACATTACTGGGTATGCTGTTAAAGCAAATACTCAACTGAATATTTGATTCAAGTGTATAAAAATACTTGCTCCGCACCATAGTAGATCTGTTGCATACTGATGAAAATTGTTGGTATGGTGGATGTATCCGGCGCTTGTGCAGATTACATGAATACTGGTGGGAGATTGTATCACACAACTAGGCATATTACTCGTATTTGTATGAGCAGATATCGTAAGTTAATGGTAAAGATGGCATGCTAACAAACTGCCTTAAATAAATTTTTCAGTGAAAAGGAAACCAACATTTCACTTTGGGAATGGGCTAAGAAATGTAATTGTGTGCAAAGTAATACATGCGGTGTTGATCATGCTCCAGTCTTTACAGATGTACTAATGATCCCAGTATTGTCGCAACCAACTCATGATTTACTCTCCTGGAACTTGAAAAAAAGTTGAAGAACTAAAAGGTGGCTATAAGACCTGTGCTGATGCTTTTGCAGAATTTCTTGAATCTGAAAATTGCCCAGAAGCCTTGCATAAAATATTAGATGAAGCGAAAGATAACTTTGAAAAGAAGAAGAAATCCATCAGTGCTTAAGATAAAGATGTTAATGGTCAATCCAGTCAATTCTCATGTGAAAATCAGAGTACATGCTCCTCCCAATTATCACAACTATTTCGAAGGAACGATGCCGTGTTGAATCTAGCCCCGACTGGCGCTGCTTCTGTTCTGTTGCCAGATGGTCAATCTATGCATTCAGTTACTTCTGTACCTAGAGATTTTAAATGAACTAAAGGTGGACTTTCCTATGTCTGACAAATTCCTTCAAAAGTTACGCTTTATCACTGGAACCAATGACAATTTTAAGCTAATGCGCCTTAATCTAGACGAACGTGGTATGTATGGTAGAATGGTTGCTTGGTGTTCTCAGCGTCTCAGTGAAGCAACTGGTAGGCAGTCCGGCCCATTGGAAATATTCCGATTGTCAATTATTATGGTGATCTAGGACAACTTAGTCCTGTTGGTAATAAAGACCTACAGGTAGAGCCATCAAATGCATTCACAGAAAAAATTGCTGGTTATACAGTATATAGATCTTTTGATCAATGTGTAGTTTTGCAGGAAAAAATGAGGCAGGGACCTGACCAATTTACTTAATCGCTTACTACGGATCAGAAATGGTACAATTACTCAACAACATTGGTTGGATATCAATATGAAAAAGAACTACCACCAAATGAGCAAAAACAATTTTCTCATAAGAAAGTAACAACCCTAATGGAAACATGGAATGAAATCAACGAGGAAAACCATCTGAAATTATCACAATTAGAGGCACCTGTAGCTGTCATTCTCTCTGAGGGAGCTGGACCGCATCATCACAAAATTGACAAGCAATGTGGGCAAATCATACATCGCTATTTACTAGCAGTTTGAGCTGTGATGCTGACTAAAAATCAACGTGGATTGACAGATTGACTTGGTTTGATCAAATCTGTCAAATATAAACTTTCTTTAAACTATTTTATATTGTATTTAATAAAGACATTCCACAGTCATCATGTCTCTGCAAAAATCTGCGAAAATTTCATTTACTTCGCCAATTCAATTAACTCCGCAACATCTGGAGCCATTTGTACAAATGTGCATTCCTTAGTTGAGGGATACTCGTGTAATTCCTTCCGCTGGTGTCTGCTAAGACGGACTTGCACATTCTGAATGAGTGCTCACGATCTAAGGATTGCGGGATTAATCAAATCACGTAATCCGCTGAGCGAAGTATTTAGGGAAAGATACTATATTGCCCCGATATTACTTGGAATGACGACACTACGCAACGGATTATCGAAGTCACAATCCCATACGAGAAATCTGAAAGACCTGGACGACGCGATAATACGTAAAGAAAAGAAAGGCGAACAATTAGTCGAGGATGACCAAGCCGATAATTGTACTGGCATCGTAATTGGGACTATGGGTACGATTACTAGAAAGGGATTACAAAAATACGCATGATTATTAAGACTAACGAAACTCATATAAATATCTCGGTAAAGTCATAGATTCAAAACTTAACTTGAATACATATAACGATACCACGTATAGAAAAAGCACAGGTCGTCTGAGAATTCTCAACAAAATTCGTCCATATTTGAATTCTCATACTGCCAAGACAATGCTAAGATAATTCCTTTGATGACATACTGTGGAACACCCCATTTGAAAACAACAAACACTGGACAAGATAAAATTAATCGATTTCATAAACGCGTCATGAACTTGTGTTACCCAAAGAAAACTGAAGAAAACGTCGTACCCTCACCAATAACCACAAATGCCATTCATTCATTGGTTCTTGTGGGTCAATGTGTGAATGGTGAGGTTTGTAGCAACTTTAAAGATTATTTTATGGTTGCTAAACATGGAAAGGGTACACGTAATGATGGATATTTACTTCAGTTGCCTAAATTGAAATGGGAATATAGTAGAAGTTCCTTTCGCTATATTGGAGCGACGTTGTTTAACGCTCTCTAAATAGACGTAATAAACCTTCTATAACAACTTAAAAACATAACTATAATTCATTGGCGTTTATTTACTAAAGACTTAAGTCATAGAGAAAATGCCCGTAACAACTTTTTTTTTCAATTATTCAAAGGGGGAAATTATTTGAGATAAGTGCTTAAGGATACAGTATACGTTCCATACATCAAAAAAACCAAAAAAATTTTTTTTTCAGCAATCTACCTAAAAAAGTCTGAATTTTTCAGTGGTAAAGTTGGTTTTATGATTTTTTTACTGGAAAGTTGTTTATTTCCAAATAAAAGTTTTTTTCATTCATTAATCGTGATTTTCTTTGCTTGATCTTTCGCACATTTTTTGTAAACATGTGTTATTTAAAACTGACTACTCTTTTGAGAATATATTTGATACATTCAGAGTTTTTTAACACTAGTTGTTTTTCTCGTTTAAATGAAGGAAGTGGAAGGATAACTGTATTGCGTGTTTTCAGGCCCAACTTCTTTCCTATATAAACATCTCGCCCAAATACAGTAGTGAATATACCGAATTTGCTTGTTCGCCTTGCCTCTTTTTTGTCTCCACGTGACAGATTCCATCAAGTTTTCAGCAAATGTTGATCCATCAAAACTAAAGAATTATTGAAAAGTTGTTAAATAAATTTCGCAACTCTTAAAAATGTAGGAGATAATAAAAGTTGCGTACTACTAACCCATGATTTTCCATTTCGTGTATCATGACAGCTCTCTTGTCCGACATCTTTACTCGTGTTTTTTAATTTTTTGTTTGAATGAACATCGTAATTTAAATGGACATCTGTTTAAAATATTGTTAATAATAGGATCACCAGTCAAGGTGTTAATCTATATCATGATCATGTTGAAGGTGTGATCTTTTGCAAAACTTTTAAAACGCTTTTTTGCAGTGTTCGTTTTTTAGCACGGTTCCTACTACATTTTGAGTCCCATTTACAAAACTAAAAAAGCTCTGCTAAGGAGACTGCCACCATGTTCAAGCATATAGATTTTTCTAAAAACGGTTTGTTTTTTTTTCCCGAAAAGTGAACCATTCCCAAGTTATTAGTAAATAAAGTTAAAGTTTGGACGGAAAAAATTCACTTTTCAGGAAAAATGAAATAACTTGAAAATGAGGCTTTTTCAAAAAATAAAAAAAAAACCGTTTTTACCCACATCTTTTGTGATTCTGACAAGAGTGGAATGAGCACTGGAAACTAAGTAGTTTTGTAAATGGAGTTGCTTTTGTGAAGACGGGGTGTAAAATTTCCAAGCCTTCTAAATTTTTACTAGTACAAAATTTTCAAATAACATTAATATCATTCGATAGCTTATAAAAAATGCTTTTCGGTGATATATAATATAGCAAATATTTATTCATAATTGGCAAAAAATTTGAATTTTAAAAAACTATGCTCAAAACGTATACTGTATCCTTAATCAACGCTTTTCAACAACTCACTACTAATAAAATAATCATGATAAGAGGTTCTTTTCAGATATGCTATAGGTTTAATGGGTTGCGTCCTAATATATGTTCTTCAACTAAATCATCAATATCGTATTTTACAGAAATGTAACTTTTACCATCACAACCATTTTTCAAATGGAACACGTTATAATCCACAAGATGTTCATAGGCGCAAATGAATGTTTCGACTGGTACCAACTGTTCTAGAAGATAGGCTTGGTAACTGTGCTCAAAACAAATTGTATCAAGTAACGTTACTTCAAAATACACATAACCATGAATTATCCAAATCTCCTTTATCAAACCAAAAACTGGCAATGATGGATTTGGTGTTACTCCTACAGCTATATAACCCTGTTTGCAATATTTTGTTCCATGTAGTACTGTCCAAGACACACGGCTGATATTAGATATTTCAATACCAGGAAGGATGGAGTAAATTTGTTGTAAATTACGTAGATTCGCAATCATTTCATCGGTGACTTTTTGCAGTACTCCATAATTACATTCAGTTGAGAACAGTGGATGAGAACTAGGTTCCTCATTTGAATCGCCGAAATATGAGCATTCAAGGAACTGGTGCCGTTTTGCCAATGAAACAGGGAGATTTTTGAAATTTTGCTTACGTGCCAAGGTTTTGAAATAATTATGTGCTGACTCAAACGCAAAACAGGATGATCGAATTAGTGGACCAGCTAAAGTCACCATATGGGGAATGTGTAACATGTAATGCTGTTTTGGAATGACATTCTTTTCTGGAAAGAGGTTTTTAAACATACTCAAATGTTCACAAATAAGTTGTTTTAAATTCTGAATGGTATTGATACTGACAAGTGGACTGAATATGATTTGGGTTATCTGCAACAATTCCATTAAGAATAAATAATACTTGTCATCTGTAGCAACATACTGCGTAAGAAAAAAAGGCAAAAGCCTTAAAAATAACCTTGCTTGTGATGCTTTATACTTCAATGAATAATGTTCATTTCCTGAAAAAACTGACTCCTTTAATGGGCCTGGTTTATCACTGATTTCAGTGTATCCATAGTTGTGATTGGTTATTGCTGCATTCAGCTGTGACAATGTAAAGTAACCATTCTGAATGTAGTGGAAGAGGACATGCCGTACTTCATATTGCAATGATCCTTCTAAAATTGTGTGCATTATGTCTTGTGGAAGTTGCTTAATAACATCAAAATTTGGTAATTGAATTAAAGTACTGCGGTTGTTGATACCATACAAAGTACGTAAATGGTTTTTCAGAGAATTATTAGCTGCATCTTCAATGCATTGACTTTCAAAGGCATAGGATTTCTTGGTTCTTAAAGTAAAATCTTCCTCCATGAATCTAGATTGCATATCCTCGAAATGACAATAACAAGTTCTACATTTTTGGAATGCAACACCAACACCAACACCTTCCTTGAAACCGCCCCAGAGATGCTGTCCTAATGTGTCCCCAGTACATAATAAAACTTTTCCACAAACTTTAATTTCCTCACTGCCATAATCAAAGGTTACTCCATTGTAAAGAATCTTCAAATCACTGATAATTGGATCTAAAATTTTGTTGACACCATACCTCACAACCAATTTGGAATTTACAATTGCCAGTAAGCGTACTGCACAATGCTTGGAACGAAATTTAGGAGTCAAATTTGCAATAGTGTAATAATACATATCCAACTTATGGATACCAGCTGTACTACCAAGTGGATTACAAACTTCCACTTCATCATGGTAAAGTATTAACATTAAGGCTTCAGGGTTCCTGTTAAAGTATTCATCATTTTTATAAATTAAGCCATCACACACATCATAGAACATACCATTACCAGCTTTTTTGGATTGCTTTAGAATTAAGGATCGTATTCGTTTATTACTAAGGAACTGCTTTAAACTATCTAACAAGGGCAGGTAAACAAACTTTTCTTCTTTTTCGACTAAAAATTGCTTGCAACCTTTCTTTTTATTTACCAGCCTTTTCCCTAAAGTCACTTCCATGGCAGGTACATAATCAAAATTTTCTTTAATATAAGTTTTCTGCAAACTTTCAGTTTGTAAACCATCAATTACATTTGGTAATTGCTGGAATACATAAGAAACATCATTTTTATGGTTTCTATCACATGATGCCAAAGCCTTTTCCAAATCATTTTTAACAACTGATACTACTTGATTCACCAAATGGTTTGTATTGTCAATAATGGAATCCAAGGCTGCCTAAAAGGTTTAACATAAATTAGTATGGAAAGCTATTCTGGTTTAGGCCAAACATTAATACATATTTCTAATTTGTATCAACTTACTTGGGTCAGTTTGTTTCTTTCTTTGACGTTCAAGATAAATTTAGCAGCTGTTTTTTTGAGGTTGATACGAGCATTTTTCTAAATCCAATATATATTATATATATATATTATATATGATAGTGTGATATAATTTAAATCACGAACTTCCTGTATTCCTGAATGGAAAAACAAAAACATGAATAGAAATATACACCTACTTGATATTCACCACAATCATCATCATCATCATCATTACTACTACCACCACTGCCATCAACACCACAATCCTGAAGGCTGCTGCTGTCACTACTGCTATTGTTATAATGATCGTCAAAAATACAGCTGGTTCCCTGCAGACTTGATAAGCCATTTTGAAAGTCAGCACTTTCATCAACAGGAAGATGATCATCTTCCAGTTAAGCAGAAGCATTTTGGTTCGCATTATAAATTTCTTGGTGATTTTTCACAACGTGTTTGTATAAGGAATTATATTTTGTAAACGATAAAGGACAATTCGAAACAACACATTTAGTTTTAAAGTTTAAGTTTTGACTGTGACAACAATAAATATGATTCAATAAAACTCGCAACCCAAGACATTGGAACTGATTGCAGCATAAACACGTATATACTGCCGCCATCTTTGAAAATAATTTGAACTTTCAACTTTGTGACAAACTCCTGGTAACTTCTATTTTTTGATTACCAGCAAAATGAAACTTATGTGTTTTTTGGCTTAAAACAAACTTCACATTTCATGTATCATTGATTTGTTGTTGTTTTTTGGGTTTCTGATATGAAAGTTTAATTTTTGGTAAATCACAAATATTTACTTTGTTTTCTAAAAAAATACATACTGGAAAAAGATTAATATAGAAAAAATAAATCTTTTTGAATGATAGGAAAAACATTATATTCAAACATATTTTCCTTTTTAATAATATCTCCAAACCTTTTTAAGTAATTTTACTGGAAAGTTCAAAGCCTTCTACTTTCTTATCTTCTTAAAGTCGAATGGTCTGTGAATTTGCATACATGTATGCACACGGCGCACGCGCTTCACGAAATCACAAAATTACTAGTTGCTAGCACCACATGGGTTTACTGGAACGATGTCTCTCAAGCAACTGCAAGAAGTAGATGCGAAGGCGGCTGACATTTTTGCTGGTAAGCTTTGAAATATGTCAACAACTATCAAGCAATGACAGGGTTCATAGCGTCTGGAAAGTCAGGGAAAAAAATAGGTTTTACAACAATTTTCTGGAAAGTCAGGGAAAGAAATTTTTTTTGCTTGTTTGGTCAGGGAAAGTCAGGGAAACTTTTAAACTAAGTTAAGCAAATCAAATCATTCATACATTAGCATAATATAATTGGTTAAACTTGTTTGAAAGGCTACTCTCCGTCTTTTGCAAACTATTTCTACGACCATGTCTGGGAAAATTTAATCAAAACATTCGAAAATAGCATTCGAAAGTAACATTCCAAAATTACATTCCAAAATAACATTCGAAAGTAACATTCGAAAGTAACATCTCGCTAATGATAAGTTATTGAAGTAGCTGAAAGTTACTCTGCTAAGCTTATAACAGTATATACTTGTTATACTCATCAGTGACATTTTATTCTTTTGTGTTTGTGATGGCATGAACATTGATCTATTTCAGGAACTAATTTTCTCTTTTCAGTTAGATTGTAATATTTATTGTTGGGGGTTTGAATATTAAGGTTCTACCAATCAGAGTATTCTTTGGGTTTTACAATACTAACAGTTGTGCTTTTTTTAGTAATAACTAATAAAAATGGGCAAAATGAAGACTACCTATTTCTCGAATGTATGGCTAAGTGACCCGCAGTATTCTCTCTGGTTGACCAAAGCTGGTGACGCTACAAAAGCGTCATGTAAACTTTGTAAAAAGGATTTCTCATTATCAAATATGGGAATAAAAGCCCTTAATTCGCACGCCCAAGGTGAGAATCATAAGAAACGGGTCAAAGAGAAGGAAGAGATCAGAAATTTCTTCAAGAAGTCTAGTGTTGTTCCAACCGCTTCTCAATCATCTTCCATCGAGGATGAAACTACCGTTGAAATTGATCAACCTTTAAATCAATTACAGTCTGCCAGCTCTTGGAAACAGCAAACCTTAACTTCATCAGTATTGGAAAGCAATAACCTTTCTTCTGAAATAATATGGGCACTTACTTGTGTAATGAATGGCTATTCATATAATTCGAACATTGACATGAATGAAACATTTAGAGTGATGTTTCCTGACAGTGAAATTGTAAAGAATTACAAATTTAGCGCATCAAAGCTGCAATATATGGTAAACTGGGGACTTGCTCCTTATTTCAGAGATTTGTTAATTGAAGATGTCAACAAATCCAAGTATGTTTCTGTTGGGTTCGATGAATCCTTAAATGTGGTAACCCAGTCCTGTCAAATGGATTTAACCGTCAGATATTGGGATGTCAACAGAGTACAAGTTAGATATTGGGACTCATACTTCATGGGTCATACCACAGCCAATGACATACTTAGTCATTTCATTAGCAGTACTGAATCAATTAGTCAGTCCAAGATAATTCACATTTCGATGGATGGACCGTCCGTTAACCATAAATTTCACCGTGATCTCGTAAGTTTTCGTGAAAAGGAACAACTACCTGAAATGATAAATTTTGGGAGCTGCAACCTCCATATTCTTCATGGGGCTTTCAAAGCGGGATTTGAGTCGACTAACTGGGAAATCAAAAAGTTATTAAAAGCTTCCTATCAGATTCTTCATGACAGTCCTGCAAGGAGAGCTGATTATACATCAATTACAAAGTCCACAAAGTTTCCTCTTGCTTTTTGTAGTACTCGATGGGTGGAAGACAAGCCTGTTGCTGACAGACTTATTGAAATATGGCCCAATATGGTAGAAACTATCAAGTACTGGTTGTCATTACCGAAATCCAAACAGCCCAAATGTAAGAGTTTCGAGGTACTCAAATCAGCGGTGACTGATGAACTTACACTGCTGAAATTGTCTTTTTTCAGTCATGTCGCATCACTGTTCAAACCGTTCCTTAAAAGATACCAATCAGAGGAGCCTCTCATGGCTTTTCTTTACGATGATCTTACGAAAGTCCTTTAAAGGCTTGCTCCATAGTTTTCACCCTCAGTCATGGACAGGCTGATGTAGAGAGAGGGTTTTCTGTCAATTCAAATATCATTGACGTAAATATGTCAGAAGAAACAATCAAGAACAAACGACTTGTTAGAGACCACATGCAGAAACACAACATAAAGCCATGCACCATTGAGATCACCAATTCTTTGAAAAAGTCTACTTGTGAAACCAGAGCATTTGTTATAGTTTGAGCCAGTTTGGTTTTTTTATCTGCTATACATCTTTTATCTTTTCATTTCATTCATCTTATCTGCATTTCAAATTAGAAGTTCCTTATTTTACTTCTTAAACTTCTACTTTTATGTAAGATAAAAAGATATGTTACGTTAATATGTTATATCTTGTCTTAACTTTTATGAGATCGTTTTAATGTAATAAACGACATCATGACAAATTATTGTTTTTCTTGCCCTACTGTCATTCTAGATACAAGAAAATAAACACCAACTTTAAGAAACTCATTAAGAATTTCAACTCTCAACATCAGAATTTAGAATCTGCAGTATAATAAATTTTCTTGATAAGATTTATTTTCTTGCTATTCTGACTAGAACGAAATTTCTTGTATCAACTTTTTTTTTTATTGATTTAAGAATACAGGATTTTGCTGTGCAGATACTAGATACTAGATACCAGATCCTTGATACAATTTTCTATGTATAGTTACTTTATTGTTATTCTCTTTTATCGTTTTCACAGGTCAGATTATATATCGTTTTCACAGGTCAGATTATATATCGTTTTCACAGGTCAGATTATTTATCGTTTTCACAGGTCAGATTATTTATCGTTTTCACAGGTCAGATTATAGACCATGTTCGTTTCATGGTTTAGCTTATTTTCGTATCAGCAGATATCTTCTAATTTTAAATTGAATAAAACTTTTACTCCATTGAAAAATAAAAATGTCTACTCAAAAAGAAAGATCATGATTGTTTGTTTTTCGTTTTTGAACTGCACATATCTTATCTGACTTTTGTGACATTGTGTCAAATATCATATCTCAAGAAAACTTGTAAAGTTTCAAGATTTTTTCAAACATGAGAAATAACATTCTTCAAGGATAAAATTTTTCCAAGCCCTTTCAAAATTCAGTTTAAACACAATGACTTTCCTGATTGCTTTGTCGACTTGGATGATCCTTGTATTGAACTGCTGTGGAGATTAGGTAATACTTTATTGGTTTCGGCAGATAATCAGAAAAAAGAACCTGTTGATGCCAGTGATATGTAACAGATGAAACTGTAACATCGAATAAACTTTTCATTCGGTGTAACTTCTTTTCTTGCTTTGCTATGTTTCTGCCAAAAAGTTTTCTATTATTGTATTACTGAAGTAGCCACAATATTCTTCAATACAAAGTGAAAGATTTTTTTAAAAAACAAAAAAACAAAACAAAACAAAAAAAAACCTACGGAAGTAGTTAAAAAAAAAACATGTTTCATAAAATTGTTTTTCCCTGTCATTATTAGATCAATTTGAGATTGATCTCAAAAAATTCACTTGTGTCCTTTAAGCTACCCAACATCAGAACAATATACTACTATGGTAGAGGCAATTCTATCCTGATGGCCTCAACTGAAACGTGATTTTTCCAATGATAATGATGCATTGAAACTTTGGAAGCATCGTTTGAGAACCCATTTTTAAAATACCAGAAGAATGGCAACCAATAAAGAATGGAAGAAAACGATACTTAGATGATGATGATGATGTTGAAAAAATTAGCACACCCCAGAAATGTTACGACTTTCTTGGGGTGTACCCAACTTTCTTCCTCCCTTATGCTCCAGAGTTATAAGCTAACATGTGGCATTTCTTGAGTTTGTAAAAATTCTTAAACCAGATGATAAGCATAAAATTTTTTAGTTTAGTTTAAGTTTTATTTTTTCTTGCTTCATAGATTTATCCAATTGTTTGGCTTCACTTACAATCCCTTTAATTTTACGATGCCATTTAGATGCCTGTGATTATGATTATGTACATTATGGGAACAATCAACAACCACGTTTAAGGTAGCACCTAACGCTACTTGCTTTGCTAGTGATATCCGCTCACAGTATGGGAAGTCTATGTGTGACCCTATCCTTTCCAAAAGAAACAAAGATTGAATAACTTTGGATTAGTTCTTGTTGTTATTCTTGTTGTTTTGTATTTATAGATGTGATAATGTCCTGCAAAACCTTCTCGTTTGATGCAATAGCACTTAAATAACTCAAATAGCTTGGCTAGTGCCTGTCCCTTTAGGTTTGGGTTGCCTGCCTCAAGTGGTTCGGTGCAGCCCTTTCGAGACCCCAGCAATCTTCTGGTACAGGCATTGGCAACGGCCCACAGGGTACCTGTTTCTATGTGGGACATGCATTGCTCGCAGTGATTTTTGCTCACTTAGTGGTGTTGTCTCTCCAGTTTCGGTTGATGTTATAGAGCGCTTTCTTTAGCATCACCCCGACAGGGCTTTAGTTTTTTTATGTTTTGTCTGGTTTTAGGAAGGGTTTGACAGGTTTGACAAGTTCTATTTCACCCACTCGTCCTCGCAATTTACTTTCCGCTTTCGGTTGTCCCTCTGCTGTCTCTGAATCCATTGCTAAAGAAGTATCTCGGGGTCATATGTCGGGTCCCACTGTTCACCTCTTGGCGTTGTTCAGAAAAGCGACAATTCTCAACGCATCATTCTGGACTTATCTTCTCCTTGTGGTAATTCAGTTAATGAGTTCATTCTTAGGGATCCCTTTTCGGGATGCTATTCTTCTTTCGATGACGCCGTTAAGTTAGTTCACTCACTGGGTAAGGGCGCCGTCATGGACCTACGCCATGCTTTCCGTTTGTGCCCTGTTACGTCTGATCAGTGGGGTTGGTTTGTTGGGCTACCCTTTGGATGGACTTTTTTACATGGATACTCGACTTCCTTTTGATAGTCACTCCTTGCCTTTTCTTGACTTGTGGATTCCCATTTATTTATTTCATTCATTATCCACTATTTAGACGATTTATTCATGTGTTCTTCATCCTTTGCTCATACGGTGAAGGACATGTCTGCTATGCAATAAATTTTTTCGGAGTTAGGGGTCCCTCTTGCTAAAGATAAGACCACAGGTCCCTACTCGCCTCACTTACTTGGGCATTGAGATCAATTCGATGCCACAGGTATTTCGTCTGCTTGGGAAAAATGAAGAAGGGCATCCATGCAACATTATATTATGTTGTTTCCTCCAAGGCACATAATTGGCACAATCATTGTTCAGATGGTGCCAACAGCTGGTGTCGTTATCAACAGGACAAGGTAACAGGTAGAGTAACATATCAACCAGGTCCTGGTCTCCCATTAGACATTGTTAAAGAGCTTAAACCGATTTACTATGATTTAAGTTTGGATTCTCTTCTTACCAAATGTTTGGACGAGAAAACCCAGAACCATCACGAAAGTTTCAATGGCATAGTCTGTAACCGAATACCGAAAACCACATATGTATCATACCCACATATGTAGGCCACGAAATTTGGGGGTAACGATCAGTCTATTACCCCATCGTTTTCCCTAAGCTTCTATTAGCGTGAACAATTTTATGTTACTCATATACATAAATACAACATCCATAGTTTGTTTATAAAATAAAATAAACCCTAACATGCGCATGTGTAATGATAGTTATTCCAGACAACTTAAAGATTGTTTTAACTGTCTGAGTGTACACAGTCCTTTCCGCTTATCTACCTTTGTCTTGGATGTCTTTCAAGTTTTTCTGAGCAAAAGTAACCCAAAAAAACAAAACAAAAGATGAAGAAAATGAATTTTTCTTAAAGACAAAGTTAGTTGATGACTTGATTTTGTAATATCGTCTGATTTGTTCAATTATACATCTCTCCATTGAAATCAATGTTTTACATCACATCACCATTTTGTAGTTCCATGTATTCATCGAAAGTCTAATTATTATTGTTTCAAAAAAATTACGTTTTACCAGAAATTGTCCACAAATATGTTTTTAAATTTTGAAAAAAAAAGGAACAAAGAAACCTGGGCACAAATACAATTTTTTACAAACGTTTGCTCGATAACATAATCAAGCTGACGTGTAAAGTTTGTTATAATCATCTACAACAAATTAGAGGGGAAGCACAAAAATGAAACATTAGGGGAACTGTGCTAAAATATGAGGATGGGATCAATTATGCACATAAAGGCAACGTTGATAAGCATGTCACTGCGTTGCATGTGACAATGAAAGAAAGACCTTTGTCTGACTTTGAAGGTTTAATAGAGTTGCAACAAAAAAAAAATGGTTTAAAATTTATTCAAGGCAAAAATCACGAAAATTGCATACATGCATACATGTAGATGATTACGGCGGTGACGCCATTGACCTCAAGCATGCCATCGATGAGGTTATTTTGAATCATTATTCAATCCCGAAAGAAAGATATATAAAATCACTTGTTTGTGTCTGTGGTGATGGTGCAAGTGTCATACTGTAGTGAACATTCTTCAAATATCAGGAGCTCCTATTTTCGTTCAACTACAATTTTTTCAGACCTTACTTAATGTGTAGCATCAACACAGCCTTGTGGCGGAAGAATAAACATGCTTGTGGATGCTTTTTAAATCACCGTTTAGAATTGAATATGAAAAGTGCATTTCTCACTGATTCAACTTTCAAAGATGTTGATAAAATCCTGCTTGGAATGTATCTGTTGACACGTGACAGTGGCAAAGTGGAAACCTTAGCCTTTTGTTCTTGCTCTCGTTTCAATCTAAATCCATGCTGTTATCAAACTTTCAGAGCTTAGGATCCCCACCTCGAACCCAAACCTTTTGCGATTATAAAACGTCTGAAATTGTACTTCTTGTTATTGCTTGGTATTGCTTCGATAGTTGCAAAGATGAAGGGTTAGTTTTAGCAACTTACCGAAAGTATAAGTTTTTAGCTTCGTTGCAGTTTTACAAGAAAAACACTATCAGAAGCGGCTCATTTGGCATATATGATGCAGAAACAAAATGCCTTGGTCACAGACAAACGTGACAATTGGAAACAATGTTTGTAAAAACTGGATGAAATAGTGCAAGAAGACGTTGGATGGGAATACACTTTGGTTTATGCCGAATTTAGACTGGACGTCGTGTTCAATGTTCCCACCCTCACATTACTTGATTCCGAATATGAAAGCAAATTAATTGATAAGGCTGTGTCGCAGTATTTAAGTAGCAAATGCTATGTGGCGAACAAAAAGTCAAATGCCCAGGTGAAACAACATCTTTATGCGTCAAGCGAAGATTTGTTTTTTGCCAAAAAAAGAGAGATGAAGATTACCTAGAGATCAGCAGTGATGAACAGGAACATGCGCAGTCCGCACTTGACAATGAAACAGTAATGAACAGGAACATACACAGTCCGCACCTGACAATGAATCTTCATCGTGTTCAGAAATGTCTCATGTTGAGAACTGAACAGAGCTTATATATATATATTATATTATATATTTCTCCTTCGTTACTCTTCTTACCTGACACTCAATAAAGAGGGAATTTTTTAGCCTGAAGTTTGGCTTAAAAAAAGGAATTTAATTGTTAAAGTTGTTAAATAAAAAATAAAGATGTCTTGTGAAGAAATGTTTCTAATTTGTAATCCTAACTCCCCAAACCCCCACGTTACTTCTCTTATCATGTCAAATGGAAAGAGGTCAGTTTTTTATCATGTCAAATGGAATGAGATCAGTCTTTTATCATGTCAAATGGAATGAGGTCAGTCTTTTATCATGTCAAATGGAATGAGGTCAGTCTTTTATCATGTCAAATGGAATGAGGTCAGTCTTTTAGTGTTTATAGCGAGGTTGAAAAAAAGCAAAAGAGAGCTTTACTATAAGCCGCGAAAAAAGAACTGTAGATACAAGCAATGACCTTAAGTGTTATCTGAATGGAAGACAAACGGAACGAAGAACCACTAACCGCTACCACTATTGGTATTGTCATTAAACGTGATGATTTTGGCAGTAAAAAAACGCTTCTTTCTTTGGTTGCAAAATAAAAAAATTGAAAATTGAAAGCGAGAGAAGTTTTAGGTTTTCATTGTGGATCAGAAATTAGAAAGATGAAAAGCCGCCAAAATTGCATCTTTTTGAAGTGTGTTATAACATGGCAGCAACGTGACCATGATGCCCCTTATATCATCGCAAACATCAGGAATGATCCATTCATACTGCGATACAAGTTCATACAGAGTGTAAGAAGAAAACACCAAAGGCAACAGTCACATACATTCAACTCACTAATAAGCGAATGTATCAATCATGCACCTCTCAAGATTGCAACAAGAAAGAAACAACATCAAGCACACCTTTCATAAAGTCGAGAGGACTGGGAATCATACATAAGCATACATAAAGTCAAATATCAAGAAAGAAAAATGTGAATTCAATGAAATAATATCAATCAATTCCATCGTGATGAATCTGAATGTTTTGCTCAAAAACTAATAATTGAAAAATAATTGAACTGATATAATTAAGGCCACAATCAGTTATCAGTCTGGTACATGCTGCTGGTTTTCGCTTAAAATCTGTGGTATGCATTTTTGACATCAGCTTAATGCTGCAATTATTCGCTGAACAACCAGCCTCGTTAAAATAAATTAAAAAAACTGAAGAACAGAGGAAGTAGTTTTCTGTGGAACATATTTTGTGAGCTGAGAGGATCAATAGTTTAGCTAACATTTTTTTGGTCAAAATTTCAGTTTGATAAATAAAATGAAAGACGAACTATTGGATCTCACACAGCCTACCATATTTACTGTATTGATAGATTATTATTTGTTCTAAGGATAGTTAATCAGGAGTTTTACTTGGAACTTTTCAGCCGAGAGGATTGAGATCCAACAAGCTTGTCTTCAATATTACTAATTAAACCAGAATTTCAGTCTAATAAAATTCAGAAATATTTTCATTTCAAGTTTGTAGTGAACATTGCAAATTCATTCTATAATGTCCATGAAAAACAAAATCCTGAAGAAACTTAGGAATGGTTACCTCATATATCTCATTCACACCCACATCTTTCAAAAGCTCCCTCACCTTCAATCGACTTGATAACAACAATGAACGAGGTTCAGTACGAGCATTTTCCAAAAGATTCGCACACAGTTCAACTTCACGAGTACCTAACATACGACCAGTCAAGGTGGAACAGTTTTGGGGTGAAGCCCCCGAGTTTAACAAATATTCCACAAGTCTTATAGCACCATTTCGAGCAGCCAAATAGAGGCAGGGTGGAACATCCCACAGATCATCATATTGATTGATATCAATACTGCCAGAGTTGAGAAGTACACATGCACAAGCGATGGCTTTATCATTGGTTTTGTATGTTTTCATGCAGAGAAGATGTAATGCATTCATACTGCCACCCATCTCTAACGAGTTCACTTCATTCTGCACATCTTTAAGAAGCAGTTTCAAACATTCTATATGCATTTTAGATGACGCCAACATAGTTGGATAATGTCCCATTCCATTGGATTTGTGTTTGGCACCATAGTTCAGAAGTATTTTAATGCATTCTTCTCGTCCATAAAGTGCAGCCATATGCAAAGCATTATGATAGGTTAGTGCATTTGTGATGGGATCAACATTCGTGAAAGCATCAATCAAATGTTCCTTGTTCTTTTCTTTGAAATACTTTAAAAGGACCTCCAAACTTTCAAAATGGCCATATTGACACGCGATATGATGTGGCAAGTTGTGACGATCATAAATGGTAGGGTCAGCACCTAGAAATAAAAATCATTTAAATGTGGTGAAAACTTTTGTCTCAACTCCTGTGATATTGTTTTCAAAGCTTATTCCACAGCCAAATTTCCAGTGACCTTTGTGTTACTGCACATCAAAATAGACATAGTTTGTTACAGTATACATTATGAAAAGATTTGCTTTGCGTAAAATATTTTTGTAAGTCAATTCAGGAGTAATCCACAAGATAATCCACAAGGGCAGGGCAGTACATAACTCATGTTTAACTTTCATTTGACAGGATTCATAAACATCAAAGAATAAAGAAAATTTCAGTTTTTTTCTGATCTGATTTTAACTTTCAGAAACTAGAAAAGCTACCAAAAGAATAAATCAATTCCATGAGAGAGAATTGCAAAGCTTACAGTGATTTCTTAGATAAGGATAGAGCTGTAGCAATTCACACAATAATATAAATTGGAAATGAAAAAGCTCATACTTAAAGGAATAGGAAGTATTTATTCACCCATAATAACATTTCATCATATCATAAATACATGGTTGGAGACCACCCGAATAGAAAATCTAAACAGAGGGTGGGTGGCCACCATCGAACAAGAAAGAAAAAAGTATAAGACCTGAGACTAATTGAAAAGAGAAAGTTCGACATGAATTGTACTTAGCTGGATATGGAAATATTAATCATCGGAATAAGAATTAGATGTGCTTGATAGATGTGCTAAAGTGTAAAAGAATAAATCTGCATCTGCATCTGCAAAGTGAAAGACCTCAGAATGGCTATGTAAAGATCATTTATGTAGCCTCTTCAGTTCTGATAGTTTACTTAATAGAATTTCATGTTCAACAGTGTCAAATACTTTCTGTAGGTCAACAAATACCCCGATAGATTGTAATTTTTCCTGTTGGGTTCTGGTCAAGTTGAGATTGATGATTCCGAAGTATGTCAGGAGTGGTGTAATCATGGAATTGTAAATGCTAAGTGCCGCTGCTTTCGTGAGATAGGGACGAAGTTTCTGTAGAAGATGCACTCTATTTGAAGCTTTGCAATACTTTTTGTTGAAATCATTACCCAGTGTCAACAATGCGTCTATATTTCCAAGGTATTTATACTCGGTGATGTTATTGATAATAGATGATCAATACATTGCTTCGAAATTGTTGACCTTGCTCAACCGTTTCGCTGTACCAAAAAGAAGGGACTCGGTTTTCCCTTTTTTGAGGTTTATAACAAGTTCATTTGTCTCCAGATATTGTGCGATTTTTTCAAGGTCTTCGTTCAGGCACCTTTTGATATCTTTAACGTTTTTGTCAGCATAGTAGATTACTGCATCATCTGCATACATGGCAATACGTGAGTGTAGGAGTGAATCGGCAATGTCATTGAAAAATAAAATAAATAGTAATGGACCCAAAATCGATCCTTGA
Organism: Turritopsis rubra; assembly: GCA_039566895.2. NCBI lineage: Eukaryota > Metazoa > Cnidaria > Hydrozoa > Anthoathecata > Oceaniidae > Turritopsis > Turritopsis rubra. The sequence continues at coordinate 282,156 of CM077628.1, forward strand.
GGGACACCATTGGATATCGGTTTCTCGGTTGATCGGTTACCTTCAATTTCTACAAGTTGAGTACGTTGGAATAAATAACTTGTAAACCAGGTCAGTTCTTGGTCCCGAATACCATACTATGGTAATTTGGCTAGCAGTTGACTGTGGCTGATTGTGTGGAATGCCCGAGATAGATCCATAAACACCGTTCTGATAAGATTTCCCTTATTTGCCTCCAAGGAATACTACTACTCCAAGGAATACTACTATCTGTAAACATAGCAGAAGCAAATTCTGTTGATCTTTTTGCCCTAAATCCGTACTGGGATTCAGACAACAGGTTCTCAGACTCAAGGTGTTGAATGAGCTGACAGTGGACTGTTTTTTTCAAGAATTTTTGAGAGTATTGGCAGCACGGATATTGGTTGATAGTTATCAGGATCACTCACATCACCAGTTTTGAAGATTGGCTTCACCTTTGCTTTTTTCCAGATACACGGTACTGGGCTGCTGCTGAGTGAAAAGTTAATAATTATGTGTCAAAGGCTTGTAGATGGTTGTTGCAGTCTTTCAGCATGTTTGGAGGTAAAGTGTCTAGACCAGGAGCCTTCTTTCTAACCCTAACCCTAACAGGAGCTTTCTTTCTTTTCAACCTTATAAACTGCTTCAGAATAGATTGTTCAGAGACTGGAATAAAACGAAAAGATTTCAATGTTCTTGGTAGAATGTGTACTGGAGCACGCGAAACAAAATCGCAACAGTGGATGAACTTCGACTTCAGGGTATGAATCACCTCTGCGTAATGTTCAGAAAAACGTTTGACTCGGGACTTGCTTGAGAAGGGACGATCTTTTTGATGGCTTTTCAAAACTGTTTGGGATTGTCAGATTTTCAGTAAGCAGTTTTTTGTTGAATCGGCTTTTAGCATATCTCAGTAGATTGTTGCAGTGGTTACGGAGTATCATATAAATTTTCCAGTCATTTTAGTCCTTCTTACGGCGTGCTTTACGTAGAGCCTTGTCATGGTTGTTAAGTTCAGCATTCGTATCTTTGCCGAGCCATGGACATGGTCTTCCTTTAACATGTTTGTCAATGAATGGTGCATGTTTATTTAATGTCTCGTTTAAGGTGGTATTGAGATCCTTTACAGCTTAATTATTTACGTCAATAGAGTTATACTTTGAGTAATCACAAACACAAATAGTTTTTGCTGCAAAACTCACGCGGTTACGTTTGCGAATACAACCGATCATTTTATGATCAGATATCGATGTTGAAAACACCTATGTCTCTTTTATTACCTCGGAACGCGTTGTTGCAATGATATCAATTATGGATGATGATTCCTTTGTTATACGGTTTGGTTCGGTAAAGAGTTGTTTATAGCCTTTAATGGATTAAATGGATTTTAAAGTCTTTGTTTTCTGATTTCTTTGCATAGTTGACATTCACATCTCCCAATAGGATTGACTCTAAAGGCGTTGAATCAAACGTTACTAGGAGATCATTGAAAGATTCATTGAAAGTTTCTTAGAGATAATTTGATCCTGAGGGTGGGCGATAGAATCTTGTTATGAGAACACTTTTCGAGTCGTTCTCAAAAATTTGTAAACAAATACTTTCAACAGAGTCTGTTTCCAAGTCTCGTCGACATTCCCATTTCAAGTTAGTCTTTATATAAACAGCTACTCCCCTTCCTTTTCCATGATTTTGATTTCTCTTTATAAAAGTATAGTTTGGTATATCGTAAAAAAAGACTTGTCGTTGTATCCAAAGTTAAGTAAATGAGTCTCTGAGAGGGTAATAATATCAAAGTCATTGCTTACAATCAACTCATACACCAAATTAAAATTTTATTGCAATCCACAAACATTTTGATGTACTATTTTTAAGCCACGTTGTTTACAGAAAGTTGTTATCTCATTCTTGTAAATTCCAGGGCAGCTTTCAACATTTCCACAAAACAAAAAACACAAGATCAACACAGCAACACGTACGTCCACTCTCGCGGCCATCTTATGTAACTATATCTTATGTAACTATAACTATATTATGTAATTATATCATTCAAACAATAGAAGGGCAGTTCCATTGTGACGGACGTACAATTCAGACAACAAAAAGTGAATTTTAAGAGTGGACTTTTTTCTTCTTTGAAATCTTTTATAATAAAACACAAGTACCGAACCATAAATATTAAAAAATATTAAAAAACACAATTTCTAGATAAACCAGGGTCTGGAAACTAGCATCAAAGTGCTGTGACGGATGTACACAGAAACAAAATGATATTCTAGTGGAAATCAAGAAATCATTTATTCCTGTGATTGTAATGATCAATTTCCTGTAATGTTTCCTTTATAATACCCTCTATAGTTGATCTTAATAGCCATAAAACAAAAGTTTTCAAAACTTACTTATTTTTCAAGAATTAAGCTATCAAATGTTGTGACGGACGTACGTGACGGATGTACAGATTATTACTAGAGTCAGAAACTTAAATCAGGAAAGGAGTTATAAGCTAAATAGTAACCCTTAGGTATTGAAAAGGGGAAAAAATGAGCTCTTTTTTAAAATTTTACAATAAAGATTACAAAAAAAGAATTTAAGGGTTGGTAAATGAAAATTGACCGCGTGTACCAGCAACACTTGGTGGGTCAAGTTTTTTTAATACATTATCCCTAGTGTAAAAAATTTTGTCAATCTGTGTTGGCCATTTCCAGAATGTAGCACCAGCTTTGTGCATTACATTCACTTCTATGTCACTGGCAATTATAGCTGTAACTTCGCCTGGAAAAGTCTCATTTCCATAAAAAACCAATACCCAGTCCCCAATTTGGATTTCCTCTTGCATGGTGTCTGGAGAGGTCTCAGTGTCGGATAATTCAATTTCACTTTCTTCAGTTGGTAAAGATCCACTAAATATATTTTCAACTTTGAATGCTTCACCAGTTGAAGTTGTTGCAACTTCAAGTTGCTATGAATTTCGAACCTTGATACAGTGCAATTTCATGGTGTTTGGAACTGCAAGACATTTTTCCCAAGAAACCTGCTTTGCTGAACACTTTGTAACAACAGCTTCTGAAGAAACATAGATGATGCTGATTTGTTTGTTCAGATCCTTTGCAAGTTCTGCATATACCACAGCATTTTCTGGTGCATCTCTCTTTGATCTGATGTGACGCCAAATGGATCTTTTTACAGTGCCACCAATACCATCTACAGCCCCTTTACCATGAGAAGTGGCAAAAAAATTCCATACAATTTTTACTGAAAAGTCTTCTTCCCTGTCAGGTAAATTGGAAAATAGGTATCTCTGTTTGAACTGAGTGGTAGGTCCATCCGTAAACACATTGATCAATTTGACAGACGGGTACTTTGTTGAAATGTTTCCAAACAACTCAGACATAAAAGCATAAACTGCGTCTTTTGTATGGTCTAAATTGTCAGAAACGATGGCATAGCTCTCTTTGGTGGTTTTGTCAACCCAAACATGACCAGTAAACAATGTCACTTGTTTGTGCGACCAATGTGCAGATTGAATTTCGTTCTGATGTATAATGGATGCATTTTCAGAAAAATCAACCTGCAGTACAATGGATCTTCCATCACTTTCTTCAATCAATTTTGTAAAATGTGCCTGCTGGATGCGTTTAACATACCGATGGACCAAAAACCTATTTAACTGACCCTTCAAGTCTTGGAAGATGTCATTGACAGATGCAGTGATTGTGACTTTCTCAGCTCGTTTATCCTCTGATTGCCACTGTTGATAAGTTGTCAAGGTGTCTTTAACCTCAATAGACGGTTGGAGTGCATCTAAGGAATCTATACATTCATTACATTTGCGGTAAACACAATCTTTGTCAGTTTGGTCACATGTCACTTGGTCAGCAAACCCACTGAAGTCAGATGAAATGTCAATATATTTTTCAAGAGCAATCAAAATTAGACGAATGTTCTCGTGGTATTTACAAACACAGACATTATGGGGTATCTGGTCAAAAGGCTTAACATAGAATGGTCTGAGAGAGCAAAATTTTGACAGTCCTATTGATACATTGGGATTTTTATTTTTGAACTGTTCATGCGCTTCTTTTAGAGATACCAACAAATATCGAATCTGCTTGGTTTCCTTTGTCTTCTTTCCATTTACAACTTCACGGTGAATGGCACGGTCTTTTCTTCCAGGGGCTTGCCAAGAAATTTCATTCTCAAGATAAAAGTTCTTCACAATTTCACATTCTTGGTCACTAAGGCCTTTGTTGGTACATTTCTTTGCTGTAAATCCTGTTATCTCAAGACCAGCCTCGCTTGCGATTTTTGCCAAAACAAACATTTTCTTTTTTGGTGATTTGGGTAATGATTTTATTGCACGTTTTATTGCTTTACCAGTTGATTGTCTTGTTCTAAAGGGTGACTCATTAGAAAGTTCAGCAGAAGATGATGCAGCTTGTTCTCTTTCTTTCTTTAATTTTCGATATTTTGCAACTCTAACTCTTTCAGCTGTTCGAAATGCATCCTGTTCTGCTTTAGGTTTCTTTTTATCTTGTAGCCTTTTTAGTTTTTTCCGTAAGCGATCTTTCTCAAGGTATGCACTGTGAGCTTCCTTATTTTCTTTAAGTTTTTCTCTTCTTTTGGCCTGTCTTTCTTTGTCAGAGGTTTTCCCCATCTAAAGATAAATAATTATAAACAATGTACTATATGAAAAATTAAGGAATAATTTTTTACAAGGAACAATTTTGAAATAATCGCTATATAAAAATTTCTTACCACTGCTTTTGTCAAAGATCTGTGTAGATTCAATCAGGATTGTGAAAAAGAAAATTCTGAAGCTTATCTGCCATTATGAAGACCATGAGGGATGAACCAAGTTAGCATTCAAAAAGAAAACAAACCAAAATACCAGAAAAATGTTTTAAACTTTCCTCTCTCGATCACTCATGATCTAACACATGGAAACTAAAAAGACCCTTCACTAAATGGACTTTCTTAAAATGGAAATGAAGGATTGGATGATCCAAGTTAGCATGTATGCCAGAAAACTATTCTCTGTAAACAAATTTGAAGTGCAATTGCTCATTGAAGCTGGCATTTCAAACAGAGCTTTTACTGTGACGGATGTACGTGACGGACGTACACAAAAACTGTACTTCCGTCACAAGCTTTCTGATTGATGTGAGGCATAAAATTAAAATCTTTCTAAGGTTTATTAGAAGTGACACCTAGCCTACTTTAAATTGTGTGAAAAAAAATTTTTTCCTCATTTTGCCATAATCTGAGAGAACTTTTTACTGTTTTTTTTGTGACGGACGTACATGAACAGATTTCTTAAAAGTAAACGTCTGGAAATTACACTCAGGTGATTTTCTTCAAAATCTAATTGTTGAACCCCATTCACAAACATATAAAACATTATCAAAACCAAAAAAATGTATGAAATACTGAGTTGTACCAGAAAAATCTAAATAAATGTCAGATAACTAAAAAATAAGGCTAAAATTTGCTTGTCGACTCCCTGAAGTTTATTCAAGATGGCAAAAAGTAGAGGGTTCTTTTAAGATTTTAATGTCAAAATTCTTATTCCAGAAAGGTTTAGCTTTCCAATGATACCAAACAATCTATATTTTGATGTAATTCAATTATTAGCACACTGGTTGACGTTTACGTGGAATTGACCAGAAACACATGTTCATCAAACACAAATATGTGGATCTAGGCTATGTTTTCATTTCAATCAAACTCACCTAACAAAAAAAATTTTTTTAGACAATATCAATCAATTCACTTCTTACCGGCAGTACACAGCTTATGTGCACTACTACGAGACAAAGGAAAAAGAATAGTTATACCGTCATGGTTGTACGAGAAATACGAGAGGCGTTTCCAAATTCTATATCAGCAACTATATCAGATTCAAAGACTTTGTAGACTCTTAATAATGAGTGAGATGTTTTATAACTAAAAGAAATATCTCGATAAGAAAACCTATCCGACATTTATCATCACATTTTTAAAACGTTGTAAATTATGAGGTTTTTGTAAGATCACAGACTTTTCCGGGTGTTCAGTACAAGCAATATTTAGTGGACTTGATAACCAATTTTCTAAAGTGGAAACTTTTACATCAATTGGTTGACCTTCCTGTTTTCACTCCAGAACTTCTTCTAAAAAGCTTTTGGACAAATTCAAATGAATTTGGTTCTTTTCTTGGTTTGGCCACCCAATCTTTCGATAAACAGGAAGAAATATATTTCCACTGCCCTTCCCCTTTTTCTCCTGATCCATTCCTTTTCCTGGTGATAATTCCCTGTTTTCTTTCAGTATTGTTGTTATGGTCTAATACTGCTAACTTGACTCTCGCATCCATAACGTTCAGCTCGAATTCTTGTCCTTTCGGTGCATATGCATTGAGAAGGGAGTGAAACACTTCAAGGTGTGGCCTGTGTGGTATGACTCTGCTAATTGGGGCATATTCTTTAAAAAATTTTTGTCTTACACAACTTTCTTGATAGCCTTGCATGCTTTACTTCCTTACTTGATCCATCTCACTCTCCTACATTTAGATTCAGAGTAAGGTTTGTGGACATACTGTATATGTAGAAAAGTGTTTACCAAACCTGTATCTATTGCTAATGTGAAATAATAAGGACTGGCACATTTACGTTAATTTCTCACCATTGCCATTACAATTTTCGGTACAGTAAAAAAGATGGTTTCCTCTCGGCTTAATCCATTCTTGAATCAATTTGCAATCCCTTCTTTTTGGTAATGGTCGCAACTTGCTCTTAATGTTTTTAGAAAAACGCCAAGTATCGAAATTGTGTTTCATTGATGGATGTTCTGTTTGAATCCACTTTGTTATTTGCCTATTCCTGTCTGTTGATACTGTAGAAATCTCCCAACCATCCTTCTTGAGATCCTCCAAGCAATTTTGAAATTTCCAAATTTCCAATGAAAGTTCCAACGGGCTGGAACCTTTGCCTTTTCACTGTCTGCACAGTTGAAGTTACAAGAATTTTTCCAGTGAAACGTGATTGACATGTGTAAGTACGATATTTGGCAGTTTTGCCAGGTGAATCAAATCTTCTGTCACCTAATACAGCTGATGCAAAATTCTTTGATTGTGCCCTTGCAGACTATTATTATTATTATTATTATTATTATTATTATTATTATTATTATTATTATTATTATTATTATTATTATTATTATTATTATTATTCACAATATTTCTACAGGATATATACATATATATATGTTGATAACAGCCATCACTTCTTCATCATACAGCTCTTAATGTATCCGAACCTCTTTTGGGAGGTCTTCATCCAGCAGTTTCAACATCAGGTGTTTGAACCTGCTCACCTGACTCTTCTTTACAGCATTCATCCTCTTCAGCTTGTAGATGTTGCTTCAGAAGGAAGTGCGGTCCAGAACAAGATAAAAAGGTTGTTAATGCTTCATATATTTTGACATTATAAAATGCAACAAACATTTTATAACATAAAATGTCTCTCTGTAAAAACATACAAAAATTTGTGTTTATATAGCAGTTTGAAAAGAGGAAATATATACAGTATATACATTTTATATAAAACATTATATATCAGGGGATGAAATTCAAAGCTCTTAAGGATCTATGCAAGATGTAGAAATAAATAATAAATGTCACACATATGATGCATGAACATTATACCTGCTTTAAGTAAAAACTCAATGCACTCTTTGTGTCCTGAATAAGCAGCTTCATGGAGCAATGTAGAAGTATGCTTTGGTCCTGCACCTGCATTTACATCAATGTTATTTTCGACTAGGTATTTAAGACAACCTATGTTTCCATTTGATGCAGCCATATGACCTGGTGTCCACTTTGCATCATCTGTTTTAGCAACTATGCTTGCACCAGCTCTATAATACACATTATTCGATCATAAGGAACAGGAATTCAATATCAGAAACTCAATCAAAAAATGTGTTGTTTCTTGCATATTTTAGCAATTAGTAAAAACAAAAACAAGGCATTTATGAAGGTACTAACTTATGTATAACTTTCAAGCATGTTTCATGACCAAATCTAGCAGCTTCATGCATAGGAGTCCAGCCACCTTTTCTAGCAATAGTAATATTTACATGTGGATCTGATAAAATTTCTTCAACGCAATCGATATGGCCATCATATGCAGCAAAATACAATGGAGTTCTGCTGTCATAATCAATAGAATTGACATCAGCTTTATTTTGCAGTAGAATTCGTACCGAAGCAACGTTTCCCTTGCGTGCAGACACGTGCAAGACTGTCATTAGCTGTGCGTTCTTGCTGTCGACAAATGCTCCAGCTTCAATAAGAAATTTTAAAATATCCGAGTGTCCATTATTTGAAGCTTGATGAAGTAAAGTAGCAGAAAGGTTCTTAAATGTCTGTTGTGGAAAATTTTTATCAAGTATATTCTCAGTGCAGAACAAATTTCCTTCAGTGACTGCCGCAAATAAGTCTGTTATAACTTCAACAGCCGCCATCTTTTCAAAAAAAAATTATTGACCGTGCACAAATTTCGAACACCAGACATTTTGTTCGAAAACGAATACGAAAATCAAACGACGGTTTTGCCTCGTTTTGCACAAAGTATCTATCTGTCAATTTGGCCTCCCATATGGTTTTGAGTGAGACTGAATTGATAGCAAAAGAAATCAAAAAGTACCTCATTTTTATGTCCGTTTGTGATCATGAATACAAGAATGTTCGAATTAGCGAGCGTCTTTTGTCAGGAGACTTAAAATTAGTTTGAACATAGTCAGTCACATTTCTTGTGACGATGGTTCGAATTAGCTAAATGTTCGAATAAGGGGATGATCACATGAGAAAATTCATCCTGGTAAAGCAGGCTAGCCCGCTATCATTAAAAAAACTGGTATAATTTACACCAATTTAGACGTGTGGTGATCACGTGAGAAATGAACAGCAGTCAAGTTAGCGAATGTATAATGAACATACAACCTAATGCAATTAGCATCCTTTGCAGAAGTGGCATACGTCACGTAAAAATATCTGTCCACTGACGCGACTTGCAACTGGGACATCAAGCCAGACAACAAGCATTTAAAAGAGGAAGACAAAAGTCAATGAAAAAGAAATCTCAGAGAAACTTAAAAAATAAAGAAAAATACCAAAATTTTCACAATTGTCTTTTTTGAATCCAATTTTAGTTAATGGTTCGTGACAACTAACTAAACAATAAGCTGTCGTGTCTGTTTCCGACATTTATGTGTCGTGTCTGTTTCCGACATTTATGCATTTAATGAGTTTCAAATCATTTGGCCCCCAAACCCCAAAAAGTGTGCTTGATTGGAATAGCCATTCGGAATAATCAAAACCATGTCCCGAACCTCCAAAATTGGCAAAAAAATGTTTTATAATTGGAGCGATCTACTCTGGCAGTAGGATTTGCTGAGTCGACTCTCGCTATCTCAAATTCTCAATTCTCTGCTTTTATTTATTAGAAACTTCAAAATGTTTGGTGACAAATGTTTTCTTGATAAAAGAAAAATTTTAAAGATCATGTTTTCATACGAAAAATCAATACATTAAAATGGAAATCCTGAGGGGTTTTTATTATAAACGCCTCCCTCATTTAACGCCTCCCTCCAATAAACGCCCCCTTAAAATCTGGGAAAATTAATTAAATTATTAGAGGAGGATTTACGCATGTTCCAGATAGCGGAACAATTTGTGAGGCGTAAATGCTGAAGGGGCGGAGCCACACGACCACCCCAAGCAACTAGGACTGTTCTTCCAATAAATATCACATTGATAAATATAAATGTAAGTGAGGCAGATAAATAGATAGGCAGATAGACTTTTTGACTTTGCAGTAACGGGAACGTACAATAATTTATTTATTTATTCACGAATTTTTACAATGAGGGTAAGCATGTCATTGAAAAATTACACTGTTATCAATATGCGTTATCGATATGAGTCGGATGGTCTAAAATAATAATAAAAATGAATTTAAACGAACATAAAATAAAATTTCAAAGTGATCTATCAACTTCTCTCTGAATTTCTGACCTTCCAATTTACGAAGTTCGGATTTGCAGCTCGTTACACCATTTACTTCCAACATATTTAAAAAGTTTCTTCCCAAATTCAAGTTTGTGGCGAGGAAGTTTTAGCGTGGTACTGTAGTACCTTTATACTGCTTCTGGAGTCACATGGTTACGAAGTGACATCAATAAATACAAGCGATTTGAGGCCTTTTGGTAGGAAGATTTAAGTGGAAGCTTTGGTCAAGGGTGTGGCCCAAATAAACATAGGATGTTGTATTCACTATAAGCTAGTCTTTTACAAAGGCAGTGTTATAACTCCTTCAAGCACAAAAATACAAGCTTTTATTGGCTTCCGAGATTTTAAAAATCAACCAGAAATGATTTTCAAGATATTCCGTTTGTTTTGTCGCCAATCTTTAAACTCTGATTCCTTAGGAACTCCTACAGCTTTTAGATGGGTGGGTTTATACGACTGTTTATGTTTCACGCTTTGTGGAAAATCAAAGAAATTGGAAGAAATGCGAATTGCATATAAATATGCGACGTTCATTAGTACTTCAAAACTTCTACTCAACCTTTTTCAAAATGTAGAATGGGCGTTTACAGTGAATTTTGTCGAATTATGCAGTATTTGGTGGATATAGTTTTTACGAAAAATTCGGACTGAAGGATGCCTGACTGACGCCTGAAAAAGTACAGGAAGAAGAATATTTTTTCCTTCGATTCTGAAAGTTTCATGGTTGAGGCTGTAGGAGGTCATGAGGAATCAGGGTTTAAAAATTGCCTACAAAATAAACTTAATATCTTAATATTCATTTCTGGTTGGTTTTTACGATCATTTGAAGCCAATAGAAGCAGATATTCTTAACTGTACTAGAGGGAGTTTTAAAACTGCCTTTGTTAAAATTTCAGTAAGACGAGGCGAGACGCGCTTTATTTGAATAGATCAATGAAAGTTGTAAGTCCTTCTTATACGTCCATAGTATAAAGCGAGATTTCGCAGTGGATCTAACAGATAATAAAAACTCCATCAATGAATGTATAATAACAATAATAATAACAATAATAACGGATTTATTTCAAGCTTTTCCAAAATTTAGAACTTGGTTCTTCGTCTAGATAATATGAAAGAACAAAACAGCATATATGTGTGCGTTATCAAAATGTAAAACACATAGCAACAGACAAGAGAAGTGTGAAATGGGAAAAACAAACTTGTGAACAAATATGAACAAACAAATAAAGATGATAAACTAGCTGTGCCTCAGTAGTGGTATCTGATTGTATATGATATCAATCAGATATGATGGCCAGATATCAGATAGGATTGATATATTGTATCTGATTGTATATGATAAAGGTAGAATGTATTAGATAAACCAAATGATGCAATTGCTTAAAGGGAGTGATCAGGAAACTAGTACGAGTAGATACTGCAGAAAATTGAAATCAGATGAAAGCTAGATTAACAAAGTATTAGGACTGTAAGCTGTGCTTGAAAAAAAAAAGTAATGTAGAAACAGACAAATATAGAAGTTAATACGATACAACAAAATAATTCTAAATTTGAGAGAATACGTGCTGTGGCTTTATCAAAAAAGTTACTTTTTGTAGCAGTCGTGAAGCTTGAGTAACTGTCTGCAGTTCGGCATATGAATTAACTTCTGTTACATTAGACTTGCGGTTATTGAAACATGCACTTATTTGAACTCGTAATAGATGAATTTCATGTGAAGATCCTTAAAATATTTCCTATCAGGATCCTAGTAAGATCCTAGTGGTAAGTAACATATTTGATTTTGATAGGTATTGTAAATAAAAACTATATAAAAATAAAGGAGATTTTGATAAATAAAATGAAAAAAAAAGGTTCGTGTAAACTAAGTGGTGATGGAAGGTGTGATAGCCCTGGGCATAATGCTAAATACTTGACGTATTCATTGATGGATTGGGTAACGAATATTAACTGGAATGTCAGTTACGAAGTGTCAGAAATGTGGACATTCAAAATTAACCAAAAAACAGGTTAAAGCTAAACAAGGTTAAAACCTAATTCAGATGCTATTAAAGCATTGCAAGAAATTGTGAGATTGAACGCAAATTTAAAATTGTGACATTCTCACACACTGGTACTGTGGAGACCTATCATCCACTAAACAACAAGTGGGCCCCTAAAAGCAAACATTTCTCGTAGTTAGGAATGGTGAGGAGAAGTCAATTGGCTGTGATGAATTTTAACAGTGGCAGTGATTTAGAACACTCGACGACAAAATCCGGGGAGAAAAGATATAACTGTCAAAGCCAGCAAAATTTCATAATTTCATAATTTCAAAAGGATAATTACAGAGACAATTGTGCTGAATCTAAAGTATTACATGAGATACCAACAATACCAGATATTCCAAAAAATATTGCAAGCGTGCCTAAACCTGATAAACAAGAGTTGATTAAAAATGAAATTTCAAGGTTTAGATGAAAAACAATATATATGTTTTATTTTATTTTTGTTTTATTCTGTATTATGATATTCACTGAATATTCCTCAATCTTCTTTTCCCTTCCATATACAAAACATATTTTCCATCTGGGTCTGGATATTTATTTCAAATTCCATATGACACAGGATTAGTGCACATGTATTAAAGTGCGTTTATATGATATGCAACATGAAATTTTCATTGCGGGATCAAATTGTGTCTTGTTAACATTTAATTTCATTTCGCTTCAAAACTCATTAAAAATTAACCGGACTACTTCATACATGTACATAGTGTAAAGGTTTTAACAAAAAACAATTTCTGAAAAATCTCGTGTCACCTGAAATGAAATTGAATTTAAATAAAAGCTGAGAGATTTTAACTTTCCTACATTTTACTAATTGTGTATAAAACATTGTTTATAGTTTTTAACATTTTATTTATTTTACGTATAACTATTTTTTACTTTTATTTTGCAAAGGACACACATTTATAGCAGTTTTTAAATTATTTGTATATCTTTGTAAAACATTCATAATAAATAAATAAATAAATAAATAAATAAATAAATAAATAAATAAATAAATAAATAAATAAATAAATAAATAAATAAATAAATAAATAAATAAATAAATAAATAAATACACTATCCATTTAATTGGATTCAATAAAGTCTCTTAAATGTATTTTGGTTTCCTCTTTTTAATAAACAATTTTTTTTCACAGAATTCCAATATGTTCTTAAAAAATATTCTTGACGCATTGAAATCATTGAAAGCCATTGACGCTGTTTGTGAAACAGACGTTGGTCCTGTGGAACAAGCCACAACTTTGGATGATTTCCAAGCATTGAGGAATTGTCTTCAAGCCAAGGAAAGTCGCACCAAAATGGTAAATCATGATTTATAGCATAAAGTCCCCTGAAGGCAGTTTTCAACCCTGTAAATTGTGACATACGTATGCGCAATTTACGAAGGTTGAACTTTTTGTCACCTATATTTAAAGGCAAAATGATCATGGAACAAGCAATAAATGATTGAAAAGTTTATTTATAGGCTATTTAAACATAAATAGTTTGAAAAATAAAATCATTGATGTAAGAGTAGTTTTCCAAAAGGTTTCTCTGGATTATTTCGCTTTCTCTGAAACCAAATTAGATGAGTCTTTTCCAAATGCTCAATTTCGTATAGATGGTTATGAGATTAGAACAAGAAAGGGTAGAAACAAAAACGGTGGAGGTCTTATAGAATACTTTTAAAAAAGGTATTGTCTGCAGACAGGCTAAAACTGCAAATGTAACAGAAAATGAAATTATATGTTCAGAAATAACAATGAAAGATAAAAAATGGGCCATTGTCAGTGCCGACCACCTACAATTTCAATTTTGTAAGATTTTTTTAAAGATATGGAATATGTCCTTAATAGAATTATTTCCAAATGCGACAATATAATTGTTCTTGGGGATTTAAATATCGATACACATAACACTAAAGATTGTAGTTTAAGGTACTTAGTTTCGTTTTTAACTTAAAAAATCTGATTTAAGAAGAAACATGTTTTGCTAGTTCTTCAGGTTCCTCTATTGACGATAACAATGATAACATAATGATTATAAAGGACCAAATACCACCTAAACCTGCTCCACTGGCCAGTGAGTATCTTTTAAAACCAACAAAACATGCTATAAATGGTAGCATAAAACAGAAAACATTCCCATGTAACGCGAAACGTGTAACTGTTACACCACTAGACAAAGGAAGTAAGGATAAGAATAGTGTTACAAATTATAGGCCAATAAGTGTTCTTAATTTCTTTTCAAAAATTTATAAAAAATAATAAAGAAGCAGATAATGTCTTTTGTTGATAACAAGTTGTCTTCTTTCTTGTCCGCGTACAGAAAAAATTATAACACACAACACGTTTTATTGAGATTAATCGAAGATTGGAAAGAAAAGTTAGATATGAATTATTTTGTGGGTGCTGTCTTAATGGATCTTTCTGAAGCTTTTGATTGCATTCCGCACGACTTAATCATAGCAAAATTACACCCGTATGGTTTAGATTTAAATGCACTTGAGTATGTACTCTCATATCTTACGAATAGAGAACAAAGTACTCGTGTAAATGGTGTATTCAACCTTTTTCAATCGATTCTCTCTGGAGTCCCTCAAGGTTCAATTCTAGGACCGATCATTTTTAACATCTTCCTCCATGATTTATTTTATTTCATTATGAATAGCAAGTTACACAACTATGCCGATGATAATACCCTCTCTGGTTATTCGAATTCATTGACTAATGTAATAAAACTTTTGGAAGAAGAATCTGATATAGCACTTTCATGACTCAAAAATAACAAAATGATAGCAAATCCTGAAATATTTCAAGCAATTTTGCTCAGTAAGGGCAAAAGTGACAATTCAAAATCCGAAATAAGAATAGGTGAGAAAATCACATGTCAAACGTCTAGGTATAAAAATTGATCAAAAATTAAAATTCGACTTACATGTTAAGAATTTATGTCAAAAAGCCTCCGCACAATTGAATGTTCTTTTCAGATTCAAAGGTATGTTACCCTTTAAAGCAAAGCAAATATTAGTTCAAAGTTTTGTATACGCGAAATTCAATTACTGTCCGTTAGTCTGGCATTTTTCGCCTGCAAAATCACTTCTAAAAGTAACAAAAATCCATGAACGTGCTTTGCGCTTCCTCAATTATCAGGAAAATCAAAAACTATGTAAGTTTTCGGACTTCCATCAGAATGAGAATTTTATGAGTTTACTACGAATAAAAAATCTATGTACGGAAGTATTCAAGTTTCTGAAAGTGGAAAAATTCGAGATGCTACAAAATCAATAACAACATCTTTACAACATTACAAGCCGAAATCTATCGTATGAGGATAAGAGGTCTATCATATACTATCTTTTTGTTCAGGAGCTTTGCTGGAGAAATACACCAAAGTACACTATTTGATCTGCGACTTATTAAAACGTGCCGGAAGGAAGAAAACAGATACCACACAACAAGTTGACGACGAAAGCGACTTCAGCCCAACAACGACTTGATCCACACACCACTTCATGTTATCGCCCCTTGTTAGGCCGCCCTCTATTGGCGCTATTTTTTAAAATGTCCACGGTCAAACTCTCACAAACAATCATCTAACCCCGGTCATGTTAATGTCAAGTCATGAAAATTAATGCCATCAAGGGTCAGCCTAAAATGGGCCAAGAAGGTATTTAGTTGCAGCTGTTATTTCGAAGTTTCTGTACGAGTGTAAATATATTTATCTTTTATGTACATGTGTGTGAATGTATTTTCCGAGAATACAAAATGGCTACCTGGTTCCTATTAATTCACCCCAAAAAGCCTGAATCAAGTATTTTATCTATAATTTATATTTATTGTTTGAGTTTCCACAATTGTTGAAATAAGAGATATATTTTTTGAGTTCAATTTGTAACTTTAATTGTTAAGATTTAAATGTAAATTTTTATTTATAAATATATGTATAATATCTATTTCTAAAATTTCGTGTCTTTCCACCTTTTTAGTCATTTCCACAATAGACAGTTAGATAGACCTATCCTTCCAGGTGTACGATAAACGTAAAAGAAATCAATCTAGGCCACAATGTTCCCGAAATAAGCGAAAAAGAACTAAATTGTCTTGATTGCGTTCATAGGACGTCTAATCAGTTCCTATAAACGTCTCCTGGACGTTTATTGGATGTCCCAAGCTCGACGTGTGTGGCGTTATACAGACGTCACTTTGGACGGGGACCAAAGAGTTTCATTTGGTTCGCCACCGGGACGTCCTGAAGTCGTACCTAATGGGCGTCCACAGGTCTCAAATGGAGCTAACGCGGTCCGTCTTCTGGACGTCCCCGTGTCCACTGGGCCAGAACGTTCGTTAAAATACGCGAAATGAAAGGCTTTTCCGTTGTTTATTTTATCTAAAAATACTTGAGCATAGTGAATTAATCATCAGCAATTCACTGATGGTTGTCATTTTCTACGAAAATTAGTTTTAACAAGATGCCCTTACAGGCAGAAGGATTTCTGCAAAATTGCCGAAAATGCTGAAAAATCTCATCAAGTGAAAGCCAAAGTTCTTTCTGATGAAATAATGAAATGCGATGAAAGGCTAATACCGAAAATAATATGTGATAAAAATATAAGTATATATGCGTATGTGTTTCCCAAGTAAGCACATCAAAATGTTTTTAAAGTTTCACCGTTTTGTGGTATAAATTAAAATAATGTCAGAAATGCAACCGATCATAGTCATGTTAAAAATTGAATTCGAAAAATATGAATGTACCTAATAAGCAAATGTTGAACGGGTATAGTCAAATATATCAATTAAATCTAAAAACCTTGACACAAATTAGATACCGATCGACAACCGACTCCAAAAACCGAAAGATTCAGCTGAAACGTTTTAATATGACAATCCCGTTAGATAAACACACTCTTTGTGTTGGTAGTATTATAAAATATCATATTTTTATTATTATTTTCAGATGTGGGCAGCTAGTGTAAACTACTTCTAGTATAAGTTGATTTGAAAATTAGTATAATTTGTTTATGCTTCCATTTTATACGATTTTGAAAGTCGACACTAACTTATTGGGTAGCCACTATCTCACTGAGAGCTATGTTTAATAGTTTTGTATTCACTTTAGTTTTTTCACCTTGTATTTATCAACTCTAAATAAAGACAAAAATAATATTTAAAAAATTAGGAAAGTAATAAATCATTTTAATTTAAGAGTGTGGCTAGAATACTAAAGCTTATGTGTTTTAATGAAAGTTTAGGATTTCATAACATCCCTGAATAAATTATCTAAAATACTCTTATTTGGAGACTGTAGAAGCTCTGATAATAACATTTTCGTCTTTAGATTATATGAATGATACATCATGGTTTTGCTATTCTTCATCATTTTGCTTCTTGGTCAAATTGCTTTAAGTAAGTTTTCTTTTATGTTTATAACTTGTTAATTCGCCCTGATATTACAAGGATATTAATATAACATTATTTCTGTAAGGCAATTTATTCTTAAGTAAAGTTAGAAATCAACAAGAAGTCTAGATAGGATCCACAATGTACACAGTGAGTGGAAGCATGATTGTTTCCACGAACACTTGTATGCATCATCAAAAGTTTCAGAAAGTTGCACAAACTTTAAAGCAATTTGCATGTAAAGAAAATATTAGATGTACACATTGAACTTTTGCTATGGTAGACCAGCATATATGCCACAGTTTAATCACCGATGTAGCCTATGCATCTGAGCTCTGGAAAAACAATGTTAAATCCAGAACCTGACCTCTCCATAACACTCCTTCTAATGGGTGATAAAAGAATGGTCCTATGTTCGCTTTTTGGCATTTTCCCTTTAACATAAAATTTAGCGTATATGTTAAAAGGTTTACCAGGATCTTTCCAAATCATATAGGGTTGGAAATTGTTCTTTTCGTAATGCAAATGAATAACGACCCCATTTACATTGTAATGGAATACGCAGCCGTCTTAGTACTTGCTGTAATACATTTACACTGTGGGCTTCCGATCGCTATTTCATCTTTTTCAAAGCAGCCAAGCAATCACTGACGAAAAAATAGAAATTGCTCAATTGAGATTAGTCGTTATCAGCAGTTTGCTTACCCTGCCCTGACTTTTCCACTATAGGATCAAGATAAGTACCATGGCTTAAATGGAAACTGGGGATTCCTAAACAAGCCAGTAACAATAATCAATAGGCACCCATGAAGTGCACATCATGCAGCAAAAGAGCAACTTGGAAAGAAACCATATTACACACTCTCACAGACAAAATAAAACAAACAACAAACAAAAATGACAGAGATAAAATTTAAGAAATATGATAAAGATGCCATCATAAAATAGGTAGATATAATGAAGAGTAAAAAGAAACGATATTCAGTGATTGCCCTTCTACACCCTTCATGCACCACTAACAAAACCAACAACACGCTTAGCTTAAGCAACGAAAAAGAAAAACTTAAAAAAACTGCGATGGGTTAAGTACAGTATAAAAACCTATAATTCAGGTTGGTGGTGTGGTGTGTAAAGAGAGGATGGTGTTGGATATTTAATCATCATAATGGAGGAGAGCCTTAAATTTCTTGAAAACAGAAACCAAAAATTCGCTTGAAAAATAACAACAACAATAACACAGCAGATCTCAGTGTAATACGACACTATTTATTGCTTTACACGCAATAATAATTTAGCTCTTTCACAACATGTTGATTTGATGTGATGTTTCCCACATGGTCGTAATGAATCCAATCGCAACGCAGCGCAACCATTTTGTAAACCACTGTAAAAAATAAATGCCACTTCCTTAACAATCCTCCAATTCAATGAACAGTTTCTTCGCTTTCCAGCACAGGTTACTACCAAAAACAACGACATTGTGTTTGTGTTTTCATTCGATTTTTTTATGTATATACTTCTACTCTTTAACTTTAACGATGTACTTATATATTCTCATATTCTTCTTCTTCTCATATTCTTCTTCTTCTGTATATGTACACGTTTTTACTATAAGCCATATTTTTCTTCCACTCGTTAATTCGTTTTATTATAATACTTTACTTCGCTTCCTTTTCTTCGTTCATCTTGCGAAGCAATCTTTATACGAAAACGAACACAAATGATTTGTTTATATTTTAAAAACACTCATTTTTTTCTGCATCATATACGCCAAAGTAGTAAACTTACTAATACTTTCTCAGCAACAAACAATATTATTCTTTGCTTTTGAAATAAAACACAAGAGCCCAGTGGCTTGAAAGTCAGCGCATGCATGCATTTTGGCATTTTGGCTTCATATATTTGATGCAGTACCAAGAAATTTTGCCGTATCTATTTTTACTATTAATCGAAAAAACTCGCGGGCGATAATTGATAAACCGATCAGAATTGGCGATATTATTCCGCACAAAAATGAGAGTGCGAGAAGTTGCAAGTTTTTATTTGGTTGCACAGGGACACGAAAAGGTGTTAAGACGGTTCTCCGTAAAATCACATCTGGATCCCCTCAATCAACATTGATACACAGCGGTCACCATTGAAACTAACCAAATGTATCCGCTAAAGGGGCTACGAAACCAATCACGTGATCTTAAGATTTATGGTGTAGCACTAAAACTCAATTTGAGGCAAGAGATACGATAATAATTATGGCTGGCGGGAAAAAAAGTAAACAAACACGACAATCACATGATTCATGTCGTAGCCCCTTTAAATGGATGTTTGGATTTCAAGGAGAATAGGCATTGGCTCTTTCAAAATATGTCCACTATAGAGGTTTTGCTGTTGTAGTTGCTCTGCAATAAACCTTCCCGAGTCTTTGTTTATACACTCTGTTTTGATCTACAATCGTGTGCAAAAATATTGGGACAAAACTCTTTCTTACATGAATTGCCCCCTCCCCCTTGAAATAATGTGGAGAACACATGGAAAGACAATTCGGATGGTTCCAAGCCATTTAGAACTCACACATCAGCAACTCAACATTGTTTGTGTGGGGGAGGGCGGATGGTTTTGTCCCAATATATTTTGCACACGATTGTAGTCAGTACATGCAGCCTCGTTTTTATGAAATATATTGTTCAATGTTTTAACTATATTACTTAGCAAGTGTTTCTCGCGTTCGCCGCAGATTGCGCCAAAATCAAGGCCTAATTTCAAAACTGCAGTTATAATAATAACAGGTATTTGATAGCCTTCAACCATTAGTGTTACGCAAATCATCAACGCTTAATAATTTATTGAAATATCCTAGCATCGAATACAAGGAGCTTCCTAATTCTTAAATGTGATCTAGATCAAAAGGTTTGCGAACAAGAGCACTCATCATCAAATGTGAATATTTTTTCAGAGGAAAGAAAGGAAGTCAACAACAATAAATAGTAAATAAATAATAATCACATTAACAAATTTTTACAACTTCTTCTTGTCACAGCTCTAATTCGGTACTTTATATCACTTGGTTACTTAAATTACCAATTACCAATTACGAAATCTTATAAGCATGACTGCAGGATCAACAGGAGCTTCAGTTGGCTCTAAAAAGTAAATAAAACAAACTATGGTTATAAACAAGAGCCATTAAAAGTTTCAACAATTTCTGCAGAATTGCTATTAAAATTTCTAATTGACGAGCAACTATAATCAAATGGGCTGATGAAGGGATAAGGAAAGAAATTATTTGCTGAACAAAGACTTCTGTTTTTAATCTTAAAAAATATTAAAATCAGATTCATACACAGCTAAATTTGCAGAATCATTTGAATTCGCATTGTTAATTTTTTTTTGGCAATTCTCTATAAAAAAACACGTCAACACTTATAATATACCAGAGAGCTTCTTCCCTCATACCACTTGAATGAGTAATAAAATCATTAAATGCAGCATTTCACACATTCTTATATATCCCTCTATCGTTATTTTTAAGGGTTATATTTCGTAGAATAATCATATGCTTCTGAAAAAATATTTTCGGTTTAGTTTCAGGAGTGACCTGCAACTAGGCCTTTTCGTTGAACTGATTTTAATCAATCTTATTGATTCGACAATTAACATGTTCAATTTTTAAACTGTTGCGTTTGATTAAGATTGAATTCACAAAAACTACATAATTTTAGTCTGGTGATTAATCTGGCGATAATGAATAATTTTATTATATAATTAGAGTTTATCATGTCATAGACCGGTTGTTTTTGTTTGCGACGTTTCGACAGTTACTACTGTCATCATCGGGCGTTTGTAAATGAATGATGTAAAGTTTATATATGTTTTCAGTAGGATCGAAATTAGGATCGAAATTATTTCGGACCTGGAAGGAAGCAATGTCAATATTTCGGACCTGGAAGGAAGCAATGTCAATAATTTGTTTTGCGTAGAGCTGGAAACCATATCGCAGGAACATTATACGATGTACTATTAATACTGGAATTGTTTTTGACACTGTATATAGTCTCTTTGACTTTTCGAGCAGTCCATCCTTTTTCCTTGTCAAGGATCTTTCTATTCTCCCAATCAAACTTGTGGTCATTAGTCCAACAGTGGTCAGCAATTTCGTTTTTGGTTACATCGCCATTCCGTACGGCTCGCATATGTTCTTTGATGCGTTGCTCAAATGTTCTTTTTGTTTCTCCTATATAAACTGATTCACAATCACTACATGGAATTTGGTATATCACGTTATTTGTGTCGTTCATTGAGATCTTGTCTTTCGGATGAGATAATATGTTACGAAGAGTTTCCGTTGATCGAAATCTGCATTTGATGTTGTGTGCACGGAATATTCTTTGTGCACACAACATCAAATGCAGATTTCGATCAACGGAAACTCTTCGTAACATATTATCTCATCCGAAAGACAAGATCTCAATGAACGACACAAATAACGTGATATACCAAATTCCATGTAGTGATTGTGAATCAGTTTATATAGGAGAAACAAAAAGAACATTTGAGCAACGCATCAAAGAACATATGCGAGCCGTACGGAATGGCGATGTAACCAAAAACGAAATTGCTGACCACTGTTGGACTAATGACCACAAGTTTGATTGGGAGAATAGAAAGATCCTTGACAAGGAAAAAGGATGGACTGCTCGAAAAGTCAAAGAGACTATATACAGTGTCAAAAACAATTCCAGTATTAATAGTACATCGTATAATGTTCCTGCGATATGGTTTCCAGCTCTACGCAAAACAAATTATTGACATTGCTTCCTTCCAGGTCCGAAATATTGACATTGCTTCCTTCCAGGTCCGAAATAATTTCGATCCTAATTTCGATCCTACTGAAAACATATATAAACTTTACATCATTCATTTACAAACGCCCGATGATGACAGTAGTAACTGTCGAAACGTCGCAAACAAAAACAACCGGTCTATGACATGATAAACTCTAATTATATATTATGAATACTAGACTGACAAACAATATAAATATATTCAATAATTTTATTGTGTATCACATAAGTTGCCAAATTTATATCATATATATACAAGCCGTCAAGGCGGCTTTCAAAAAACGTCAGTTATCCCATATTTCCCATTGGTTATCGAGGTTAGACGTCACGTATGAAATCTTTACACACACTTTCAGGTGAGCCTTTCAGTTGCTATGCTTACAGTCAGGAAAAAAGGGAAATTAGGCTGTAATAGCTTTAATTTAGATGTACAGCCCAATTAGGAGAAAAATACGGCTCAACTTGGATGTAAACAGCTTAGTTAGGAGAAAAATACGGCTTAACTTGGATGTAAACAGCGCTAAGTTAAAAAATATTTTTTTATTTTAATTGTTGATAGTCATGAGACAAATTACAGCACAACTTTTAATTGATTTCTGTGTAGCACTATGTTACATTTATCATTTTCAGTTGAGCATTGAAAAAAATTCTTCGGCGCAATTTTGAAACTATGGCTCACACTTTACTCACAACTCACCGAGCTAGCTACGCTATCTGAGAGCTGCAATTTTCCATCAAACTGTCCTCCTGATAAGCCAACACAAACAGTGGAATCACTTCCTTCGATGTTCTAATGAATGTTACAGACTTGCCAATTTTGGAGCTATTAAAATAGTGC
The DNA here is from genome assembly GCA_039566895.2 of Turritopsis rubra. Taxonomy (NCBI): domain Eukaryota; kingdom Metazoa; phylum Cnidaria; class Hydrozoa; order Anthoathecata; family Oceaniidae; genus Turritopsis; species Turritopsis rubra. The sequence goes on from CM077628.1 coordinate 305,309, forward strand.
GTTATATGATATTGAACCTAAAAATACCGTGAGAAATGAGATAAAACCGTGAGATTATGTATTTTACCTGGTTTTGTGAGTTTCTAAAAGTAACATAGTTCACAAAACCCTAATAACGTAATCAAAATCATTTTCCGACTTTGTCGACATCAAATTAAACTTGCTCCCCGTGCTTTCACTGCACGAAAAATTATTATTTATTATCATGGCCCGAACACACTTGTATACAAAATCGCGAAGTTAAATTGGAATGAATGCATCGTTTGTTTACATGTCCGCGCAGAGTCTATAAAATAGTCTGCTCCACGACGGACGGGTCGAACAGGGTCGGATACAAAGTCTTAACGATCACCTATACTAAGAAGATAATGGTTCGTGTTTTTCTTTGTTGGGCATACAGCAAGTTCCAAAAAGGCGTGAGATTGCTTTTCAAAACCGTGAGAGCGTGAGATTTGACGAAAATCCGTAAGAGTTGGTAGATCTGATTTTATGTAAACAATTCTCGAAATTATAACATGATCAGTCACAGAACACAGCCTGCGCTATAAAACCGTTCTGTAGCTTTCATGGTACGGTTTTGTTTGACAAGAAGGATATGCTGCGAAACAGAAAGACTCCTAACTTAGCTGTAGGCGTCCAAGTTCCTGATCATTCAGGCTGCATTCAAAATTACACTTTTTGTGCCTCAATCAAATTACTACCTCCAGAGCAACCAGAGACAACTGAAGACGGAGAAGATAGAAAGGAAGTTGTTCGCAAAAAATACTTCACTTACCTACTTTATACTTGAGCCTGGCTAGACAAACAATATTACGAGATGAAGATGATGAATCCGTCAAAAATAGCAAAATATTTTATTTCTATTATATTTTATATTATATTTTATTTTTAATTTTGAAGCATGCGTATTTTTTACTGCAAAATAAATAAAGCTGCTTCGCAGTCTGGCTTCACGGAGGAGTGAAGCCGTTTCGTTTTGCTGCGTGGTCTTAGCCTGTAACGAATATTACATGAATCCATACTAGTAAATGGAGGCACAATAAGAATGCGTGGAAAGGCCAGTTGCTTGCACGCTGAGCAACAATCAAAAACTACAAGAAACGCTTTTTCGCTCTTCTTTTTCACCAAATAAAAATGATCGTTGAGAATATTTCATAAAAAACAACAACATTGCATTGCATCTTCCACCGTGGAGAACTTTTATTGTCTTCTTTCACGTAGTGTGTTTCTCTTTCACATGAAAAATCTATTTTTTTACAAAGAGAATATTTATTATACTACTGTAGCGTGTAAAAACATTTTACATTTTTTCTCCATAAATTGTTTTTACACGCAATACTGCCATGATAAATCTGCGTAAATACAAAAATTGTTGTGTTTCTCCATGTTGAAATTATATCATATTTAACACAAATATGTTGGATTGATCATTCAAAGAATGATATTATCCCTATTTCTAGTGCTATTTGGCCTATTTAGAGATTTCTAAAGTTGTACAGTTAATCTAAAAGCTAAAATTCCAATGTTCAGAGATTTAGAAAAGAGACAATACAATGTAATATCATCAGTATCATCAATATCATCAGTCATGATGGCGGACGGACGTGTCGAGGATGCTTACGATCGCGATAGTGTTTTTGCAATGAAAAATGATGTCCAGAAGGTTTTGCTAGAAAATTTGGACCGTACAATACCAGCTAACATCTTGGAGGAAAAAAAGGATAAAAATGATAACGGTATGCTCTTTTCTCCGACTTTGGTCCAGAACGAAAGATATATCGATGAGAAGTGTAAAGAGGTTGAACTAAACAACTTAAAAAAGACCATAATGACTGAGATTATGGGTGAGCTAGAGAGAGAACAGTGCCACATTAAGTATATAAAACATTTAGAGAAGGAAATTGCTTTTTTGCTGGATGAATTGGTAAATAAAAACAGCATCATAAACATTTTACTTGATGACATAAGTTCGCTCAGAAAAAGCACTCAGTCTCTTACAACAGAGACCGTTGCCATGGTAACCTCCGAACATAAAATTAGAGAGACTTTGCAAGACGAAAATTACGTCACTCCCAAGCGTACTGTTAGTGCAAATGGTAAAAAGATCGTTACACAAAACTTTTTAACGAATAATAAATATAACTCGTTATATGTTAATGACGATAAATGTAGCAATGAAATTGAGCCTGATAATAATAATGGAAACCATGACAACGTTACAACCAGGAGAAAGCGTTCGCGAAAGAATATAAAAAAGTCAAATGTTAAAGATGGTGTAATGAATACCAAAGACTATGGATGTTGAAAACAAAAACCAGAGGACGAAAAAAAGGATAATTTCTATTCTTGGTGATTCAATAGTGAAAGGATTGAAGGGATATGATTTGAGCACCGACTCCAGCAAAGTGTATGTTAAATCATTTCCGGGCGCAAAAAGTGATTGTATGAGGCATTACATCGTACCAACAGTTCAATTAAAGCCAGATCTGTTAATAATACACTGTGGAACTAATGATCTCAGGTCAAACGAAACTTCAGAGGTAATTGCAAATAAAATAACAAGTCTTGCAAATGATATCGTTAGTAAGAGTAGTGATACAGATGTAGTAATATCTTCTACTAGTGTAGCGTGTAAAAACATTTTACAGTTTTTCTCCATAAATTGTTTTTACATAAACATAAACATCCATTGACGAACTTCCCGAGATATTTTTCCTAAAGTTCTTTCTTTCAAAGTTAGGTAAGAAAAAAGCAAGATTTAGTATTAGTATAAGAAGATTACTCCGCGAAATGACCGTTACAGTGAAAAGGGAGATGAAGTTAACCGAATATTAAGAGCCTCGTGTAATGATCGTAACATTAGATTCTTAGATAACTCAAACATTGATAAAGTGGCGCACTTAAACAAAAGTCGATTACACCTCAATTGGAAAGGATCAAAACTGCTAAAGGAGAATTTCCGTGTTTATATTGAAAGTTGACTGGCCTACAAGGAGTTGGAAATACACAAGTGACTGCACAGTGATAGCAATGTACCTATTAACCTATTAACCTATGAACCTATTAACCCTCTGAAATCATTAAAGTCTTCTTCCCGTTGTAGAAACAGCGTTGTTATCTCATATCTTAATGTTAATTCGATTCGAAATAAATTCGATGCTGTTTCCGATACAATTTTGCAAAATGTTGATATTCTCTGTGTTGCCGAGAGTAAACTGGATTTATCTTTCCCTGCCGGACAGTTCTTTGTACATGGGTTTAAGCAGCCTTTACGGCCTAGGAAAAGTGTAAGTGGACCTTTTCCTTCAAAAGTCCTTCGTATGGTTGCTGATATCATCTCTGAGCCAATTGCTCTATGTCTAAATGCCTGTCTAAATTTGGGTAAGTTTCCCCAAACCATGAAACTTGCTGATGTTACTCCAATTTTCAAAAAAGGGGACAGGTTTCTCAAGGAAAATTATAGACCTATTAGTATTTTGTCATCTTTTTCTAAAATATTTGAAAGAATTATTTTTAATCAGCTAGCTGAATACTTTGATGGCATCTTACATTCGCAGCTCTGCGGCTTCAGATCTAAGCATAACACTCAACACGCTTTACTCCAAATGATTGGTCAATGGCATAAATGTTTGGACAGGTCTGGTAAAGTTGGAGCAATCTTAATGGATTTGTCCAAAGCATTTGATTGTATTTACCGTGAGCTTTTGATTGCTAAACTTGCTGCGTATGGACTTGATCACCAAAGTCTCAAACTTTCTAAATGCTACCAGAGTAATCGTTTTCAACGAACCAAAGTTGGTTCATCTTTCAGTTCTTGGCTGCAAATATTGAGAGGGGTACCTCAAGGATCCATACTCGGGCCCTTATTATTCAATATTTTTATTAATGATCTATTATCTTTTGTAACTAAGACTGGCATTTGTAATTTTGCGGATGATAATACCGACTATTCTTGTGCCAACTCTCTAGTGGATGTTATATCAAATCTAAAATACGACCTCTCAGCTGTTCTGTACTGGTTTAAAGCAAATCAGCCAGCCGCGAATCCGTCAAAATTTCAGATGTTAGTCTTAGGGGAGCCTAAGTACAATTTACCAGTTAGTCTATATGCTGATAATGTTTTAATTACCTCTGTTGAAACTGTTGAGCTTCTTGGTATTTCTATCGATAACAAACTAACTTTTTCTGGTCATATTTCCTCACTCTGTCATAAAGCTAGTTATAGAATCAAAACTCTCAACAGGATTAGATCTTTTCTCCAAGAGGACCAGTTAAAACTTTTATTTCACTCCTTTATTTTGTCTATATTTAATTATTCACCTATTATATGGATGTTTTGTGGCAGATCGTCATGCAGTAAACTTGACAGTATCCATAAACGCGCACTTAGAGCGGTTTATCAAGATTTCTCTAAAAGCTATGAAGGACTATTACAATTGTCTGGGTTTAAGCGTATACATGAGATCCATTTACGCTACCTTTTATGCGAGATATACAAAACACTCCATGGGCTGAATCCCTCTTTTATGAAGACACTATTCAGGGTCAAAAACATCTGTTACAGTCTGCGAAACTCAAATCTTCTCTCTCTTCCTCCATCAAGTTCAAGTCGCTTTGACAATCAGTCTTTTTTATTTAGAGGAAGTCTTTGGTGGAACGCCTTACCAGATAGTGTCAAGTCTAAACCTTCATGCATCATGATACAAAAACCATGTAAATATGTATATAACCATGATTTACACATTCGTTCTTGTATAACATTCATCTATACTATTCAATTTTCTAATCTAAAACAAAAAAATATCAATGAAACACTATCAAAACAATATAATAATGATCTTGATACCTTCGTTTCCCTAAAGGCGAACCTTAATAATACCAAATAAACTGCTAGCTACACATTTCGGCATAGTAGTCAAAACTAACTGATACGAAAAAGCTACATTCAAACACATTAAAAAATACACATCGGTAGAATGTGATGAACTGATAATACGAACACATAACAGGTCTACATCGATTATCTCTCGGATAGAATAGTTACTGACACCGATCAATGTTGTTATTCTTTATTACTAAACTTTGGAAAGCGTTGGATAAAAAAATAAAAAAAAAACAAATACTTTTACACACATCGTCTTCATTTTTCGTTTTAAGAAATGAACGTTTAAAAAATTTGATGAACTTTCGAACGCAAAAACCATTGCATTGCCTTCTCCTCCGTGCGGCTTTATGATGTCTTCCTTAAGGTACAAAAACTCCAGGAAGTAATAAAACCCCGTAAGATGGAGCTAGAGATTCTCCTAATGGGAGATTCTCCCTATACTAATACGGAAAAAATCAACATCCATTGATGAACTTCCCGAGATATGTTTTCCTAAAGTTCTTTCTTTCAAAGTTAGGTAAGAAAAAAGCAAAATTTAGTATTAGTATAAGTAGACTAGTATCCCGGGTAAAAACATTTTACCGGTTCACTTTCCCCATGAGTTACCACCATCCCGTGCTCTTTCTCTTTCATGACGAAAAATAAAATCACACAATCCAAAACAATAGGTACCACTAAGTTGTAGAGCTCGAAAAGCTGATCAAGGAAATGTATGGGATCACCTGTGTACGACGTGCCGTTACTGAGATATCGTCGATCAAAGATTTTAATGACGTCACACCCGTCCCCAAAAAGTTTTAGACCCGCATTTTTTCGACACCCCATCGCCAATATTGCACGCCCAAAGTGACGTCAGTTATTTCTATTGGTTGTCGAGATATTTGCCCTTAAATATCGCGTTCTATTTAGGATGCAATGCAATGTGCCCACTGACGTCGCGCTACTCCTATAATATATATATATATATATATATATATATATATTATATATATTTAAGTTCAGTATTAGGGTAATGATGTGATATCATTTATAAGTAACAATAATTATCTACAATTCCTCTTTCAATATATAGTATATGACGAAAAATATAATCACACAATCCAAAAAAATAGGTACCACTATGTTGTAGAGCTCGAAACGCTGATCAAGGAAATGTATGGGATCACCTGTGTACGACGTGCCGTTACTGAGATATCGTCGATCAAAGATTTTAATGACGTCACACCCGTCCCCAAAAAGTTTTAGACCCACATTTTTTCGACACCCCATCGCCAATATTGCACGCCCAAAGTGACGTCAGTTATTCCCATTGTTTTTCGAGATATTTGCTCTTAAATATCGCATTCTATTTAGGATGCAATGCAATGTGCCCACTGACGTCGCGCTACTCCTATAATACTAATATCGCCTATATCTCGACAACTCAGTTACGCACGATCTAAAATTTAATCATTACATTTTCCATACGGACATTTCGTTCCCAGTCCTTTTATTCACACTGACCAAACTAAATTTGTTATGCACAACTCGTTATTAGTATATAGACTAGTATCCCGGGTAAAAACATTTTACCGGTTCACTTTCCCTATGAGTTCCCACCATCGCGTGATTTTTCTTTCAAATTATAGGGATGATAAAAAATAAAATCACACAATCCAAAAGGATAAGTGCCAGTAAGTAGCAGAGCTCGAAAACCTGATCAAGAAAATGTATGGGATCGCCTGTGTACAACTTACCGTTACGGAGATATCGTCGATCAAAAATTCTGATGACGTCACACCCGTCCCCAAAAAATTTTAGACCCCAATATTTTCGTCACCCCATTGCCAATATCGCGCACGCAAAGCGACGTCAGTTATTTCCACTGGTTCTCGAGATATTTGCCCCTGAAAATCGCCTTCTATTTAGGGTGCAATGCAATGTGCCCACTGACGTCGTGCTACTCCTATAATACTAATATCGCCTATATCTCGACAACTCAGTTACGCACGACCTAAAATTTAATCATAACATATTCTATACGAACATTTGGTTCCCAGTCCTTTCATTCACACTGACCGAACTAAAAAGTGGATGCACAGTCGCTATTAGTATATAGACTAGTATCCCGGGTAAAAACATTTTACCGGTTCACTTTTAGATGACGTCACACCCGTCCCCAATGAGTTACATGAGTTACACCCCCACCTTCACCCGTGTTCTTTCGAATTATAGGGACGATAAAAAATAAAATCACACAATCCAAAAGAATAGGTATCACTATGTTGTAAAGCTCGAAAATCTGATCAAGAAAATGTATGGGATCGTCTGTGTACGACGTACCGTTACGGAGATATCGTCGATCAAAAATTCTGATGACGTCACACCTGTCCCCAAAAAGATTTAGACCCAAATTTTTCGACACCCCACCGCCAATATCGGGCACCCAAAGTGACGTCAGTTATTCCCATTGGTTCTCGAGATATTTGCCCTTAAATATCGCGTTCTATTTAGGGTGCAATGCAATGTACCCACTGACTTCGCGCTACTCCTATAATACTATATCGCCTATATCTTGACAACTCAGTTACGCACGACCTAAAATGTCACTATATCACAGTCCATACGAACATTTCGTTCCCAGTTCTTTTATTCACACTGACCGAACTAAATTTGTTATGCACAGTGGCTATTAGTATATAGACTAGTGTAGCGTGTAAAAACATTTTACAATTTTTCTCCATAAATTGTTTTTACACGCTATACTGCCATGATAAGTCCGTATATTTACAAAAATTGTTGTGTTTCTCCATGTTGGAATTATATCATATTTAATATTACTAATATCGCCTATATCTCGACAACTCAGTTAAACGCGATCTAAAATTTAATTATAACATTTTCCATACGAACATTTCGTTCCCAGTCCTTTTATTCACACTGAGCGAACTAAAAAGTGGATGCACAGTCGCTATTAGTATATAGACTAGTGTAGCGTGTAAAAACATTTTACAGTTTTCCATAAATTGATTTTTACACGCAATACTGCCATGATAAGTCTGTGTATATACAAAAATTGTTGTGTTTCTCCATGTTGGAATTATATCATATTTAACACAAATATTTTGGATCGATCATTCAAAGAATGCTATTATCCCTATTTTTCAGTGCTATTATTTGGGCTATTTAGAGATTTCTAAAGTTATACAGTTGAACTTAAAGATTTAGAAAAGAGACAATACAACGTATACTACCTAACCAATGGATACTCCTACCTAACCACGATAAAACGTCTGATATATAAGAAAATACCTTTAAATTTCCCTATTAACTAAAGCTAACAAAAACAATACCTTCTCAGACGTTTTTATCTTTCAATTCTATATTCTGCTATGGATTGTGGAAATGTCAAAACCCAAAACTCGATTTGTGGATCATGATACAAAAACCATGTAAATATGTATGTAATTACTCTCTTTTTGCATTACAATCATTTATACTATTCAATTTTATAATCTAAAAAAGGTATCATTCAAATACTATCAAAACAATATGATAATGATCTTGCTACTTTCGTTTGCCTTAATAATAACAATCCACATACTACAATGAAATACCAAATCAACTGCTAGCTACACATTTTGGTATAGTAGTCAAAACTAACTGATACGAAAAAGCTACATTCAAATACATTAAAAAAATAGACATCGGTAGAAAATGATAAACTGATAACACATAACAGGTCTACATCGACTATCTCGTCGGATAGAATAGTTACTGATACTTATCAATGTGGCTATTCTTTATTACTGAACTTAAAGCGTCGAATAAAAAAATTAAAACAAAAGCAAATACTTATACACACAGCATCTTCATTCTCAATAAGAAATGAACGTTGAGAAAATTTGATGAACTTTCAAACGTAAAAAAACATTGCATTGCGTTCTTCTCTGGGTGGCTTTATGATGTCTTCCTTTAGGCACAACACTCCATGAAGTAATAAAACCCGTAAGATGGAGCTAGAGATTCCCCTAATGGGAGATTCCCCCTATACTAATACGGAAGCAATAAACATCCATTGACGAACTTCCCGAGAAAATTTTCCTAAAGTTCTTTCTTTCAAAGTTAGGTAAGAAAAAAGCAAGATTTAGTATTAGTATAAGAAGACTAGTATCCCGTGTAAAAACATTTTACGGTTCACTTTCCCCATGAGTTCACCGCACCATGATAAGAAATATCAAAATGCAACCTAAATATGTTTCTGTTACATTTTCCAACTATTGAGTGAAACCGTAAAATTGTCTTTGCACGGGATACCTGAATCAAATGTGAGTCATAAAAAAATTATACCTGCTCAGGATTCAACCAAAGGGTCTTTCCACCGTGAATTCATTAAATGATTTATCCCAATTGCAAGTACCATATGATGTAAAACCATGATTGGCACATTCATTCTCCTTGGTCCATATTCCGTTTTATTAAATTTTCTAAATCTAAAAAGAAAGAAATTGTATAGAACAGAAGCAAATACATGATCATCAGAAACAGAAAAAAATCTCTTAGAATATGAAATAGCACTACGTAAATAAATATCATGTGCCCTGTCATTTCCACTATAGAACCAAGATAAGCACTATAACTTAATTTCAGTCTGGGGATTCCTAAACGACATACGTAAAGTCAGCAAACAAAAACACAAACAGCGATAAATTGAAAGAAATATGATAAGATATAGATACAGCAATGATCAATGTAGCTAAAGAGTAAAATGGAGTGATCTTAATGGTCTCCCTCCCACGCTAACAAAAGAAAAAACAAACAACAAATCAGCAGCATATACTTTAAGGAATAATAGCAATAAAATCATTGCTCGAAGGACAAAAGAAAATCTGAAAAAGCTTCGGATGTGTTGTGGTCAGTTATAATTCTCTTGGTATAGTAAGTGGTGTGGGTAGGGGTAGAGGACAGGGATAATCAATCATCATTGAAACCACACCATCTCATTCCAAAGTTTCAACATAAATATGGCAATAATATATTGTTTTAATGAATTCATTAAATGATTTATCCCAATCGCTTGTACTAAATAAATATATGACATAGATACAGGAATACATAGAACCATCATAGAATAGGTAGATGTGATCACAGTGAAGATTAAAATGTAAAGACATTCAGTGGTCTCCCTCTCACTACATCCTTCCCCACTAACAATACAAACAAAATTATATAATAGCAATAAATTCGCTTGAAATATAACAACAACAACATCAGCAATAATATCTCAGCGTAACACAAAACCATTTACTGCTTCATATACAAAGAAACCCCTCAGAAATAATAGTTTAGCTCTTCCAAAACATCTTGATAATGTTGATAATCCCACATGGTCGACATGAAACCAATCGCTACGGCTCAACCATTTTAAGTAAAAAAAATGATGCCACTTCGTTAGCAATCCTCTCCAATTCAATTAACAGTTTCTTCGCTTTTTCCAGCACATGTTAGTACCAAAAACAACGACATTATGTTCGTGTTTTCATTCACTTTTTATGTATTTACTTCCACTCGTTGATTCCATCATTACAAAACAATCAATTCCATAAAAAAGAAATAAATTAAAAACCATTTGCGTCCATTTTTGACAACTTCTTCTGTGCAACTGTAACATATAAATAAGTAAGATGTTCTACAGTTACCAGTACAGTACATGTTTCTGCTTTTATAAACCATACATTTGTTCTTCCACTCTTTAATTTGCGTTTAATAATATCCTTCGTTTCATTTCTTCGTTCGTCTCGCGAATCAATCTTTACGAAAACAAAATCAGATTTGTTTACATTTTAAAAACCCTCGTTTCTTTTCTGCATCTGGGATTTCTGGTAGTAAACATACTAATACTTTCTTTCATAACAATACTATTCTTCGCATTTGAAATAAAAACAAACGAAACAAACAACAAAAACAAAACAAACAACAAAAAACGCTTCTTCTCTCTTCTTTTTCACCAACAAAAATGATCGTTGAGAATATTTCAAACGAAAAACCATTGCATTGCATCCTCCTCCGTGGAGACCTTTCGTCATCTTATTTACCCTACAACACCCTTCGACATGAAAAAACCCGTAAGATGGAGTTGGACCATTACTACTACGCAAATGAAAATACCGAAAAAACGCTTCTCGCAGCAGCGTGGTTTTACGCGCTCCTCCTGAAAAAATGACCGCGAAATTTTTCTAAATGTATCACTCTCTAAAATAAAAGTGGTATGCACAGTCGCTATTAGTATATAGATATACGGTTGCTCGGAGGCATTCCCGGCATGCATGCATACAAAACAATTAACAGCAGCATGTTATTGGCCCTCGTATGCAATACAATGTACATACTAATTATAAAAACTAGCAGCCAAGGCGGTGTCACTCGCCGCTTATATTCAGCATGTGTCGTCAGCCACTAAGAATTTATGAAAAATAAAATCAACGAATTAGCAACGAAAAGTTACTTATGTCACCCCATCACCAATGTCGCAGACCCCAAACAACGTCCGTTATTCCTATTGGTTCTCGAGATAATTTTCCCTAAATCTTGCATTCTATTTGGGTCGTAATGCATTAGTTTCATATTGACGTCACACACACAAAAAAATAATTTATGTGCAATCTAACATAACTGACTCCCCTCTGACTAACTGACTCCTCTTTCACTACTCGTGTCCACTATTTTGCTTGACAGACAGACAGACAGACAGACAGACAGACAGACAGACAGACAGACAGACAGACAGACAGACAGACAGACAGACAGACAGACAGACAGACAGACAGAGAATCGGAATAAAATCCAGGTCATGGCGCATGCGCCTATATCTCGTCGAAATGACTCGATCACAGGTCCAAGCTTAGGGGACGAAACCAATAAAATATTCACATCTTAATGACGACTTATTTTGTTCTTCTCAGGTAATCTCTTACAAAAAGTTCCACTTTAGACACCATAAAGTGTGGTCCTTTCACCGTATAGGTACATGGTACTTCCAAGCCATTCCTTCTCTTGTTTTCCCTCTTTCCCGTAATTTTACAGGATATCTTTGCCCCAGCAAATAAGGCAGAAGTACAGTATTTCGAAAATTCTTTTGGAAGATGTCCAACAACTTCATTGTTTTTGACAATTTTCACTGCGAACTTGTCGTGTTCATTTTCTGGCTCCATCTCTGCTGTCAGCATCTCATTTACGACGGGAGTCCATTTTTTCATGTAAACGTGATGTCCAGTTACCCAGCTGTCAAATTCAAATTCATAGGAAGTACAATTCTTTGTTCTTGACATCTCACAGTTTATAAAATCGAATGTTTTTTTATAATCGAACATCTGATCGAACGTCTAATCGAACGTCTTCATTCATTCGCATCTTCTTGGTCGTTTCGCGCTAACAAGATCTCGACAACATGGCCGATGAAAGAAAATCTTATTCATTGCATTTTAAGAAACAAGTCTTGGAAAAGCTAGAGAAAAATGGGAACAACGTCTCGGAAACTGCTAAGGAGTTTAATATACATCGGAAGAACGTGCAGCGGTGGATTAAGCAGAAAGAAGTTATTATCAAAGCCAGCAAGAACAGATTGGTAAATAATTTCTTTAACTTGATTTCCACGAGACAATCAAAGTGTTTTTACATTGTCTCGAATGTACGCAGAAATATACTGATCTTATCTATAACCCCCCTTATAAGGACGTGAATGCCCCCCTATAAGGGCGTGAATATAAAGACTGTATTTTAATTATTTCTCTGTGTGTTGGACAGCTTGCTGTTATTATGGTTACAACAGGCCAATTAATTAAAAAGCTTTTGTTTTACTTTTTTTTAGGTTCGTTCAAGACACTGCAGAAGGATGAGAAAAGGGATTACTCCATATCCACTTTTAGACCAAGCTATCGTATCCAATATCACTGATCAGCGACAGCAACGCATCACTGTCACCCAAAAAAAAATCTGTAGGAAGGCAAAAGCCCTTTTTCCAGAGTTGTACCCAAACGAAAATCAAAACTTCAAAGCCTCCATGGGCTGGTTTGGGAGAATGTGTCGCCGAAATAACTTGGTACGTAGGCGTGTGACAAGTGTTGGCCAGAAAGTTCCGAAAAATGCAGTTGAAATCGCAGAAGAATTTCTTCAGGACATGCATGAACTTGAAAATTTGGCAAACATGGATGAAATCCCTTGTTACTTCGATATACCACGCTCATCAACCATCGACAAAAGAGGAGTGAGTACGGTCTAAGTTAAAACCACCGGACATGAACGCTTGCGTTTCACGGTAGCATTAACGGCAGGAGTGAGAAAAACTGAAGGTGGATATTCTGCTTTTCGGTTACCCCCACTTATCATTTTTAAAAATTTAAAGAAAGCTCCAGTGGGAAAGTATCCTCCTGGCATGCAAGTGCTGGGTTCGAAAGGTGGAACCATGATGAGGGCCATGATGGCAGGGACATATGTTCCAAAGATCTGGCAGCGCCGGTCTGGTGGCTATTTCAACATTGGGAAGTCACTCCTGCTGATGGATTCTGCCAAAAGGCATCTTGGGGATGAGGTTGAAAAGGCGTTTACTGATCAAAGCAGCAGTGTGAAGATAATTCACGGAGGAATGACACCACTGCTGCAATTTCTAGATACTCATGTAAATAAGCCATTTAAGGATCTGATGAAAGAAAAATGGGAAGACTGGATCGAACACGGCGAAGCGGAATACACAGAGAATGGGAACAGGAAGTGAGCCTCGTATCAACTGGTAGCAGAGTGGGTAGACGAAACATGGAAGAAGGTTGCCACAAATGAGCTAATAATGAAAGGCTTCCGCGAATGTGGATACATAGCTTACAATGGAGATGTGTCTACCTTACACTCGCGCTTGCGGGAAACAATCTACACACGCGAAGTTCCACAAGAAATTATCTCAGAAGTCGACGAATTTCTAGCAGAAATGCGTTCAGCAATCCTGGACGAAGAAGTTGAGGATGAAATCGCTGAAAGATCTGGATTTCCCGAATCTCCCGAAAACGAGGACGAATTAAACTCAGACTTTAGTTCTGATGATGAGGATGACTCCAATGATGACGATGTTGTTGTAGACATAGAGTTTTAAAATGTAAAACCATTAGAAAATGAATTTTCCTGCTTTTCCTGTTAGACTTTTCCCCACCCATACGGAAGGCTCTTATTCCAGGCTATGAAAGGACGTTCTAAAGGGTCAATTAAATATAGGCGCATGCGCCTTTAATTCGGCGTTTTTTTTATAAAAAAATCGCGCCAGAACTTGATTGTCCTTGCTATAGGCGCAGCGCTTATATGCGGGGTAATAGGGTATAAGATAGGAAAATAAAAAAAATCGAAATTAAGTCTGACATTTAAATCTTTCCGAACATTTTGCTTTCTCTGACATCAATATCAGGCATGATGTAATTCGCCCTGAATATTTTCCTACTCCCTCTAATGCACCTTCCAATTGATCAGCTGAGCGGGAAGGAGATTTTTCTTCTTATCCATGAAATGGTTTCATTAGTTTTACATTTTCTCTTCTCTGCGATTGTTTCAGCCGAATAGTTTTTTTTATATTTACAATCCATTCCACCTGTGACTGAAAAAAATGAGGGGCATAAATCTTCCATGTTCGACTTCTATCACACTTCTATCATTGTACGCACGCTTATTTCTCTTTCTCGTTCACTGTATGCTTTCTCGAGACTCAGGTTTGCGAATCATTCAGCGATCGGGCTGAACATCCTTACGTCAAACAATGCCATTTGACCCGCTTGCCAAAAACCTCGTGCACATACATCCAACCGTGCTTCAGTTCCACTTGTCGCCGTATTATCTCTTAACAACTACCATGTTAATGGCGTCATAACATGTTTTGCAGACATCCTTAAGGAGTTTGGCTGTTAAATTTTTCAACTCGTTGTGTCTCGTATTCAATATACGAGCCTGATCTGCGAACATACTTGTATGTATGCTCAAGTCCACCATGCTCGGTGGCAATGTCATAAGAACAAGTAACTACACCCAGTATGTTTGGAATACATATTGGTTGCATTTGGATAATATCCAAATTTTGGACCGATTTCACCAAGTTTGTCCCACCAACTCCTCAGGTCCAATAATCTTCTTGCGGCCGTTGCATCATCAACGTATCCAGCACTTTTTGTCGAAGAACTGTTGTTTGACGCAAACTCGACGAGGATGAGAAGAAGTGGGATCCTAGCAATAGCATATATTGCCATGGAAACGGGATCCCTCTGTGTTGTTCCTTCACTGGATGCCACCTCGCCTCCTCCAAGAATGAATAGTCTAGATTCGTTTGAGCAGCAGTTTCTTACGAATGTTGCCAAACTTGCGCAGAAAATCACAATGTTGTTTAGGAAAGCTTTTCTGTTCACTGCGTTGAATGCATTACTTGCATCAACGAGGATGACTCCGTCCGACTCCTCTTCAAAGATGATCTGCATTGCATGTATCAGAGCTTCGCAACCTGCTTGTTGACCTGCACATACCTGTAGCGATCCTCACTGACGACATAACATTTTCTCTAACCGGCATTGTTCATGTTTTCTGTCAACAATTCTTCCAGATGTTCATAGATCCATTCGTCGTTCCAAAACTTTCAAATACTCTTTTGCTTTCGACTGTTTCGAGGGTTTCTGCAATATAACAGCAGGAATGATCATCAGAACATTGATACAAATGTCTCTCATGGGCGACCCATTCATGTATTAGACTTGTCATTTCATCAATAAATTTCTTTCCAGCTTTCCCTGTTGGAACTAAGAACAAGTTCTCTTTCCAATAAACAATTTCTTCATAAATTTCATTGATGGAAGTCTTTATATATTTATCAGATGGTTAACCCCAACGATATCTTATCTTTGGTGTTGATAACGTTTTGTCTGGTGTCACAGCATAGTTGTCATCTTCCACCGATTGATCTGGTGTTAAGAAAGGTATATTTGGTGCAGAATGATATGAAGGTGGAATTATATTTATGGTATCTGGTGGTTGCAATGCAGTAGATTTTGGTTCCGCATTTGTTGTTTCGGAATCTTTTTGTTTCCCCTTTCTTCGAAAATGAATGACCACACAATGTACATGGAAAATGCTGTTTCAAACTTTCCCGGTCAAACTTGTAAGAAACAGACCGTGACAAATCCCACACGCAAAATATTTTACTAAACTAAAAAGTGAATGCACACCTATATAAGAAAATAACGTTGAGTGCCGGCTGGGAAGTGCTTCATGCTTCATGTTTTTGTAGAACAATTCAATGGTACTGATTTCGAATCTGGATATCATTTCTTATATTTTGGCCACTAAGGAAACCAGATCACGTTATGTTAAGAGTGAACTCTCGTTTTGTCCTTGAGAAGCGGTCAAGCAAAGAAGATTTCAAAAGAGCAAATTTTGATAAAATGAAGAAAGAACTTTCACTAGACTGGGACGAATACTTCCATGATTGCAGTGGAAATACCAACAAAATATGGGAAAAGTTTGAAAGAAAGTATAAAGAAGTAGAGGAAACATGCATCCCAAAAAGAAATGTAAATGTTAGAAAACATAGATACAGAAAAAAAAGAAGAAGAATGCCGTCTGTGAAGAAGATATCTTAAAAGTAAAGATGGCATGATTTATCAAGAATACTGTAGATATCGCAACCAACTTTGTAGAATGACAAGGAAGGCTATGGACCAAATAGAAGAAAGAGCTCGCAGGCAAGATTAAACTAGCATCCATCACTGTTATCTTTAAAAATAAAGACAATTTACTACCATAGACGTTGAATTTCGTATTTTTACTAACTTCATGTTGCGTTCAAGAGAATTTTGAATTGCACACCTCTGCAGTTCATCCAAAGTTTTTCTGCCATTCGCGCTATTCCACTGCCCTGAAAAAAATCCAAAAAGATTTGTGTCAGACTCTGTTTAGGAATAAAATTATTTATGCCTAGTGTAAACTACACCAATTCGGCTTCTTCGCTACCACGATACGTACCTTAATTGATTAGATTTAAACAGCCGTGAGATCGACTAAAATTTTCCCCGACTTTATTTTTTCCCGACTATATTTAAATCCGACTTTTATATCCCCGATAAGGTAAAGATTTAAACAGATAGAAATAATCTGTTTTTAAAAATGAAGCATGTAAATATCCGCCATTTTGATACTAAATACAGTTGCTTTTCCGCGCCGAATTTTTAAAGTTTCTCAGGTAAAACAGCCGTGCTGATAAAAATGGTTGGGGAAAATTGACTAAAACTGATTCAAACTTTCGGGCATTCATGATCAGAAACGAGCATCAAAGTGAGCCATATCAAAAAACAAATCGAGAGACACTTTGCGCAAAAAGAATACGAACTGTCATCACAGACATTTTTATACGTTACATGCGAATTAAAAATAATTTACTGCCTTCAGCGAGATTCTTGATTTTACAGTAACTTCGGTTAATTCGAACAAAATGTCTGATACATAGTGCGTTCGAATTAGTGGACGTATAATTTATAAACTACATTTGGTGTTTTGTCGTCTACCTCTGTATCCTAAGGTTTCATTTGTATTATTTTCCCAAAATCTCTCTCCATTTCACTCCTTATTTTACTGTAAATTTGCATTTTATTAATTACTTCCTATACGGTAAAGCGGACATTTATGGAGGAAGAATGCTTGGTTATTGATTGACTCATTAGAATGCTCTTTCAAAAATATCGTTAAAAATTTCTTCCCTTAAAAGAAACTAAATACGTGTATAGTGAAAATACTCATCAAGAATGAACAAATATCATATTTTGAACCAAGTTTGCTATTCACTTATTTTCCTTTTTTGCGACCAATAGAATCATTAGTTACCAGTCAGGAATAAAGTTGCCAATATGTTTATTGTAAACAAATGACTACAAAAGGTTTGTTAGTATTAGGTTAACGGATTCCCAACATGATATGAAGAGAGGATTTATTTTACCAGACTTGAACATACCGACCCACCAAATGACGGACATGAATAAAGTTGAAAGATGTAAAAATTAAATCAAAATAACTTTAAAATTCTTCTAAGTAAAATCATTGGTTTTCAGGCTTACAGACGTGTAATATCTATAATCGTTCTTATGTGCTTTATGTCACCATCAGTAAAATGAAAAATTAGATGATAAGGATGTATATTTGAATATATATATGTGATAATAACACAATCAATCCATTTTATTTTCCAGTATCGTGTGGTACTCTTGAATTTTCAAATAAAGGAAAAGGTCGCATCGGGGAAAGCTTGAGACTAGAATGGAAACTAAACTTTGCTACTGGCGAAAAAGAAGGTGAAAGTTTGTTGTCAATTTGCCCTGACACAAGTTATGATAACTGTTTTGCTGCTGGAATTAGAAATACATTTGGTTCCGGAAAAGGCACTGTCTTTGGAAATCGCATTGAATCAAAATGGCATGGTAATGGCATCTACACCATGACAATCAACAATTTGAATAAAACTGATGATGGACAAAAATTATATGTTCGTGCAATATTTAGAAAATCAGCTTTACAGGCTCCTACTAACATTGCCTATGAAAATATCACAATTCATGTTAAAGGTAAGAATATATTTGCTTACGTTGCTTGAACAAAAAATAAGATGTTCACTACTTTATGAAATACTGAATATTAAAAAACAAAATGGTAACAACGTCTATACCTGTTGTTACTCGGAAATTGACATAATAAAAGTGCCAAGACTTTTTAGCAAAATTAGTCATTCTGCAACACCCAACTTTAACTTTCTGCAAACAGCGAAAATGTTCGACGCAGCAAAAGGAATTAACTTCTAATATATACAGAGGCACAAAATGTATCTAATATGATTAATTTGTGAACTTCTTTTCCGGCACTTTTGTAAACTTGAAAGAAAGAAATACTTCAAGTACATGATTTTTTAAACAAATACCATTAACCTCCCTATTACAAAATTATACCACGTTTATCGTACCTTGAGGAGATGTAATGAAAAAAATCAAAACCAGCACCTATAGTTTGTATATCAAGGCACCTCTCAGCTCTGCATTCACACTATGGAATTCAATTGTTATTATGACCTATAATTACAATCCAATTTCATCTACGTGAGTTAATCATACTTGAATCATACTTGAAATATGACATGCTTGGGATGAAACAATGTAAAAGAATCGGAGTTCCATTTTTTAGTTTGGGTTTTGAATCGGAGAACTGTCCAAAAAGCATATCTGCTTACAAGTATTCAACTGCATCAAGGGAAAACCATGCGAAAACTTTGTAAACTAAAAACTTCTTCGAAATTTGTGTGGTTCCCCCACGCCTACGGTATCATTTCTACTATGTACAAGCTGACGTGGTATCTTTTAACAATACCAATGTGCCAACAGATATTCCAACATGTATTCCTTGTGGTCCGAAAAGTTACATAATGTGCTTTAAAAAACAATTTCTATTTATACTAACATACAAACCTCCACAAAAAATATTGATACACCCTTTTTTGGGGCAAAATCAGGTTAATCCGAAATCCGAAACCTCCCTTCCCCCTGAATTGTGTAATCAACACCGTTGCGCAGCAGTAGGCAAGTGGGTGGGTATTTAGTGCCACACTATTATATAGTTATCTATTTGCTTAAATATTATTGCAGCATTGATATTTGCCTTTATATAATCTTTAAGGTAATGTTATCTCTACTATCTTATAAATGAAAAGATATTACTATGTATGACTTCATGTTCTCAGTTAGTATGGTAAGGCAATTCAGTCTAATATCTTATATCTGCTAAACCATTGATGCCTATGACATTAAACTTAGTACAGACTTTAAGTAACCTATTTGCTACAAGAATAATTACAAATGATGTCATGATGACCTCATCACTTTGTGAATAATTTTGAAATTTACGTAAGAATTGTTTTAATGTTTGGAGAATTTGGTGATTGATCAAAAATTTGAAAATTTTGAAACTTTTTTGAGAAATATAGCTTCGGATATCTGGCTACATGTTACTTCAACTGATTGAAATAAGATAGAACAGCTTTCCAAAGTAGTTGAAATATTAGCTGTAAATAAAACATCTGGCCTGTAAATTGTCAAATCTGGTCTGCAAATTATTATAACTGGTCCGTGATTAATCCAAAGTTCAACTGGTAATCACAAAAGTTAAATTTATTACAAAATGAAGTTGATTGAGTATATTCCAATCAGGAAAACAAAAGGCTAATTTAAAAAAACAACACCCAAATGGTTGACAAAACGCCCACCTCGGGAAAAAAGGGCGTGGTCACCTGTTTTTTTTCCCTAATTTTCAGAAACATTAATAATTTCGGCGAATTCTGTTAAAGCGTTAAAAAGTTATTTAGATTCAAAAACGCCGTTGGCCAATTTGACACACCCCTCCACCCCTCCCCCTCCATGCAGCATAGGGTTAAAAGTATAAAAGACAGAGAATTTCGGATATAATGTTTGAAGATTTGAATTGATTTAAGTAATTAGTAAAAAAGATAACATTTAACAGATAACATTTAAGAAATTAAAAATATGAAAGAAGAACAAAAACAACTTCTTCATTTTTACTTAGAATGATCTTGTGAAACACCATGATGTAGGTAGATGTAGCACCATTATCCAATGAATCTATTATTGTCACCTTAGACAATCCCAACGGTGGCGGTGATGGGGGAATGATCACGAAATACGAAGGTTTGTTATACCATAATCCTTTGTTGTTTTGTATGTATGTTTCAGTTGTTTAATATGTGTAGTAAATATTAATATCGATTTATTTTCCTCAACAACGAAAACGAGGACGACCACTTGTGTGAAACTAAATATTCGTTTTCTTTATGGATTTTGCTTGGAAAGAAAGTCGATTTCATATCATAAGATTGAGAGAATATTGTCAGTTAATTAACAGTTAACCCATTTTGTGAAATTGTTATAAGTCATAATAACATTAAGATATTAAAACTCAGTAAAAGTAAAAAAATTAAAATGTTTAAAGAATTCATCACGAAGAAAACATACAAGATTAGGTCTTTTTTACTATTTAGATTTTATACTTTTTGGGGATTTATAATTTAAATTAAATAGCACAAACAATTATATAAAATTCATTGTCCATGAAATAGAATATGTCTATTAATGAAAAGAAATATGTTATAATGAAGATACAAATAATAGCCCTCTCACAAGGATGAAATTAAACAAATTTTGGCAAAAAGAATTTTATGATGAAGCTCGAAAATGTACATATGAAAATACTGCCAATAAATCCTTAAAATTCATTTGCGAAATTAAAATGCTGAATTTACCATTTAATGAACGTTGAACGTATTTTTATTAACATTAATCGAACTGTGTCAGTGATAATTACCTTGTCAAAATCTTTTCGAACTGCGGGATTCCTTACCAAACCGTCGGACACACGACAAAACTGTGGAACTTGAAAGGTATGCTTTAAAGAATGACAAAATGGTTCACTGCAGTACACAAAAACAGCCAGGCAAGACTTTCATTTCAAATCCACGCGGAAAATTGTAGAAATTCGTCACCCACAAAGTTGAATCCACACAAAAATTAATTCATGTCTAAAGTATGCAAACTTAATTAGGATGTATTTCTATGATGGAGACGGTAACGTAAAAATGTTAACATGACATATTTAACACGACGTATTTTCAGGGGGAAAATGTAAAGATAAGTGGAAATCCAACGAATAAAGCTTTGAAACTTTAAATTTTAAATGTCTCATGTTTGAAATCCAGAGAAGTTTTTGCATGCTATTTTCAAGTTAGTCTACTAGTGATCTTGCACTTTTAAATCCATCAACGTTTTTTATGATTGAGTCTCCAACAATAACAGTAGCCTTTAATTCACTTACACTGTAACTATTGGTTACAGGTTGTCTTCTTTTCAAATTCTTGTCTTTAGCTTTTCGATATTGATTAGACGGTTTCGCTTTCCCATTATTTTTGATCGGTTGATTTTTCTCATCGCAGGATAAGTTTGATTCATTTGAATCGATTTCGGAAAGCACTTCAAACCGATTCTTGTTAATAAAGTTGATCGGTTTATTGTTCTGCTTATTTTGGACAAATTTCAGAGAATGTTTGGGTTTCACCAAATACCCATCTTATTCCACGGGTATCCGGACAGTAGCCCGACTGGACAGTAGCCCGACTGACAGTAGCCCGAGAGACACTAGCCCGAGGACAGTAGCCCGAGGACACTAGCCCGACAGACAGTAGCCCACCCGAGTAGTAGCCCAACCAGACACTAGCCCAACTATTATATTTTCGGGGACAACAGCCCGACGGACAGAAGCCCGACTGGACAGGAGCACGACGGACAGTTACCCACCCGGACTGAAGCCCGACCAGACAGTAGCCCGACCAGACATTAAATCGACCTATATAATCCTTTAATTGGTACTTTAAAGTACTTTTAATCCCTGTTTTTCGCACAAAACTTGATATCAGAAAGATTTGGAAACGTTTGCAATTAATTTAACCCTTTGCGTACCGGTTGACCGATTAGTTCGACTTATTAACTATTCGTTGAACTCTTGTTTCTTGCACAAATCTAATAATTAAAAACTAATAAATTTAATCCTTTGTAAACCGTATATGCTTATTAAATAGAACAACAAATTCACAACTTCTTATAACTATTTAACTTTTACGCCGCCTACCCTATGATGCAAATACCCTATGATGTTCGCCCCTGGTTCTTGAGCGGGATATTTAAAACAAAGAAAAGCGGAGAGGTGTTAGGTTGTAAACACTTGAGTTGAATTGAATTCTTAACTGATTTTCTGATTTAACAAGCGGCCCGCAAAAGGGTCCCATATGAAACTAGAAATCTAATTGGTTAATTTGAGAAAGTGCCTGTGTTTGAAATCATATAAAAATTCGAAGTAGACAATAGGCAGTAGTTTGTTGCAGGAGTTTATATCGTGAGCGGAAAACCTTATTATTATCATTGCATCATGGAATTCATCACAACTTCAAAAGGAGGGTCCAAACTAATCAAAGATAACTACTCATACCATAACAACAAAACCCTAACCGACGGAAGTTCGTATTGAGAATGTGACAAGAGAAGAAGTGGAAGTGGCTGTAAATCGAAAGTGATCCTTGACGAGCAAAACAACTTTTCAAGGCAGTCAAGTGACTACACTCATGCCGCAGATCCCGAAAAAGTCCCCGCGGAAAAAGCAAGGTCGGGCATGAAGCGAGCAGCTCAAAATACAGATGCAACTACCAACAACATTGTGGCGGTAAACATTGCGTGCGTAAGCGATTCTACACTAGCTAAATTGCCAAAAATCGAAACGATGCGCAGAGATGTAAGAAGACAACGGGCTGCTCATGCGGCATATCCGCCCATCCCAGTTAACGAAGACACAGATTTCCATATACCGCACCCATACACCTTAACTAGTACAGGTAATTTATTTTTACGGTATGACAACCAGCGAGAGGACAGTCTGTGAAATTTTGGTACTGGAGAAAGTTTGAACGTTTTAGAAAACAGCCCTAATTGGTTTATGGATGGTACATTTTCAACGGTTCCGCCGAAATGGTAAGTGCCCTTAGCTTTGTCCTAATTGCAGATACGATTCAGGCTTTTGGTACATTGTGAAATTACGCTGGAAATCAAGAGCAAGTTATACTTGATTATTTTGAAACCAACTACACTGGCGAGTTGCGACGGGAAAGACGTCTACCACCCAGATTTCCACACGCGATGTGGAACATGAACTTAAGAGTACAGCACGGTCTACCACGAACAAACAATGATCTGGAAGGCTGGCATAACGGATTCGCTGTTTCATTTCAGCAGCGCCATGCACATATCTGGAAGTTTATTGGAGGACTACGAAAAGACTCAACGTT
Source organism: Turritopsis rubra (assembly GCA_039566895.2). Classification (NCBI taxonomy): domain Eukaryota; kingdom Metazoa; phylum Cnidaria; class Hydrozoa; order Anthoathecata; family Oceaniidae; genus Turritopsis; species Turritopsis rubra. The sequence continues at coordinate 329,119 of CM077628.1, forward strand.
GAACCATCATACAATGGCCCAAATAATGGCCGGAGCGAAGAATTTATCGTGAAATTAACCAACGTATAGAAGCACTTGTAAATGGTTATGCTAATAATAACGTTCTAGACTTCCTACGAGGAATTTCCTATAACTTAGCCTATGCTTGGGAGTTAGGGATTGTTAATTAACTCGATCAATATCTTTGACATAAAATTTTCGAGTTGAAATTTTTTGTTATGACATCAAAACTCGAGATTTGAGTAACTCGAAAAAGTAACTCGAAAAAATAAATCGAGAATAATAACTCGAAGATTAACCGCCTGCCTTCCTGGTGGTTATCAACACAAGTCTGAAAAACTTTATTTTTGAATCGTAACCGAAAGAGTCTGAAAAATTCTGCAAAGTCTTCACGTAAGTCCCTTGGTCATAATTAGGGGGTCCTAGGTCCTCCTTACCTTGGTTGTATATAGTTTTTGTTTATTTGGTTGTGTTTCTATATAGTATACTCTTTCCAAAAGTTAACGACAGTTCATCCCAATGTCATGTTACGTTGAATTTAGCTGGACTATGCTCAGCGTCACAACGTTACCTTGGACTTACTCTGTCTTTTGGACACTTTTGTTTCTGATGTAAATATTGTTAAAACCGACAGTTTTTTTGCTTACTTTCTTTCTCACGTGTATCAACTCGAAATCATATACTCGCGCAGGCTACCTTTCGTATCACTTTAAAGTGGAATGATTTATATTATCAAATAAGGGAGGTTGGTTGTTTGTTGATTGTTTTGTATTATGTTTGCAATTTCCAGGGGTTTTTGGTCCGCCAAGAAATAGAAAAATGGTAAGGCCTATAAGATTTCCGTCCTCATCTACGCCTGTTGTGTCTCCGAATCTAATCCGTAAACTTCCGTATGACCCTTGATACAAGCTCAATAGGGAGGGTAGAAGGGCGCAAAAAGAAAGGTCTGGGGTTCGTGAAGAAAGGTCGTGTTTATTATTGGTTTCGTCCGGCCAAGAGTTTTAAATTATTTCAATTATTAAATTTGTACAGGAAACAGGGGTACAGCAAAACTTATCGGTCATTATGGTTAGGAAAGGGTTAAATTAACTGCAAACGTTCCCAAATGTTGTGCAAGAAACAAGGATTCAATAAGATAGTTAATAAGCCGAACAATTCGGTCAATTCGGTCCCCAAAGGGTTAAATTAATTGCTAGCGTTTCCAAATCTTTCTGATATCAAGTTTTGTGCGATAAATAGGGATTAAAAGTACTTTAAAGTACCAATTAAAGGATTATTTAGGTCGGGTTAATGTCTGGTCGTGCTACTGTCTGGTCGGGCTTCTGTCCAGGTGGGCAACTATCCGTCGGGCTCCTGTCCAGTCGGGCTTCTGTTTAGTCAGGCTTCTGTCCGTCGGGCTGTTGTCCTCAAAAATATAATAGTCTGGCTAGTGTCCGGTCGGCTAGTGTCTGGTCGGGCTACTGTCTGGTCGGGCTACTATCCAGCTGGGCTACTGTGTGTCGGGCTACTGTCCTCCGGCTACTGTCCGTCAGGATAGTGTCTGTCGGGATACTGCCAGTCGGGCTACTGTCCGGTCGGGCTACTGTCCGGGAATCATTCCACGTCATCAGGTATGTCGTTAAGCAATTGCATTTTCTCAGTATGCATTAAAACTTCATTGTTTCTGCGGAGATTGTTCGTTTGTAAGGAATGATCTCGCTTTTTTGCGATGTAATATTCTCAGTTAAAGATCGCACTAAGGAATTTTTTAACTTGAGTTCTATTTCCAAAGATTCTATTCTTTTTTTCGACTGTCAATTCTTTATTTTCATTTTTAGTCTTAACATCCATTATTTTTCTAATTTCTTTTATATAAAAATCTTCAAATCTTCTTTAATACAGTTAAGCTTATTTTCTACAAGTTTTCCATTAATAATAATAATAAAGCTCTCCATAGATTCGTTTACACCTTGCTCACTATGAACGTCATCAGGATCTGTATCAATGCTTGCTTGAATCTCATCATCGGTATAAGAGTCAGACGGTAGCCTGTAAGAAACTTTTTCACGACTGATCGTTTTTATTACCGTGCCTTCTTTCGCAATGTCCTTTAGGGTTTTTGTTAGGTTCTGACCATCCCGACTATTCAAAAGCTTGTTCGATGTTTTTAATAAGTAGCCCTCTTCTCTCTCTTAAGCTCTGATATTGTATCGCAAATCTTTTGTTTTTTCTATCGTATCATTTTGGCTATAACATTCATCCACCATGTCCACCATTTCGAATGAATTGAATGAATTAGCCGATCGTTTAGCCAGGTTTCTAAAGTTATCTTCATTTTCTCACCTTGGGATATACAACATATTTCCTATCAAGGTTATTCATTATTATTATTATTATTATTTCATATTTTAAGAGTTTGACTACGTCAGAAAATACAAATTTCTGTTATCAGTGTAGGACCTGCCAAAAATTATAAAATAAAATAAAATACTAGATAAGATGATTAAAAATTAGATAAAAACAGCAATTTGATGTGGATGAAAACAAGAAACTTAGCATTGTGAAAATGTAGAACGTTTAAGAGATAGCATACAATGTGCATCCAGAAGATAATACTATGATAAAACTTGGATATGCTCAGAAGTTTGCAGGAGATAGCTATCGTATGGAAAAAGATCTAAATCATGCAGGTCCTACTGAAAAATATAAACTAAATAAAAAATATAACTAGAGGCAAAAAGTAACCACGAATCAAGATACGAAAGAACCTCGGTACGATGCTGTGCAAGAATATAGATTAATTAGATGCTAGAGATAGAAAATTGATGGTGTGAAAAAAGCAGGACCTACTGAATAACTTTTAAGTAAAGAAAAACTAAGCAGAAAGTAAATAAATTCAAAATAAAAATAAATCCCAGTCCGACACGCTATTCAAACATTGACGTAGAAATTAGGATAGGATTAGGAAATGCGAAGAAAGGTGTAGAGAAGCGTTAAAGTGCAGTATGTATCCAAAGAGTACAACAAGTGATAAGAAAGCAGATAACAAGAAAGAAATGTTGGATAAATACTGTACTACTGTAATGAAAATAAGTTAAAAGAAGCTAAAAATTGTGTGTTCTAATAAATCGTTTAAAATTAGCTAAGTATAATTCAGATTTTGCTGCAGCTGGCAAGGTATTAAATATAGTAGCGCCCTGATAAAATGATGATTTTTTACCAGCCTCAGATGGAATTCTTGGTAAGCGAATCAGAGAATTGTTTCCCCGTGTGTTGATGTTGTGTGAAACCATCACATACTTCGGTAGAGTAGAGTCAATTCCACGAATACATTTGAACACATCTGCTGAAATTTTACGTTTCCTTTCAGTCTCGATTGTTGGCCAAGTAGCCGCTAGATCTCCGACTGTTCTCTGGGCTCGACATTGGAGCCGTTCGAAAGTGTTAGCCCAGGTTTTGCTTTGCCCAAAATAAATATTGGAGCAGTACACGAAAGTCGGTTTGATGATGGTGTTGTATATTGTTTCTGCTACTATTGGAGATACCTGATGTCTGACTTTGTTCAAGAGTTTGATTCTTGTGCTGATCTTTTTGGATGTTTTGATGCAATGATCATTAAGGTTAAGGTGATGGTCAAGCGTTACACCCAGATATTTATAAGATGGAGGTTGGTTAATCTGAATGTTTTCTATCATGATGTTACATTTCGATTTAGCTTCTCTTGATCCATAAAGTACAAACTCTGTCTTGCCTTTTTTCAAATTAAGTATTAGGCAATTATCATTGACCCAATGGGAGATCGTTTCAGTTTCCTTGTTAACGACAGTTTCGATGTCTTTGATGTTCTTCGCAGAGTAATATAGTACAGTGTCATCTGCATACATTAACATTGAACAGTCTTTCAACTGGAGCTGGATATCATTAATCAAGATTATGAAGAGTAGGGGACCCAGAATGGATCCTTGTGGAACCATCGTTTTTTTATATAAAATATTTATTCATAAGCTATTCGGACTACGTCCATCAGTGAATGTAAAAAACTCAGTGTTGTTTATTGGGCTGTGCGTAGCTACAGCTCTTTAATTTCCATTCTGGTGTCCCGCGTTGTCCATACCACTGGCCTGAGTCCTCGCGTATTTTTAGAACACAGGCTAGCAATATAGGTTTGGAGGTTCACATGATCTCTCTAGCTTGGGGTGTCCGTCTAATTCTCTTCAGATGTGTCCTGTCAAAGAGCTGAATCATTCTTTTATTACTTTCTGTCATTCTGCTGATTTTGCAATCAATCAAGAAAAGCAAACAAAGCAGCTGTTGCTGGAGCTTTCTGCCAACATTTAGTTAAAGGTGAGAAACCACAAATGGCCTTTGGTTTTACATGTCATTAGATTAGTCTGACATTGTGTGACATCTGCCTTCTAAATTATCACCTCAATGTTTTTGGGACTGCATAACTCTGGGGCTTGCAACAAACAACTTTAAGATATTCTCGTGAAGAAGAAAAGGCCAGCTGGCAAAAGGGGGTAAAGGGACAATCGTGGATAAAGGGGGTTCATAGGCTTAGAAGATATATTTTCTGGAAGACATTTTTCGCGGATGGTTTTTTAAAATTTTGTGGACATATTTTTGCAGATAAAAGAAAAAAACAATTTTTCACTAAAACATCAACATTTTCTCGAGGATACTATTTATCACTGAAAATGTACCATAAAGTGCATTAACAGTAGTTAAAAATGTAAGGTTTTGATGATTAAAAATTTTTCAGATATTTTGAGGCACAAAAATTGCAAAACTGCGAAAGTTTCCTCCAGAAAGACTTTCTTCCTTTGAAGTATCCTGTCTGCTAAAAACAATTTTATAAGCATGCACACGCAATCAAAACTGTAAATCATGCATTCTGTCATTTTCATCTGGAGCAAACGGCGAAATGACAAAATGATTGGGCTAAAACCAGAAAAGTTGGTAACAAGATTGTGGTTTGTTATGAATTTTACAATACAACTAATAAATATAAGAAAAATCCTATTCTTGAAAACTTCATTTACAGTACCGTCAAACACTCTCAAAGTTGAACATGCATGGCTAAGTTGAATGAAAAATAAACTGATCAGGTCTTTTATCATTCAAAATCAAGACAATCAGATATGAAGCATTTAAAGACAGTAAACAAGTTAAAAATCAATCGAGCAGGTAGTTTTTATTCAACTTGGACATGTATGTTCAACCTCTGGAGTATTAGACAGTATTGGTGCTAGTTTATAAGCAGATAATTTCAAAATTGCATTTGAAGATTTGGCATTGAATTACTGAATGTTTTCAGCATCACTTTTCTGTCTTCTTTGTCTATCATTGAGGAAAACCCAATTGTCATTAAAAATGCAGGATAAAAATTATCGAAACTAAACCTAAATTGTAGGGGACAAAAAACATAAAACTGTTAGATATGCAAACATGCAGTATGACTTTATTAAGTTTTTACTCATGAAAATTTCAAATCACACCTAAGGTGTATGGATGTGTGCCCACTTTGGTATAGATGAGTTTTCAAGTGAGGTAATGTTTATAAATAATAGTGTTCTTTTCGCGATAATTGCCGTATTCTACAATGTTAAATGCTATTTATCGAGTCGTTTTTCTGTGAACATGCACACACATCTTCACAGGTAATTAAATGCTCTATATACACTTCAAGATTTTATCCGCCTATTTGGTTCTCAGGAGGCCCTTAAGACAATAAGACAAAGTCTCTTATAATACACATTAGCACTTGAAATCTATTTTTGTGAAGTTTCTTTGATTTTTAGTTGAAACAGGGCATTAGCTTGTAATTAACATTGGAAACTCGTCCATTGATTAGTCTGTTGAACCACTATTTTTCCCTTCTTCCCAAGGTCAGAAAGAAAAAACAGTATGGTTGTATAGCCAACTTTTGAATTTTGCTTCAAACAACTGTTTATAAGCTTTGGTTGACACATGATTAAATTGTGCGCAATTATGCATTACATATGTTTGATTTTAAGCAAAAGACCACATTACAACAACAAAATTTGACATGCTGCTGTGCAAAATTTGTCTCCTCTTAAACAATAACAGTCTTAAAATAAATGAATGTTTACATTTTTTAAGACGACAGCCAAGAAAAAAAATTAGATATTTGAAAACGATTTGATTGGCTCATTGAATGTTTGATTTCCAATATGACCAGTCCCTATCTCGCCCAATTGAGTGTCAAAAAATTCTATAAATTTGGCCAAGCAGCCTTTTTTCCATAATTACTGCGGGGATTTAAATTTGCAAATAACTCCAGTGTATATCCACAGAATTTAAATCCCAATAAAATATGTCAGTTATAAAGAAGACAAGTTTAGGTTTGATTGTGGATGCTTTAAGTGATGTTTTTTGCTTGCATGCAAATTTAAGAATTGACAGATGACACCAAAACAGATAAGTTTAAACGGATAAGTTTTAAAATTGCGGTTGAGAAGGTTGCCGCAAGGGGTAATTTGTTGCCAGCCCCTTAGTAAAATAGTTCTTAGATGTCAATAGTTGTGGGGCGGGTCAATTCACTGGTATGTTTGTAACATTTATTAGAGAAGTTCAAACTAAAATCAAAAGTACAATATTAAAGAAACTATAAAAATACAAAGATAGTAAGATAAGGTTACAAGATTAGGAAAATTGAGAATAAATTGACAAGACTAATTGAAAAATACATGACAGTTCTAGGGCTAAAAAGGCGAAATGCAGAAACAAAACCTACCAGGTGGCCAGTGAATATTTGATAAAACCAGTGAAAAACCAGGCAGGTAATGATATGAAAGTGACAAATATTCTTGAAAATTGATTTCAAAAATGAAATAGAATTGCTTGAAATATTAACTTGTTAGCAAAGTGACATTGAGAGAACTGAGAAAAAAACTGTGTCTCTTAAATATTACACCCAGAAAAAACTTCCTTTCTGGAAACAATAAAAACCATAGCAACAATTAAAATAATTAAATAATATAAGAAGCTGTAACATTAAATAATTGATCTGAGCTGAAAAAATATAATGACAAGAAATTAAGTTAAAGGACAGATAATACACATCAAATGAACCCTGAAAATGTATGAAGAAATTTTATAAACTTTACATTAACAATTTATTTTTTTTTGGCTATTTTATAATTTTATGATTTTTTTGATTTCTTGCACCACACTCCCGGCCAAGGCGATAAAATTTCTTTCTCGAGACATCAAACACTTCGACCAATCGCAGCCATTTCAGAAATTTCGTTCATAATGTTAGGATCTTCGATCGAATGAATTAAAACAATATTTCGCGCACTACGATTCGTTTCCCGATCAACACTTTCATTTTGATTTCGGTACTTTATTACAACTCTTCGAACCTTACCATCTTTTCCCAATTCCACTTCTTTCACCATTCCATATGTATAACATGGTTTTCCAACAGTGGAATCTGTTTTGGTAAACAGAATGATATCACCTTCTTGTAAATTTCTATCGTGATTAAACCATTTACTTTGATGCATCAACTTCGGAACATGGTTAACCAGCCAGTTTTCAAACCATGCATCGTAAATTTGGTTATTGATTTGAATTATCTTCGTGGGGTTGGCATTCATCATTATATTACCAGTCGGACTTCTATGGTTGTTTCGTCCAAGGATTAATCGATTTGGGGTTAGCAAATCAACTATATCCACATCCACAACATTGCCAACAGCTAGAGGCAAATCGTTTATAGAATTCGCTATAACTGCTGCAATCGTCTCCCATTGTAGAATTGAAAGTCTTTCGTTCTGTACCGTTTTCTCTAATGACATGTTGATTTCTTTGATTTTTCTTTCCACCTTTCCGTGAAAATTGTGTCCTCCAACAGGGCAAGTCTGAACTTCCACTTTTCGTTCTTTTTGTAAACGTGAAGTGATATCCAAAAATGTGAGTCTTAAATCTTCCGTTCCTTTCACCAATTGGCTGCCTTCGTCACAGAAGATTTTCTTCGGGTATCCATATCTGGAGGCGAATCTAGTAAATGATTGATGGAATGCATTTGTTGTGTAATCATCCATGACATTGATTGATACAGCTGATGTTGTACAACAACAAAACACAACTAGCCAAATCTTTAAAGTAGATCTTTCGTGGATTGGTGAGAAGGCCTTGTACGGTCCACTTAAGTCCACCTGAACATGATAAAATGCAGGAGCAATTGTCAAGCTGGTACTTGGGATAGGTCCCATTACTGCTTCCACGGTTCGTTTGTATAAATATCTGCACCTTTCACATGATTTGCTAATGACTTTGACGAGCTGACGACCTTCGATTATGAAGACTTTTTTCAGTACCTGTCGAAGTGTTGTCTCAAGTCCAGCATGATTAGTTACTTGGTCATTCCAATGTACATCTGATGCAATACTGAATGCAACTGGTGAGTTTCTGTCGATAACAGGAACACAGAACGTTGATGATGAAAGGTCTAACATAGCATCTGTGAATCTTCCAACAATAGAAACACCATCCTGAGGTAGAATTCGCCCATTGTACAGTAAAATGTCATCTTTCAATACAGAAATTGGTTTGTACTTCTTGGGTTCAACAAATTGTATCATCTCTGCAGTTGCTTTTTTATAGAAGTATTTTTCAGCATCAAGTATTTCATCTTCTGTTAGAATAGATGAAACGAGCTTCCTCTCTGTGTGATTCTTTTTTGAGTTAGCAATGAATCGGAGCACATATGCCAAAATTCTAACCACAGTGCTGAAGCTTCTGTAATTAGGATCGATGATGTGTCTGGAGAACTGATATCTTTGCTGGAATTTATTTGGCAACTTTATTTCAGAATGATGAACTTGAAACAATGAATTTGATTCCTTGTTAACTTCTGCAAGGTCTGAATCATTCAGACGTAACTCATCCGCAATTCTGATACATCTCGTTGCATCCATGGGTATCCATTTATCCATGTGGATTCTTTGCTAACATCTTTAATGGTAGCACCCTTACGAGTGCCAATATCAGCAATCATATTTTCTGTTTGCACATAAAACCATTGTTTTGATTCAGTGAAACGTTGAATTTCGATGACTCTATTGCGAACCCATAATTTGAGTGGTTTCCCTTCATTCGTTATCCAATGGAGCGTAATCTGACTGTCTGTTAGTTTTATCGAACATCTGTGCCATTTAGATAATGCTCTTCTTACAACTTCACCAGAGTGAGTGTTAATCATCGCAGCATAAAGCTCAGCCCTTGGCATTGATGTGTTTTTGGGCACCACCCTTGATCTTGACAACAACAACTGGCGTGAATATGTTCCATCTTTCCGAAGAAACCTTGCATAGATTGCAATGCTTACCATTGACTGACTGGCATCTCCAAAGTCAAGAGTATCCATGTTTAAACTAACAGCACCTTCAGGGATTACTGCACGATGATAACGCAAATCTTTTATTTCTTTCAACATCTCAAAGTTTGATTCCCACAACATCCTGAGATTTTCTGGAATAACATCATCCTAATCTAATTTGTATGAAATCAGCTCTTGTAAATCAAGTTTCATTGAAGCAACCAATGGCGCAACTTTTCCAGAGAGATCAAAGATCTCTGCTACCTTTGCAGCACAATGACGTCGTGTCAACTTTGTTGTAATAACATTGACTTGCAATTGTGGTTTCTTTCCACGACATTTCTTTCCAAAGTTTAGCTCATTGATATTGAGTGAAAGTTCCCAGCAACATGAATTATTTCTCCATCTTCACTTAATGTATCAGGTGGATCTTCACCAGAAAATGCAACACCTTTGAGTTGGAATCCACCTTTATTTAAAACTAACTCCAATTGATCTGCATGGCGATGAGCTTCTTCGATACTTGCTGCCCCAGTCAAGCAGTCATCAACATAGATGTCATGTTGCACTATGTTATGAATTTCAGGATGATCCTCTTTTGATAATTCAGCAACTTTGCGTATTGCATATTCAGCTTGATTTCCTGACGGTTTGACTCCATATATCAGGGTTTTCACAACTTTTTCTTCAGGTTCTTTTGCTGAATCTAATTCTTCTTGCCACAGGTATCTCTGAAAACACCAATCTTTCTCCTCCAACTTTATGGTGTTATACATCTTCTTAACATCAGTATGGATAGCTACAGGATGAACTAACCATCGCAGAAGAATTTCTTGAAGCTTGTTCAGATTGTTTCGTCCTTTAGCTAGAAGATCATTCAAGCTGTATCCAGATGATGTTGTGCTGGACGCATCAAATACAATGCGGCAGGGTGTGCTGATGGAGTTCTCCTTCCAAACTGCACGCCATGGTATGAAGTGCTGGATTTTACTGTCTTGAAGCATCTTTTGGGTTTCAACCGGCAAGTTTCTTGTGTACTCCACGTAACCCAGCTTTTGTAGCTTTCCTTCTGATTCCATGATATCTTGTTTATCTTTATGATTTGCTGCATTGTTCAGCTTTTTCATCTGTTGCAAGTATACTTTCATTGCCCTATCTTTGTTGTTGGCTAAACGGCTGTATGGATCGGCAATGAAGGGCAATGTTGCAGTTGCTTTGTTTGTAGCCACATCCACTTGTACAGAAGAATTGATGAGGTTTTGTTCTACTTCTTCTTTCACACTGATTACGTCATTTTCACTGTGTTTGCACATCTTTCAGCTGCGGCACTGAGGGCATCTGTATGTGATTTCACTTCCTGCAGCTTCCACTTCTTCAAATACATGCATCTGAGCTGATAAGTAGACACTTGATTCAGTTGATGATAAGCTATGTGTCTCATCATGATTGTAACCCAGCAGTGGAACATTGTTGTTTCCTCTCAGAACTTTGTATTCATCTGTGAAAAATGTGCACAGTTTATGAATACTGGTGAAGGTATGATGTGGTCCACTAACTACTCCTCTTCCACCAGTAGAGTTGTTGAATTCAGATTCGTAGATTGATAATCCTGAAGGTAGTTGAAACTTCATATTGGGGTGATAACGTAAGTATTTGATTCCAATCATGATATGAACTTCACCCCCAATTGATGATGGTAGTTTTGGAAGTTGATTTTTCCCTCCTGATGATTTGTAGCAGTTGATGATATCCTGTTCAACTTCTCCCAAAGGGTAAATTGGGAAGTCTGATGTGATTTGATCAAGACAGATACCGGACATTGTAACATTCTTACCATCGTGGAGGGGCAAAGTTACATGATTACTTCCGGTGGACATGGTTACAGACTTTCCAACACCTCTGAGATTGACGGATTCGCTGTTGAATTGAGTTGCCATTCGTCCAAGCATCTTGACTGCTTTAGTGGAGATGACAACATCACTGCAACCATTGTCGTAGAATATGTTCAATCTGTTGCCATTGACTGTTATAGTTTGAAGCAGATAAACACCTTTATCGGCAATTGAATCCTTTGTTGATGACACTGGATGGGATGAGTAGCAATCTGCATGGAATGTTAGTTGGATCTGCTTTGCAAAACTTGGAATGTTGGAGCTTCTCATACATCTTGCTTTGAACTTGGCGAGGACCTCTTGATTGTCCTGATGATCCTTGTGTTCTTCACAAACTAACACATGTTTCTTCACCGGATACTTCTGATGGGCGGGGTGTGGGCATGCAAAGTCGCGTTGACATTTCCCATCAAGGTGCTTCCCACGAGATGCATCAGCACCAGGTAATAGACATTGGAAGCAGAATACTTTTTCTTGTAAGACAGCAAGTCGAGCTGCAGGTGTCTTCTCAGCAAAGCTTTTGCAGGTGTAATACTGAACAATCTTCATGCCACCGGGACCATTGGACGACAAATGTTCAGCTGATGTTGAAGGGTCACCACACAGTTGACAGCATGGTTCTTCAGTGTTGGCTGATTGGGCGTAATGCGAGTTGAATCTCTTTGATGGCTGACTTCTTCCTTGGTTGGATGGGTGATTAGATGGCTCCTTCTTGTCACTTTGATGGCCGTGAATGACAATCTTCTGTTGATTGAGCTTCTCTTCCTTCTCAAGGAAGGTTAGCAATTTTTCCCAAGTCTTCCTCTCCGTTGGCTCTTCATCAGCAATGCTTGAGAGGAATCGTGTCAGTCTTCCATCCCCGAGTTGTTGGTAGATCTTGGGAAGAGAATCACCGTAATAGAGGTTATCTTCAATGCCATGTTGACGTGCAAGCAGCATTACTTCACGTATGATGTTGGAGAACTCGCTAATTGCATAAACAAGTTTTTCAGGATCACGACTTTTGCTGAGGTCTGACTTTGATAGAGTTTGTAACTTTTTGGAGAGCAAAGTTTTGGTATTTCCAAAAGCCTTCTTCAACCTTACCCAGATTTCATCAATGTTAGTGAAACTTCTGACAAGAGTTAATGCAGGTTCACCCAGGTAGTTATTCTCCAGAAGGTCAGGCAGGTAACGTGAAGGAGTGGTCTTGAGATGTAGTTTCTCAAAATTTGATCGGAATGAATAAAAGTCGAGTGAAGATTCATAACCATAGAATTTGTCAACCTTGATGTTGATGTGTTTGGTGCTTTGGTCTTTATCCAGCTCTCGTGAAAGGTATTCTTCATTGACATCGTCCAGGAACTTTATCTTCTGTGCATTGAGCTTCATATACTTTTCACTAATGCTCTGAATTGCATGAAGTGTTTCCCCTTCAGTGATTGGTTGTTGGAGAAGTCTTTCGTACTTCTTAGAGATCTTCTCAAGCCGTTCTGGCAGCTTTGGTGAGTCCGACTTGATTTGAAGGAGGGTTTTATCGTCTACGTTTTGTAGATCTTGAGAAATACATTTCTCAACTTCGTCAAGGTTTTGATTGATATCTTCAAGGACAAAAGCAGTGGACCTCTTCTTGATAATGGCTGCATTTGTGACTTCTCTTGTGTGGGCAAGGCTCAGCTTCGACTTGTAGTCCTTGGCTGATTTGATGTAGTCTTTGATGGCTGCCATTGTTTGTTGGAGCTTCTCCATAAGTTGGCCATTGTCTAACTTCAAGGCAAGACTTTTTCGACGAAGATCTGTGCGATACGACTCCAGCTTAGCCATGGTTGTGTCAAGTTCAGCTGTCAACTTCCATTGATTGGACTTTCATCAATAATGTCAATGATTTCTTCCATGATGACGGAAAGCTCGACTATAGCATCCTCATCGGTTGCCATTGCTGTGTCGTCAAGAGAGAGATTTGACAGCTGGGATGCTAAGTTTTCGTCTAACAAAGTTACTCGTCCAGTTGAGTGTAACTCTTGATAGTTAATTCCCTTGACGTTTCTCCTACGCATGTATTGATAGGTGTTTTAAATGATTCAACTAGAATCAGTTTGAGTCGAGAAAGTGATCATCAGTTTGAATGATTGTATCAATGTTTGAGTGTAATTGAAACCTCTGTTTGAATGTGGGGCGGGTCAATTCACTGGTATGTTTGTAACATTTATTAGAGAAGTTCAAACTAAAATCAAAAGTACAATATTAAAGAAACTATAAAAATACAAAGATAGTAAGATAAGGTTACAAGATTAGGAAAATTGAGAATAAATTGACAAGACTAATTGAAAAATACATGACAGTTCTAGGGCTAAAAAGGCGAAATGCAGAAACAAAACCTACCAGGTGGCCAGTGAATATTTGATAAAACCAGTGAAAAACCAGGCAGGTAATGATATGAAAGTGACAAATATTCTTGAAAATTGACTTCAAAAATGAAATAGAATTGCTTGAAATATTAACTTGTTAGCAAAGTGACATTGAGAGAACTGAGAAAAAAACTGTGTCTCTTAAATATTACACCCAGAAAAAACTTCCTTTCTGGAAACAATAAAAACCATAGCAACAATTAAAATAATTAAATAATATAAGAAGCTGTAACATTAAATAATTGATCTGAGCTGAAAAAATATAATGACAAGAAATTAAGTTAAAGGACAGATAATACACATCAAATGAACCCTGAAAATGTATGAAGAAATTTTATAAACTTTACATTAACAAATTATTTTTTTTTGGCTATTTTATAATTTTATGATTTTTTTGATTTCGTGCACCACAATAGTGATAATGTAAAAGAAATGGATGAATGATTTGCTTTTGTTATGAAAATTTTAAGAGTGTATCTAGCGGGAAATACAACCATGTTAGTTTTTGGGCATATTTGAATAAAGGTCTTAAACCAAGACATGTAAAGAAAAAATTTGGTCTGTATATGCCTAGATTGTAACATGGTGTGAACAGAGTCTAAAGTTTTCTGAGACACTTTATCTTATACATCTTGTTCTTCTATGAGGAAAGAAACTTTTGCTTAGGAATGAATTTTCTCGACCGATTTTCTGAATAACTAAAATTTTAGTTATAACTGACAAATAAAATTAATTTCTTTTTAATTTTCAAAACTGTTCAACTATCAGAACTGTCCGATTGTCAGAATTGTCCGATTGTCAGATCTGTCCGAATTGTCAGAACTGTCCAACTTGTCAGAACTGTCAGAATTATCAGAACGTTCCAAACTGACACAACAATCAATTTGTCCTAATTTATTATACTGAATCGAGAACTGTCTGAAAATAAGTCTTTTTGAATCCAACTTAAATAGAATTTGATATTCCTTAGTCATTCAAGATATCCCTTGAAGCTTATCGCGCATCAATCGGCAACTTCAATTTTACGGCGTAATTAAGTCTGAAATCCGTTTACGCCAGCATGAAAATAGGTTCGCAATTGTCTTGTATGGGTTTGTCACGTCTATTGAAGGAAGCAACAGTTTGCACAATATTTTTACATACCAAGAAACCAACCAAGACCCTGTTTTTCCTGGTAATAGCGTGCAAGGTTCTTTTCATCAGGGGCACTCACGTTTCGGAAATTCCCCCGGTAGTCAATGCATGTGCAACGCGTTGTGGTCAATTTGCTACGCTAAAATAAAACTTATTCGCTTTTGGTCTCAGTGGGATTTAGATATAATATTAGACAATGGTAACGAGTATCTTTCTTTCGTTTTTTTTTTCTTATGTTTTTCCACTTCCAGAAGTAACCAAACAGATTTCTATTGTTTATCGTTTATAGCGTTTGAGATGTACTGTGAAACACCACTAAATTCACCGAAGATGTTACCAAGTTTTCAAGCACTAACGTTAATCTTGCAGTTATTTTTGTCAAGCTTAGAATTAGAATCAGAAAAATTGAGATGAACTAAATTACCACTTGTCCATGGAGAGTCACTGCGGGAAAGTGCGGGAAAGTAGATAATGTTTGTTATCCAAACATACGTAAAAACAAGTGAATCGCTATCGATCCAGTAGTAAAACATTCAAATTAGGAAAACATATCAGCAGCAAAGCAGCATAAAAGGTTATTTTGCTAGTCAAAAGAAGATCAAAGTAATGAAAGAATTGGAAAACGTTTTGAAGAAGTTTGCATTGATTTTCATCACAATAGACAGATTCACTTATGTCAAAAGTATTTTATGTTTCTGGACGTTCATAATAATCACAATAGTCATGCGAGTCTTAAACAGGTTGTAAAACTTACTCGTCTCATTACCACCGAGTTTAACACGCCTCGTTTTGCCCAGTTTTTACTGGTTCCATAAAGACGAGAAAAAGACGACTTAAACTCGTCTCATTATCACCGAGTTTTTACTCGTTCCATTAAGACGAGATAAAGACGACTTAAACTCGTCTCATTATCACCCAGTTTTTACTTGTTCGATTAAGACGAGATAAAGACGACTCAAATACGTCTCGTTTTGCCCAGTTTTTACTGGTTCCATAAAGACAAAAAACGACGACTTAAACTTGTCTCATTATCACCCAGTTTTTACTTGTTCCATTAAGACGAGATAAAGACGACTTAAACACGTCTCGTTTCGCCCAGTTTTTACTCGTTCCATAAAGACGAGAAAAAGACAACTTAAACTCGTCTCATTATCACCGAGTTTTTACTCGTTCCATGAAGACGAGATAAACACGACTTAAATACGTCTCGTTTCGCCCAGTTTTTATTGGCTCCATAAAGACGAGAAAAAGACAACTTAAACTCGTCTCATTATCACCGAGTTTTTACTCGTTCCATGAAGACCAGAAAAAGACGACTTAAACACGTATTTAACTGGTCGCAAGACGTCTGAACCAGTTTGAGACGAGAACAGACGTGTTAAAGACGTCCTTGTGTTTACAGGGACTGCTTATCTTTTACTTCCTTATATGCATCTTTTAAAATATAATACCTTTCTTTCGACAGATCAAGTTTAACCCTTACATTCCCTTTATTGCTTTACGATTTCTGTAAAAAAAGTGTTTGGTGCCTGAAGATCGTGAAACGCACTATTCTTCTTTGACATGGTTTACTAAAAACTTTATCGTTATAGGCTTTACCAATACAATGAGATCAATCGATCACAACATCAGGTATCACAGCCCCTGAATCAACGATTTTTTCCATAACTAAATCTAATACCTCATCAGATGTTTCGCTTTTGTTTGATTCTACAACATTCGTACGGAGGCATAATCTCCTTCCGAATTGTTCCAATTCTTCGGTTTTCTTAACATAGGCTTGCTTCTCGAAACCCACATGCTACTTCTTTGCCCAAGAAGTTTGAGAGTTTGTTTCCTAATCTTTCTAGTTTATCATGATCTTAAAATCTTTCCTAATTTCATTTTTCAAATCATCAATCAATTCGGACTTAAAGGAAGCTAATCTTTCGCTTAATTTTTCATCAGATAATAATTCACACTTGAAAGCAGCTAACTTTTCGTCTAGAGTCGACAATAGTTCAACCATTGAAAACTTCTTTGGGGGCATAATTCGAATAGCAAGAATGAAAAAGGTTACTCTTATCAAATTATCATTCTATTTATCTTGTGATACATATCTCACAATACTATTACGTTACATTACATTTTTTGTAAAAAGAAAATCATCAAGAATGAACAAATATCAAATTTTGAACCAAGTTTGCTATTCACTTATTTTCCTTTTTTGTGACCAATAGAATCCTTAATTACCAGTCAGGAATAAAGTTGCCAATATGGTTATTGTAAACAAATGATACAAAAGGTTTGTTAGTATTAGGTTAACTGATTACCAACATGATATGAGGAGAGGGTTTATTTTACCATACTTGGAAATACCCACCCAAAAAATGACGGACATGAATAAAGTTGAAGGATGTAAATATTAAATCAATATAACTTTAAAATTCTTCTAAATAAAATTATTGGTTTTGAGACTTACAAACGCGTAATATTGTAATAGTTTTTTTGTGCTTTATGTCACTATCAGTAAAATAAAAAATTAGATGATAAGGAAGTATATTTAGATATATATGTCATAATCAACAATTTTGTGAAAGATAACATTGTCAATC
Source organism: Turritopsis rubra (assembly GCA_039566895.2). Taxonomy (NCBI): domain Eukaryota; kingdom Metazoa; phylum Cnidaria; class Hydrozoa; order Anthoathecata; family Oceaniidae; genus Turritopsis; species Turritopsis rubra. The sequence goes on from CM077628.1 coordinate 346,454, forward strand.
CATTTTTTTTCTAGTATCATGTGGTGCTCTGAAATTTACAAATAAAGGAGAAGGCGTAATCGGGGAAAACCTGAACCTAAAATGGCATTTGAAGTTTTCTAATGGTGAAAAGGAAGTTGAAAGTCTACTGTCAATTTGTCCTGACACAAAATATATGGACTGTTTTGCTTCTGGAATTGGAAATACATTTAATTCCGGAAGAGGCACTGTCTTTGGAAATCGCCTCGGAGTAAAATCACTTGGTCATGGCGTCTACACCATGACAATCAACAATTTAAACGAAACAGATGATGGACGAAAGTTATATGTTCGTGCATTATTTAGAAAATCAGCTATACAAGCTCCTACTAACGTTGCCTATGAAAATATCACAATTCATGTTAGAGGTAAGAATATATTTGCTTACGTTGCTTGAACAAAAATTAAGATGTTCACTACTTTATGAAGTACTGAATATTAAAAAGTAAAATGGTAACAACGTCTATACCTGTTGTTACTTGGAAATTGACATTAGTCATTTTGTAACACCCAACTTTAACTTTCTGTAGAGAGCGAAAATGGAAATTTTATGAATGTGTTTTATGGAACAAAACAATCAAACTTCTAATATATACTGAGCCACAAAATGTATTTAATTAGTTTAATTTGTACATGGATTATAAAAACTACACGAAATTCCTTTTTCCCGGCACTTTTGTAAAGTTCAAAGAATTTAAAACTTCGGGGACATGATTGTTTAAATCAATACCATTAAGCCCCATATCTCAAAGTTATGAAAAGTTTATCCACCTTCAGTGGATGTAATGAAAACATAAAAACCAATGTTATTTTGACCTATAGAAACAGTCCGATTTCATCTACGTGAGTTACAAAACTGAAATCATACTTGAAATATAACATGCTTGAGATGAAGCAATGAAAATGAATCAGAGTTCTAATTTTAAATAAAGAGATCGTTATTTTAGATCTTCCAAATTGTTTGGTTCCCTCCACCACCTCACTATCATTTAAATGAAACTACTATGTACCAACTGACGTGGTGTCTTTTAACAATATCGATGCGCAGACAGATCTTCCAACATGCCTTCTTCATGAACCAAACAGTTGCATAATGTGCTTTAAAAAATAATTTCTATTAATAATATCCTACAAACCTCCACAAAAATTATTGATACACCCTATTTTGAGGCAAAATTAGGTTAATCCGAATTCCGCAACCTCCTTTTCTCCTGAATGTTGGATGGCGTCAGAAAGTCACCTAAGTTTCATACAACAGACCAACATTGATTTTTGTTAGGACGGGAGACTGTCTAATATTTTTTGTGAAGGATTTTAGATAAAAACGCTATTATCAAGGACAAAATTAAAATGTATGGAAAATTTGGATTGAATGTACCACAGAAACAAAATCATTTCACGGACTATATATTGAATCCAAAAAATGCATAAAGACTATTGTGGCTAGATAAACACTTTTGCCTCAAAGACATGCAGGACCAAACCTCCAACAGGAGTTATTTCAAAGGTTTTCAAACTTTTTGGGTTAATATGTCCAAGTATGGTAAAATAAACCCTCTCCTCGTATTATGTTGGTAATCAGTTAACCGAATACCAGCAAACCTTTTGTAGTCATTTGTTTACAATAAACATATTGGCAACTCTATTCCTGACTGGTAACTAAGGATTCTATTGGTCACAAAAAGGGAAAATAAGTATAAAGCAAACTTGGTTCAAAATTTGATATTTAATCATTTTTGATGATTTTCATTTTACAAAAAACTAAAGTAAGGCTACACAGACATTTAACTTACCTGTTATAGAACATCTGAACAGGATAAACCTCCTAAGAAGCTTTTAAAAACCTTTTAATATGAGTTGTCGAAACAAGCCGGGATTATTTTGATCAAATGTTTACTTGATTTTGAATGGAAACAAGAATCTTACGGCTTTAAGGACAGCGCTTAATTTTGCTGTAGGTTACACAGGGATTTGAATAATAATTGAATTCACAAATACGATAATATGGAGTTTACGCAAACTTTACGCAAACGTCCAAAATGAAGAGTTTTTCATGCAGCAGGAAAATTGTTGGTGGAAGTGTAAAGTTATGACTTCCCTCAGTTCAAAACATAAAAGTCGCTATAAAAACTGCTGTGTCTACACGACCAGCAGTTCCTTTTGTTGTTATCCTTAAATGACTGCATTGCATATACAATGCCAGCTACGGAGAAAAACAAACAGAAAATGTTGGAAGAACACTGTTTAGATTCAGTTATTCAGATCAACCAAACATATGTATTTGGAATGAAAATAGTTATAAAAATGATGATGCAAATAATGCATTTGATACTGTGCTGGTGGTTGTGGAGTTACTTTCATTCTTTATCCAGAGCTCTAAAAGATCTATCCTCATCATCTTACATAGTATACATATAAACCTTACAAATGAATTAAGAAACTGTATTTAAACTGTGAGAATAGTTGAAAATTAATAAAAACATTCTTTATTACATTTTTTTTATTTTTTGGAGTAAGTTTCTGTCTTCTTTAGGTTTGGAAACGTTTTCCAAAATAACTCGGAACTTTAGCGCAATTTTTAAATCCCGTATTGTTGAGCAAACCAATTACAGATAGGCGTTGAAGAAACGGTGAAAAAGGAACTCCGATATTTAAAAAGGTGTTAAGAAGTTGTGGAATTAACTGCAACATTACACACACACAGACGAACGGAACCGTGGAAATGAAAGATCAACGGCCTCGCAGCGTTGACCAAAATTAAAAGAGTCTTCACCAAAACTACCTTGATATAAGTGGTTTCTTTTTTTATTGAACAATGCTATTTTAAGATTGGTAATCTTAGATCTAAAGAAATCAGTGTTCCTTAATGGATCTCGATATACCTTATTAAACTTCATATTTGGTCTCTATAACTTGACCATTGACCAATTAAAATTGAAAGATACTATGTACACCATTATTCTTTAACACCACTGGTTTAAAAAATTTACCCAACGTCAGTGAGCGCACCAAAAATTTCATCAAAGGCAGATAAAGGTCATATCAAGCCATTATCTTCCAAAGCCTAAGTTACACTGACAACAAAATTGTTTAAAAGAAATACTTAAGTGTGAATGAGATTTAATTAAGAAATACCAGGAACTTATTGTTAAAAACAAAAGAAATATACATCTGTAAGCTTTAACCATAGATAGATATTTTTTGAATATTTTTTAAATCGGAAAAAAAAATATCCTAAGAAAAAAATACGCGACTTCTTCGATAAAAATAATGATGGCTTAAATGAAAAATACATCCGGAATACTGCTTTTTTAACTAGATCTTTGTACAACCTCGAACCCAGGGTTTCTTACCTTTTTATATACGGATTGCGGCAAAGAAGACCCTGGCCAACGCCGGTCACATCACATGAAAATTACACAAAATGTATGCAATTTTTTTAAAAGTGGTCCGAAGAAATTTTGGCTCGCGGATTCAGTTTTGTATATAGTCACATTCTACCAATGAAGAGACCAAATATGATTCGTTGAGTTATCACTCAGCAAGATCTACAATCACATTAAAACTCTACAATGCACAGCAGAACTTTAGAGAAGACTTCAACAGCATTCTGGAAATAACTGAGGTGTTTACAGTTATGCCCAGTTGATTTTTTAAATGATAAAGATGCCAAGAGTTCCACGGTGAACATCCTTTAAAGGGGGGAGTTGATGCGGTGATTTTATCCTTCCTTTGGTTAGGCGTGAAATAATCTATATAGCTGTGATGTATCAAATCACATTGGTTTAGAGATCAGATTATCAGTAGCCAGTATATAGTATGGAAAAAATCAAAAAGTGGACAGAAACTTCAAAATGGACTGGATGAAAAAAGTTATATATTTTCTCACCTTGTGAATTCTGATTTGTGTATTGAGGTGTAAAGAAAACGGAGAAAGATAACGAAAGCATTATTAGAAATAATCGTATCTGACGTCAAAACTATTATCAGATAGTAAATAGTATTATTTGATTTCTTGTGAATAGAATAGGACGGACTGAAAACGTTCGATTCAGTTTCAAAATACGGACTTTAAACAAAACAAAAGACGTGATTTGGTTTCAAAATCAAGCAATTTAGCTTAAGAATGTACATGATATTGTTATTGTTGAGACGTTTATGGAACAGGTTTTTCTTTCAACTTTTTCCAGTTTTGCCAAATGGCACTATCAGGATACCATGTGCGAAAGCTTGGGGATTTCAACATCTCTCGGGTGCTGAACAGAAGGAGTGCATAATAATAAAACAATTTTACAATAAGAAACTAACCATTGCAAGAAAACAATAAAAAAACCTACAAAAATGTGTCACTTAGAACTTTTAAATAACCCATCAAATATAACCATAATAACAAAATCCAAATTTTTTAAAACAGGTAACAGAAGTAATCTGAACGAAAGAATCTTAAAACTATCAGGTGTTCCTCTTGTTTGTCAAGAAAAATATACAAAATTGTCCATTTTGATAGTCACTGTGGATAAGAGTAAAATACCTCCTGTAATAGCGAACATCATAAATCAGAGCAACTGAATTTTTTATATACATTAACAACCAAAATTTTGACGTAACAAAATTTGGGAGAAATGTTTCAATATGTTTCCAAGGTTTACATGTTTTTTTAAGGTAAACATATACGTATATACTTGGATATTAGATTCAATGAAAAGACAATTGTTTCTTCAATTCTTAGAGTTTCATGCTTTGAGCAATCTTCAGTTATTCTTGGATATATAGATGTGTAAATAATGTTTACGTTTTTACTGAAAAGCGGCCCGAAGTGACCGTCTTTTGGCAGTCAAAAGAATATGATTTGTTACTTTTGACTGTCGCTTTTCAGTAAAAACGTAAACTTTATTTACCCGTCTATATACACATTTTGAACCCATTCAAAATGTATCTTTTGTTATCTTTGATACTTCTTCGCTTTAGTATTTAGACCGTCATACAAAAAAAATACTATTTCTCACAATTTCAAGCCTCAAATATTTAGTCAGTCGTTGGCCGATCTCCATTTTGTCAGGAATTTTAGATTCAACTGTTATATTTGTCGAAACCCATTCAACTTTTGTTTTTATTTAACATATTCTTAATGTTCAATTTAATGTGACTGTCTTTTCTGACATTATTTTAATTTATACTGACAAATCGGTGAAGCCTTAAAAATATTCTGTGTTTCCAAGGTGTACATGTTTTCAACGGATATGTATACTTCATAATGCATTTCGAAAACCATTCAAATATTATTTTTTGGCATTTTTTATATTTCTTGACAAAAAAATGTTTAAGGGAATTTAAGGTTTTAAACAGTAGTTGATGTAACAACAAGAAACCATATTATTTCTTATGTTAGCCTTACTCGTGAATTGTGTTCGCATTTCATTATTTCGTCAGAGAGAACTTTTCATTCTTCGTACTCTGAGTATATTGGGTTTTATGTATTAAAGTTTTATTAGTATGTGATTTCAGCATGTTCAGCAGGTTAAGTAGAAATCCTTTTGGGTATCTAGTTTTTATTTACAAAAATAAGTCGATCAGTTTTTCCTTTAAAATGACAAATGTTCTCCTCAGTTATTTATATTTCAGATCAGTTTCTACCGACCACCGACTGTTATTTCAACAACTGCTTTTCCCCCTGAGATTCCTGTAAAAGTGATATATTTTTTCCTCAGTTCATGTCATATATCTTTCAGATTTGTAACGCTTAATGCTGATGTTATTTCAACATGTAAACAACGCTGTTAACTCAGAGAAAAACTCAGAGTAGGAGTGGTTGGATCTTTTTGGGAGCAAAAACACAACGAAATCTCCAGTAAAAATCATGTCATGTTATATTCCAATTATGGTCCTTCATATTATATATATCATTTCTTGAAAAATATAAATGCTCACATCACGTGTCAAACTACCTGCCTCAGTAAAATTGTGTCTGTGTCGAGAAGTGGAACATCCCTAACCTTATCACAACCATCTATACAAAATGCACCATTTATTCAACTAATATATTTTATAAAGGAATTTTTGCCACCCTTCTTTGATTGTGTCCATCAAGAGGACTACGTCATCATGATGCAATTTAAGTCTTATCGTACACATAGTTTTGGGCCATAAAACTGTCCGCTTGTTTCAATGATAGATAGATAGAAGACCTACTCAAGTCATAGAAAATACATATATAGCTATGGTAGGTTGCAGAAAAAATCGTATATAATATTAGTTCACAGTACAGCAATTATGGTTTATCGAAGGAATTTAGATGGAAAGGATTTGTTTACAGTATAGTTTTTTATCATAGACATGTTCTCAATGTGAATTTTCTGAAATCTTAGATAACCAAAAGACCATTCACTTCTGATGATGGCGACTCTTCATATGAAAGCTAAATTTATTTACTGCACTGTATATGCATATCTTCTGTTTTATTTAATTAGTGCGGAATTTATTTCTACAGTTTGAGGGCCATAAAATCGCTACAGAACAGCCCGAAAGAAACTTTACATTTTCGTGAGAGATAAAACTACTTTCGCGATAAGTCACTATCTTTAGGAGTTAACGGTCTTTTGTTTATTTAACGTAAGATTTCAAAAAATTGTGTTGAAAACATAATGACTTCATGTAACAAATAAAACTTTAATTTGTTTGTGTTTGCATGTAAAAATTCATTCCCTTGCAGAAACGTAAAATTTCTTTCGGGTTGTACTGTAATATGGTGAAATTTATGTGTCTTCATACCTTGTTCGAGAAACATTTTGTAGAATTTATTTCTGCAGATTGGGAATTTACAAGATTGTTACTCTGAATATACACGGCGGAAAGTATATATAGCTTACTCCTATATTTTCTGTTGTTTTAATATGAATTTCTTTGATCATGGAGACTCAGGTTTACGATGGCTGTTTTAAAAGTGCATCTATTCCCAAGCTAAATTTTCTACCATATCTTTACAGCTGTCAAAAATTTGGTGGATTATTATGTTGACCCTTTCCAAAATTTTACTGACAGGGAATAAATTTTTACGGACAATAATTTTTGCATATGTAACTATATTTTGTTGATCTAAAAACTATTGTTTTCTTGCGGAATTAATTTTGGCGAATTGTGGGTGAAGATTGTGGAATTTTTTCACGTTTGAAGGTATTCAGATTTGTTTTCAAAAGGGTATGAAGAAAATAAGCAAAAAGTCTTAACGTTATAAAGTTTACTTATTTATTTTTACCATTGATTGAATTTGACGCACTTTGGCAAAATTGCTAAATTATCGAAATATTAATGCTCTCAAGGTAATCCTATTACTCCACGTTTACTTCTATTTTCCGAATCGGATATTGAAAAAGTTGTACTCATTGGAATAACTATAACTAGCAGGACCAACCAGACCAGACCTTGGATTGTTTTTCTAAATGATATTTGTTCCACTTTGAAAAAACCAACAAGAAATGAAATAGAAGAAAAAGAGAATTTCTGTTATTTCTGTTGAAATAATAACTTGATTATCTCAAGCAATTTTTTGTTTAAATTATTTTTTATAGCCAAAATTCCTGTTATTACTAGCCTGGCCTCTTGACTGTTCATTTCCTCTGCAGGATATTTCTTATGCTGACATTACAATTTTCACGACTCCATTATGGACATATTTGAATCTATAAAAATCTACTTCAATAGTTAAATTAGCTCAACAATAATTTTTCCGGTAGTGTCGCTGAGTTCGCAACTTCAGGCTGCATTTTATGATATTAAAAAATCATTCATAACATGTCAATCCAATATTACGGTTCATTAGAAAGCTAAAGAAAAGTACTTTCATCCAATATATCTTACTATTAAGTTATCTTACTATTTGAAATATGTTATTTTTATTTAAAAAAATATTACCCTTCTTTAATATATTGACTTCCTTTTTCAAAAGTTTTTTTCAAATCGTTTTATAATTCACATCATCATAATGAAAACTCCTAATTCTTAAATAACCTGTAACACTGATACCGATCAATGTTGTTATTCTTTATAACTGAACTTAAAGCGTTGAATAAAAAAATAAAAACAAAAGCAAAACATTTTACACACAGCGTCTTCATTTCTCGTTTAAAGAAATGAACGTTGAGAAAATTAGTTTTGAACGCAAAAACAATGCATTGCGTCCTCCTCCGGGCGGCTTTATGATGTCTTCCTAAAGGCACAACACTCCACGAGGTAATAAAAACCCGTAAGATGGAGCTAGAGATCCCCCTTATGGGAGATTCTCCTATACTTATACGGAAAAACAAACATCCATTGACGAACTTCCTGAGAAATTTTTCCTAAAGTTCTTTCTTTCAAAGTTAGGTAAGATAATATCATTCTTACGACACGAATCGCGTAATCTTAGGATTTATGGTTTGGCTGAGTTATAGCTACGCCTCTGCAAGATATCAAAGCAAACGTCAAGGTATATCCCATAATATACTCTGTCAGATATTTCAGTCACAAAACCTTTGGTTCGGTTCTGGTTTTCCTTGCACGGATGGTCTATAATGATATGATGAAGATATCCCCTTTAATGCACTCGTTTTTAGTTTAAAATTGTCGGTATTTTATAGAAAGTATTAAAATATTGCTAAATATTGAAAGTATTGCTTAAAAGGAAATGGTACGAGTCAACACGCATCAGTCGCCATTTATTGAAAATTACATAGAAATTTGAATAGATCATTAACTTGATGTTACTTCATCTCTTTTCATATCTCTATGGATAATTCCATCTGTAGGGAAGTCATAATCGTTTACTTGAGAAAATAGAGGTTGAACACCGTATTGAAATCTCACCACGTTGACGACGGTGAGCGTTTACTCACTTCGTAATGAAATCAAAATACTCAGGATTTTTACATATGAAGAACAAAACATTATTAATACAAGCTACGGATTGAAGACTCACTAAGTTCTCATGTAAATGTAACACATTTTACTATGATTTGAGATTTCACTGTGGATAAAATCTCACTCTAGGTTTCAATTAAACGGCATCTAAAACATCAAAGCCTGAGGCGGTTTCCTTTTCTCCTTCTATTCACGCTCGGACAGTTTATTAGAGCCACCTCAACTACTTTTGTAGTCCAGCAGGCGGTGCAACAAGATTATGAAAAATTTCATATATTGGTATCATAAATCTAATTCCAGCCTATCCGAAACTTCTTCAACCTCTGAAATCACCATTATATTTCAATGAGGATGTTAAACCAACAGTTGAAATAATTGCATCTGGTATTCCAAGACCTACTGTTACATGGAAATTTCATAATTTTGCAACCAGTGAAGGAAGTTATACCAACAAGAGTAATGATGAATACTCTAATAAATACATGTTACCAAAACTAGGAAGAACTTCGTGTGGACATCAGTTAGACTACACTATCAGTGGTTGGAACAACAGCGTCATCACTAAAACATCGACTGTGATTGTTAAATGTAAGTAGAATAATGTGATAATTTTCACTTCATGAAACATTTTATAATAACATGCATCCTTAAATTTTTGTTTTTTTTATAGTCATACCGGATAAACCTGATGTAACTGTTTCTAAAAGAAATGAAACCATTATTACAGCAACCTGGAAACCAGTGGATTATGGTCAGTGTTCTGTAAATTATACAGCAAAAGTATTAGATAAATCGTTCAAAGTAATGAAATCAATTCATACCGAACAACTTTCTGTCGATATAACATTTAAGTCAAAAGAAGAATGTCGAAATGCAACAATGATACAAGTCACAAGTTCATTTCATGGCAATCAAAACACAAGTCAAATGAATATCACTTTTGTTCCTACTAAAGTTCCACCTACAACAGAAAAAGGAGGAGGTGATTTTTTTTTTTTTTTTGTTTTGATATTTTTTAATCTTTTTATGAGAAAGTTTTCAATAGTTTGAAAGTAGATGAAAAACGTATTCTCTCTTGGATGCCATTATGATGTAACCTTCATCAACAACAAATTTGTAACATCGTTGATGCAGAATTGGCTACTACCTCTTAGGATTGCTTCGTATGTTTTGAAAATGTCTTTCTATATTTGTTGGTAGTCCAGTGTTACTCTTTATTGTGACAGTTACAGAAAACAGTTTGAATGTTTTTTATCATGCGCTGTTATTTTAATGAGGAACAGATTGAAATTCAACTTCAAAGTAGTAAATAATTTGTGAATTTTACCAATTCAAATGCAATTTAAATTACATTTTTACTCAGTAAGTAATATAAGCTGCTATAGTTTATTCAACACTCTTTTCAGCATATCCTAAGCTTTTGAAATCTCTGGAATCACCATTATATTTCAATGAGGATGATACTCAAACGGTTGAAATAATTGCATCTGGTGTTCCAAGACCTACTGTTACATGGAAATTTCATAATTTTGCAAGTAGTGAGGGAAGTTCTACCAACAAAATTGGTGGTGTTTACACTTACGATTATATGTTACCAAAACTAACAAAAGACTTATGTGGATATAAGTTAGACTATACAATCAGTGGTTGGAACAACAGCGTCATTACTAAAACATCGACTGTGATTGTCAAATGTAAGTAGATTTATGTGATAATTTTCACTTCATGAAACATTTGATAATAACATGCATCCTTAAATTTTTGTTTCCTTTATAGTCATACCGGATAAACCTGATGTAACTGCTACTAAAAGAAATGAAAACATTATTGCAGCAACCTGGAAACAAGTGGATTATGGTCAGTGTTCTGTAAATTATACAGGAGAAGTATTAGATAAATCGCTCAAAGTAATGAAATCAATTCATACCAAAAAACCTTCTATTGAATTAACATTCAATTCAAAAGAAGAAAGTCGAAATGCAACAGTCCTACAAGTCACGAGTTCATTTCATGGAAAACAAAGCACAAGTCATCTGATTATCATTTTTACCACAAGGAAAGGTGAAAAATCTATTTTCTTCACTTTATAAAAATTTTAAACAGTATGATATCAATTAAAGGCAATTTTTTCTCTCCAATGCCATAATTATTTAATCACGAAAATAACGAACAGTTTTATGCTATAGAGCCTGTTTACATGTGGAATTCATTAAATCAGCCCTTTTTAACACAGTTGAAATGTTGAACAGAATAAAATGATAAATATTGCTTAAAACGTTTTGCAATATGATACTTCTATGGTCATTTAGATAAAAATTAATTCAAGAATACTCTTTATTATTTAGCGATATTCCGTATTGAGAATTGTTAGGCATTCGCGTTCTACTATTTTTTATTATTTATTTATTTAATGTTTATTTAAAATTGGAAATACATATACAAAGCTTGTGTGACAAACTAATTAAATCCAACTACATAATTTGTAAAACATAAAATACCAACAAAAATGTTTCAACAAAAATGTTTTTCTGGCACTTTGAAATGGTACTTATAAATAAACTTCGTATGGGTTCATTAAATATTAACCAGAGCCAGAATGCGCAAAACGGTAATAGCAGACGTACTTAACGTCATTTAAACTTGAATTATACTATACACACCAATCATTCTGTACGCCACTATTTTAGGAAATTTACCCAACGTCAGTGAGCCCAAAATTTCATCGAAGGCGGCAAAAATCAAACAATCATCTTCCAAAGCCTAAGTTACACTGACAACACAATTGTATTTAAAAAAGTTTCTTAAGTGTGAATAAGGACCAGAAATTTATTGATTAAAACAAAAGAAATATACATGCGTGAGCTGTAACCATAGATACATATTTTAAAATTATTTTTTTAAATCGAAAAAAATGTATAATACGAGTCTTCTTCAAAAAAAACATAGGATTTTTTTCTTTTGACTATGAAAAAAAATAGTGATTTCATAAGCGAACAATCCAAATCCAAATACTGATTTTTTTAAACTAGATCTTTGTACAAATCCAACGTGTGGATAACGAAACGTGTAAATAACAAACGAGAAAGGTAATAAGAAGGTTTTTTTTAAAAGAGTTTAGTTGAGAACTGATGAAATTTCTTACTAACTGTTGAAGGGCTTCGAATCGCGAGGCAATACTAACAACAAGATCATTCAAATGTTCAAGTGATATTTTTAGTTACAAGTAACTAAGATCCTCCCTTTAATATATTTTATACAATGTTTTGATTTTGATGTAAAGCCTTTAAAACTTCCTAGGCTGTGTTCGTTTATTACAATTTATATAGTTTCGTGAAGGGAGTTTTGCAGACTCTAAAACGCAGGCTAATTGCCATTTCGGCCGGAGTAGGAATAGTCCAAAGGTGTTTTAATACGGTATTCGCCTTCGCTGCTACCATACAAATGAGAGAAAAAGGAATTTATATTATCATAGAAAATACAGTTTCTTATAGACAAAAGGACCCTTGCAAAAAAAGAATCACATTCTTCAAGCAATCCTCCTTCTTCTTCAGTAAGTTTTTCATCAACATTCTGCATAATGCTCCTTAAAAATTCATCACTTTTTACTTCATGTGTTGTAAAATTCCACAAACAGAAAATTAATTTTCTATCATTTCTCGATGATTTTTGAAGTAGGAAAATCCTACCACTATCCAATTAACAATAGCTTGCCTGAATGGCGAGGGAAGTTTAAAATTCTCACTTTTCTGCTCTTCTTCGGAGAGATTGATAACAGTATTTGCAACGTAATCTTCTCATCAATTTGGAACGGTGCGCACTTAAATTAGGTGCCTTGGAAATTAAGCTTCTAAGGGGGGTGCGCACTTAATAATTAGAGCCAGAAATTATTTGAAATTTGTTGCGCACTAAATTAGGGTAATTACGGTACTATCGCAAATTTTTTGAATCTTATAAGAACCTTGGAGAAAGACACTGATGAAGCACTTCCGTGACTAAACGATAACAAAATGTTAGCAAATTCAGAATAGATTCAGTCTTTAATTATAACGAAAGGATGGATCATTCTAATTTGAATATTGAAATGTGTAGGCAATCGATTAAACCGCAACGCATGTAAAATTACTTAGCTTAACAATTGATAGCAGTCTAAATTTTAATACATATGTAAACAAAATATGTAAACAAGCTTTCTCTCAATTAAATGCCTTCTTTGGAATTTCTCCTCCTCATTCATCCTCCAAGCTTGGACCGAATCATTAAGTTTGGTCCCCCCTATGAGTTAACGTGAGTTAATGTTCGTGAGTTAATTTTCCAGCTCATGGTAATCTAAATGTGAACGTACCTAAAAGATTAACTCTCGAATTTATTTCACGCCAACTCGGAATTTCCACTTACCTTGCAGATACGTGTAAGGTATCATTGAGCATGCGCATTGATTGTAATTTGGAAACGTGCGATCAATAATTCTCTTCACGTACCAAAAAATAAAGTTGAATTGTATTGAACTTTCTTTTGCAATACGGGTATCACTGAAAAAGGTAACCAACCAAACTACTAAAATTTTGCAACGTCTGCAGTTTTCCATGAATTTTCTGTAAAGAAATACGAACACGTTTTTTGAATGGATATTAATACGCGTATTCATCGAACGTACCGTACCGTATTTTGTGCTGATATGCGTATCAAAAAAGTGGAGTGGAAATCCCGCTTAACACGCAAATAACTCATGATCGTCAGTTAAAAAAAATTGGTCCGCTGCATTTTTGAATCTGAATAACTTTTGAACGCTTTAACCGAATTCCCTGACCTTTTGTAACTTTTTCTAACTATTATGAAGGTTTCTGAAAATTAAAAAAAAAGAAGGTGACCACGCCATTTTTTCCGGGGTTGAGAGTTTTCTCAACCATCGGTATTTTTCAAAAAATAACCCTTTTGTTTTCTTGATTGAAATGTACTCAATGTATTCAATCAAGTTCATTGTAATGAATTGAACTTTTGTGATTGCCAGATGAACTTTGGTGTATCTACGGACCAGTTATAATCATTTACAGACCAGATTTGACAATTTACAGGCCAGATTTTTTTATTTTACGAAGCAGATATTTAAACTACTTTGAGAAGCTGTTTTTTGACGGTTATTCTATTAAATTGCATTATCTGCTACTTATTTTTGTGAGAGAGCCCTTTTTTAATCTTATTTCAATCAGTTGAAGATATCCGAAGCTATATTTCTCAAAAAAGTTTCAAAATTTTCTAACATTAAAACAATTCTTACAATGACCAAAATTGGGGCATATTGTATATCTCCTATAATTTATGCTTTTCAAATACTTACGTAAATTTCTAAATTATTCACAAAGCAGACAAATTGGTGACGTCATAACAAAAAGTAATGATGTCATCATGACATCATTTGTAATTATTCTTGTAGCAAATAGGTTTACTTAAAGTCTGTACTAGCTTCAATGTCATAGACATCAAGGGTCTGGGTGAAAAAAGGGTAATACCTTTTGCTATGAACATTTTTGGATCATGGTAAGGTTTTAATGAAAAGGAAAATAAGAAAGATTTTACTTAAATAGCCGAAGTCACACTGAGATTAGTTCTGATTAGTTATAGCTTCAGATTAGTAATTTACTAATTTTACTATGATTTCCAATGGTTAATTTTAACTGCACCAAATTGGAATAAAAAACTGGATATTCCCCAAATAGTTTTTGGGAATTATACGCGTATCAGCACGTACCGTATGCGCATTGATTGTAATTTGGAAATACGCGTATCTTTGCGTACCAAAACAGAAAGTTAAATTGGATCCAACATTTTTGTGATACGCGTCTCGCTGAAAAAAGTAACCATACAAACTACTTAAATTTTGCAGCGTCTGCAGTTTTGCATGAATATTCTGTGAAAAAATACGAAAACATTTTTTGAATGAATATTAATACGCGAATTGTGTCCAACGTACCTTATCGTATTTTCTGGTGATACGCAAATCAAAAAAGTAAAGTGGTAATCCCGCTTTAGACAGATTAGTCCATAGTTTCGCACCGAATTTATTATGTGATGAACATTACTCAATCTATGCGTCTTTATTTGTAATACAAAAATCTGTTCGTTTTATAATGACCATATCAAAAAGAGAGAAACGCCCGTAGGATCCTGGTTATTTATGTTTTGATATGTTATGAGAGTCAACTTTATGCAACTTTCTTTTAATGCAATGAATTAATTTATATTTTATGCATAAACGAATATAAATAATTAGATATAAATAAAAATAATCATCAACCCTTTCTTTCACAGAGATTTTATTTCATAGTTTTTAAGCAATTTTACTAAATTGTTTCGTTCCACATTTACTTTTACATAAATATATGCACCAGAATCATAAATTACCTCCAATTTTATATAGGTTTCCGTGCTTATGAATTATCCAATACTGGAGCTATTGTTGGTGCGTTGTTCGGTGGATTGATAGCTGGAGCGATTCTTGGATTATTGGCATATCATCTGATAAGTAAGAGGCGAAAAGGTATTACACGCTTTTCTTTGATAAGCACCAGTAACAATCGACCAGACTGATTAGTGCTTATTTCAGTTTTTTATGTTGATCCTCATTTGGTGCTTAAGTGATGCTCATTTGATATATCAATAAATCAAAGTATATATTCTCAAAACTCCTAAAATCTTCTACTACTTAACTTAAGAGGTGGCGGAGACAGTGTAAAGGACGGGCATATTTTGTTCATTGTTATTCATTTTCGTTAAATTTTTTCAAAAACATAAATTTATCAAACACTTCCATCATAAGTTGCATAAAGCGCCCTCCAGCTTTCCTTATTTCACGAACCAGTTTTCGTTGGATTTTAATAAATTCTATGAACTAAGTAACAAAATCATCAATCTGTTGGAGTTTTGATTTCTTAGGGGTCGTGAAATCAATAAACCAATCTACCTTACATTTAACAGAAAAATGTTTCTCTTAAAAAAATCCTTCATCTCCACACAACAACCTCGACCCCTTCTCTCTATTAATTAATATCGGACATATACAGAGGGGAAAAAAACGCCCTAGCATCGATTGCTTAAGAGGTAAAACCTTCCCCACAAAAAACATCAATAAAATGAGACTTGAAATTTCATGCTTGAAAGACACTACAAAGTTTTCAGATAATTGTCAACATAATTGTTATGTCTTTTTAGTTCCCTATTTACCACGAGAGTTAAATATAAATACAACTAGTTGCTATACGCGTTGCGGAAAGCGTAGAAGCCTTTTTGAAAGCAATAGACCTTTCCCGAGTTTCTTTTTAAACACCATATTATGTTACCATGTTCTGAGTCGTTGATGTAATTTATTTTTTCAATGACTTTATAACTTAATGACTTATTAATGATCTCTATTATTCCAAATCACCGTAGTGCAGTTAAAAGCAATTTTGATATTGAAGACGAGACGAAACATTATTGCTTTTAACTACTCCGTTGGGAAACAGGAATAATAAGTGACCATTACTAAGTAATAAAGTTAGGAAATCAGTAAAACAATAAAATGCATAGAAACGATGCGGAGCTTGATAATACGGTCATAATACGTTCTATACATAAAATGTCTAAACGTTCCACCAAATCGGCATATTAATGGCTGAAAGCGTTGATGTGCGTAAAACCCCCAAAAACATTCGAAAATTCTTTGATTTTTTAACTAAAGGTTGGATTTTGAATTCCTGGCTAAAATATCTGAAGAAATTTTGAAGCAAGTGAGCTGCTATATTTAAGAAATGTTATTAGAACTCCATAATATAAAAGGAGAGTTTTATGAGACTCGATATCCAGCCAGGGATTGGGTCGTCAGAGCTGTTCAAAATTGATAAATTTCAACA